>JAVSCE010013974.1:0-324275 GCA_032199065.1 Smutsia gigantea | reverse complement strand
TAGAATTCAGAGGTGAATCCATCAGGTCCTGGGGTTTTGTTCTTGGGTAGTTTTTTGATTACCGATTCAATTTCGTTGCTGGTGATTGGTCTGTTTAGTTTTTCTGTTTCTTGCTTGGTCAGTCTTGGAAGGTTGTATTTTTCTAAGAAGTTGTCCATTTCTTCTATGTTTTCCAGCTTGCTAGCATATAGATTCTCATAATATTCTCTTATAATCCTTTGTATCTCTGTGGAGTCCGTCGTGATTTTTCCTTTCTCATTCTGATTCTGTTTATGTGTGTAGATTCTCTTTTTCTCTTAATGAGTCTGGCTAGGGGTTTATCTATTTTGTTTATTTTTTCAAAGAACCAGCTCTTGGTTTCATTGATTTTTCTATTGTTTTATTCTTCTCAATTTTATTTATTTCTTCTCTAATCTTTATTATGTCCCTCCTTCTGGTGACTTTGGGCCTCAATTGTTCTTCTTTTTCCAATTTCAGTAATTGTGTCTTTAGACTATTCATTTGGGAATGTTCTTCCTTCTTTAAATAGGCCTGGATTGCAATATACTTTCCTCTTAAAACTGCCTTTGCTGCGTCCCACAGAAGTTGTGGCGTTGTGTTGTTGTCATTAGTCTCCATATATTCTTTGATTTCTGTTTTGATTTGGTTGTTAATCCATTGATTAATTAGGAGAATGTTGTTAAGTCTCCATGTATTTGTGAGCCTTTTGATTTCTTTCTAAAATTTATTTCTAGTTTTATACCTTTGTGATCTGAGAAGTTGGTTGGTAGGATTTCAATATTTTTGAATTTACTGAGGTTCTTTTTGTGGCCTAGTATGTGGTCCATTCTGGAAAATGTTCCATGTGCACTTGAGAAGAATACGTATCCTGTTGCTTTTGGGTGCAGAGTTCTGTAGATGCCTGTTAGGTCCATCTGTTCTAGTGTGTTGTTCAGTGCCTCTGTGTCTTTACTTATTCTCTGTCTGGTTGTTCTGTCCTTTGGAGTGAGTGGTATGTTGACGTCTCCTAAAATGAATGCATTGCTGTCTATTTCTTCCTTTAATTCTGTTAGTATTTGATTCACATATGCTGGCGTTCCTTTGTTGGGTGCATATATATTTATAATGGTTATATCTTCTTGTTGGACTGACCCCTTTATCATTATGTAATGTCCTTCTTTATCTCTTGCTACTTTCTTCGTTCTGAAGTCTATTTTGTCTGATACAAGTACTGGAACACCTGCTTTTTTCTCTTTGTTTTTTGCATGAAATATCCTTTTCCATCCCTTCACTTTTAGTCTGTGTATATCTATGGGTTTGAGGTGAGTCTCTTGTAAGCAGCATATAGATGGGTCTTGCTTTTTTATCCATTCTGTTACTCTGTGTCTTTTGATTGGTGCATTCTGTCCATTTACATTTAGGGTGATTATTGATAGATATGTACTTATTGCCATTGCTGGCTTTAGATTCGTGGTTACCAAAAGTTCAAGGGTTGCTTCCTTAGTATCTAACAATCTAACTTAACTTTCTTGTTACATTATTGTAAACACCGTCTGATGTTTCTTTATTTCTCTCCCTTCTTATTCTTCCTCCTCCATTCTTTATATACTTGGTGTTTCATTCTTTGTCTTTAGTTAGTATTTGGATGGTCTGCTTTCTTTGCTATGATTTTATTTTCTCTGGTGACATCTTTTTAGCCTTAGGGGTGCTTCCCTCTAGAGCATTTCGTTTAAGATATCCTGTAGTGGTGGTTTATGAGAGGCAAACTCTCTCAACTTCCGTTTGTCTGGAAATTGTTTAATCCCTCCGTCATACTTAAATGATAATCGTGCTGGATACAATATTCTTGGTTTGAGGCCCTTCTGTTTCATAATGTTAAATACATCATGCCGTTCTCTTCTGGCCTGTAAGGTTTCTGTTGAGAAGTCTGATGATAGTCTGATGGGTTTTCCTTTGTAGGTGATCTTTTTTCTCTCTCTAGCTGCCTTTAATACCCTGTCTTTATCTTTGATCTTTGCCATCTTAATTATTGTGTGTCTTGGTGTTGTCTTCCTTGGGTCCCTTGTGTTGGGAGATCTGTGGGCTTCCGTGGACTGCGAGACTATTTTCTTCCCCATTGAGGGAACGTTTTCAGCAATTATTTCGTCAAAGACACTTTCTATCCCTTTTTCTCTCTCTTCTTCCTCTGGTACTCCTATCATGCGAATATTGTTCCGTTTGGATTGGTCACACAGTTCTCTTAATATTCTTTCATTCCCAGAAATCCTTTTATCTCTCTCTGCCTCAGCTGCTGTGTATTCCTGTTCTCTGATTTCTATTCCATTAACAGTCTCTTGCATCTCATCCAGTCTGCTATTAAGCCCGTCAATCGCTTGTCTGATTTCTGCATTGTCTTTCCTCACTTCCCTCACTTCCTCTGTCAGCTCTTGCACATTTCTGTGTAGGTCCATCAGCATGGTTATGACTTTTATTCTGAATTCTTCTTCAGGAAGACTGTGCATTTTCATCCCTTCTGGCTCCCTCTCTGGGGTTGTCTGGTTGATTTTAGTCTGGACCATATTCCTCTGTCTCTTCGTGGCTATAGAATTGGTCACTGGTAGTTGCCACGTATGTTAGCTGGGCTCTTTAAGACTTTAAAAAGACAAAATAAAAAAGAAAAAGAAAGAAACAAAAAAAGAAAAAAACAAAGAGAAGAAAAAACAAAAAACAAAACAAGAACAACAAAAAAATGCCCACCGGGAGTAGATTCTGTGGGGATGCTGTAGGTGGCGCTGTTGTTCCACTATTCGGCAGCCATGTCTGCGCTGCTCCGCAGGGCCCTTTACAGCTCTGGCTGAGGTGGGAACGAATGGGAGGTTCTTGATCTCAGTGAGAAGTCTACGTGCGGCCACGCTTTCCCAGTCGCCAGCTAAGGGGTCCGAAACTCCCCAGGACTCCCAGCGTGCTGGGCTGAGTGTGCCAGGGCGATCCGGCTCCTCCGCTGGGCTCCTGTCTCTTTAAGACTGCTGAAGAAAGCGCGCGCTCTACTTTTTTTCTTTTTCTTTCCTGGGAGCTGGCTGCAAGTACCCTGGCGCGTTCCCCGCTCAGGTCCTGCCCTCTGTCTCTCCAATCTCTGCTACACCGCGCTATGTGTGTCAGCGCTCCCTGCACAGATCACCAGGGCTGGTTATTTCATGGGGTGTACTTCCACTCCCTCCCGGCTCTGAATCCTCTCCTCCCGCCGGTACGCTGGTGTGGGTGAGTGCTCGGGTCCCGCCGGGTCACGGCTCCGTACCTAACCCACCTTTTGGGGTGCCGAGTCCTCTTGGGTGTAGTTGCACGCTGTGCGGTTTCCTGTGTATTGTGGTCTGTCTTTTAGGAATAGTTGTATTTGCTGTATTTTCATAGATAAATATAGTGTTGGGAGGAGATTTCTGCCACCCTGCTCATGCTGCAATCTTCCCGGAAGTCTCCTTAAATTTCTTAATTCAGCATTTTACAAATATATTTGAAAATAGATCACTTCTCCCATCCACTGCCACCCACGTACACCTGTAACATTTGGGGAGTAGTATTTCTTGAAAAGCTTGTTTGGAAAACAAAAGCCTAGAAAGTCCTTCCACATTCCCAAATTGATATTTACCTGTGTTTATTTCTATGTTTTTAAAATGGTTCACTTTTTTGTACCTAATTCTTTACTTGACCTGGAATTTATTTTGATATAAGTACAGTTTAGATGCTATCTTTACTATTTTCTTCCCAAATAGTTATCCAATGATTTGGCATCTTTCTCCCACTGATCTCTAAAGCTACTGTTATTGTGACTAAATTGTTTTCTATATTTAATTATGTCATTATTCTCTTTATTAGTATGCTTGCTCGATTTTAAGTCAGTAACACAATTTTGATGATAGTAGTTTATGAATGTTATATTTGGCAGCATAAATTGAACTCTGTCCTCTGCTCTTCTTTAGTGAAAATTTCTTTGCTATCTTTGCATTTTCATAATTTCAAATAAATTCTAATATCATTTTATAGTTTATAAAATATCATGCTGAGATTTTTGTTAAAATTGTAATAAACTAATAAAGTAATTTGGGAACAACTGGGACATTTATAATATTATCTTTGTATCCAGGAACATGTTTCTTCATTTATACACTCCTCATATCTCAGTACATTATTAAATATTACTTCCATACTTCTCTTACATTTCTTTTAATTTGAAGTTTATCTCCAAATTTTTTCTTGTATTATTTTCATTGAGATTGTCTTCCTCCTCATTTTTACTTACTATTACTGAAATATGGAGGAAACTACTGATTTTTTAAGTATCTATATGATTTAATGGAGACTTTAACTGGTTCTAATAATTTTTAGAGTGATTCTCAAGGACTAGCTAATAAAAAGTTATATTATCTGTATGTACATAATAATTTTTGTCTCCCACCAATAGCTATGCTTTTTATTACCCTGGCTAGAGCTCCCTGAACTCTGGCAAATAGAAGTGATAACATTGGACATTCTAGAATGTAATGGAACTCTGTTAATATTTAAAAAACTAAATGTCTGTTCATTTAAGTGGGATACTTTTTATCATGATATGGAAGTACTTTTCTATTTCTAGTTTACTGAGAATTTCTAAAAAGAATATAGGAAGTGAATTTTGTCAAAGGTCCTTCTAACATCTACTAAAACAATGATATGGATATTCTGTTCTGACACAGTTATTTGGCATATAATGGTAATATATTTTCTACTGTTGAAGCATACTTGAATACATGAAAAAAATCCTATTTTGGTCCTGGTATATATTCCTTATTATATATACTGCCACATTCAAATTGCAAATATTTTAAGATTGCTGCATCCATATTTGTAAGCAAGATTATATTATGATATTTTTGTAAAATTTCCTAAGTTTTTCTTTTTCTCTATGCTCTGAGATAGATTAAATAGCATAATGATGACCTGTTTTGTGAATGCTTAAAAGAGCTCTCTCATAAACTGGTTTGGATTCAAAAACTTTTGAGGGACATAATTCTTTAAAAACATTTAGCATTTCTTCCAAGGTTACTGATTTATCCAGCTTTTCTACTTCCTGTTGATTAAAACTAATCATTTATATATTTTTAAGAAGATACCCATTTCATCTCATTTACAAATATTTACTAGTACAGAATTATATGAGAATTAATTTCTCCAGTCTATGACTATATCCTTATTTATGCTAATTTTTAGCAGCTTTTTTGTTTTTCTTAGATTTGTCATAGAGTCATTCTACTATTTGTTCTTATTTTTGTAAAGATTTTCTTAAATTGATAATTCTATTATTTGTTTTCTAACTTTATGCTTTTATTGGTATATTTTCATTTTTCCTGCTTTCTGTTCATTTTGATGTAAAATTTAATTTTGGTTAAATGTTTTATTTTCATTTTTCTCAATTTAATAATGAAAGGCTTAAAAGCTAACAAATTCCCATCATCTTAAATAAAGCTTTGTCCATACTTATTAAATTTACAGGGACTTTTCTCATTGTTATTACTATCTCAGTAGTCTGTAGCAGCAATTTTTAATTTATTTGTGCTGGTCCATTAGTTGTTTCTGTGGTTGGCTGGTTTGTTTTCTTTCTACATTTTCAATCAGGGTTTTGTTTGTTTAACGTCTGTTCTTTAAGTTTTTCTTTACTCTGTTAATATAATATGTTCTATAAATTTGTACAGTATTGGAATTTGTTGACTATGTATTTGTGTGTGAGAGAGATTTCTCATGGGCAGTTGAACAGTGGTGTTTTATAATGATTTTCAGTTGGAAAAACAGCAAAGCCTTTTTTATTAATGAAATATGGCTTCATCATGTAAAATCAAAGTTCTACTGGTTGAGGTAGATGCAGGCTAGAGGTCCACCAATTCTCTCCTCATCACCCTCCCTAAAGATCACGATGGAATTCTTGGAGCTATCTGGGTAAGATTTTAAAACTGCTGCTCATTTAAAAAATATTTTACATGCATCTATTACATAAACTTAAATTTTTATTATCAAAAATTTCCCCCAAGTCAATCTGTTAAATACTGAGAATGGTGTGTTCTAGTCTACAATAGATGCATTTCTCTGACCTCTCCCCGTACTACAGGAAGCTTTTGCTTGGCATGCTTCAATTTTCTGGAACCTGATGATTAATACTATATTTACTATGTTCATTACAGGTGGCATCTTTAAGTAACATAAAATTACTGACTTTTGCCCATTTTAAAACTTTTCCCCTTGAGTTCTCTTTTTTCTGAACTAATTTTGTGGCCACTAGCATTTGAATCTGTCTGATATACCTCTGATTTTTTTTACTCTTATATTTAAAAAAATCTAGTATAATTGTATTTCTATTCTTGTGGATACAGGACACATGTATATGGGAATAGTTTATATACATATGTAAATGTACACATATTTATATATAGCATACTCTTATGTAAATATACACACTATCTAGTGTATTTAATTCTGTACTTCTTAATCCCATACACATTTAAAATTTAAACATTTTTGGGTTTCAGTTTTTAACTCAACCTTTTCAATTTTTTTGGTATTTGTAATCATTTATCTTAATGGGATTAGCTTTTTTCTTTTATGATAGATTTTATCTAAGATGATATTTTTAACTCTTGGTCTTAAAGACATTTTATTTTTCTTTATAATTAAAAAATCATAAGTAGGGAAGAGAAACAATAGAGAAAACATACTTCAAGAACAGAAGCTGGAGAATTTCTATAGCCATCCATCTCTCTGGCTTCTTCAAGGAATTTTCCAGTGTACTTAACTCCCAAAACTGTAACACTGGGACACAAAACCCCCATGGATCATAACCTCATTACATTGGGGCATAACTGAAGGACATACCTGATTTCTCTGATCATTCAGCCTTCATCAGAAACCTTGTATTTTAAAATTTATAGCTAGTCCCTTTAGGTTAAATTCAGACAGCCACCTGAGATCTTATTCAATTTTGAGCCAATTAAAAATTTTTTATGCTGCCTTAATTTTTATGTATTTTATTCTGTTTCTCTCTAGATTCCAGCATTAGGACTCTGACTGAAAAGTAAACACAAGGTAAACAATCAGTGGGGATTTCTGGCACCCTAATTTGTTTAAAGGCTGTTCTCTCTGTTGATACCTAATGTCTTCTCTCTTATTTTACCTTTATCAATTTGAGGATTAGTCAGAGGTAGAGTTCACCCAATTTTCTTACGCATTCATTGTTTACATCCCCTTAACAAACCTAGTGGTTTATTAGACCAGATATTTCACTTGAGTTGTGATAAACCTGAGCTGCTCAGGCTCCTTCACAGCAGAGCAGCTGGGTCTTCAGCAAGGCTCTTCCTGTGAGCGAACACAGTTAATGCTTTAAGAAAACTCAAAGCTATTTGCTGCTTTGAGTGACCCTTTTTGGACTCTGATGCAGACACATTTAATTGATTAGATCTCAAGAAACTAGAATGTAAGAAATGGGATCAACAGTAAAACACACTGTGTCATTCTGGGGTGGTGGTTGGAGGGAAGCTGTGAGTATTTGTATGTATTATTATGCTTACCATTTCCCTGCTTCTCTTTCCTAGTCCCTCAAATACACTAAAGCAATTCTGAACATTATTTAAGCTTTACTTGATAATTTAGAAGGATCTTCAGAGATCATGGATCATAAATCCCTATTGTACATATATATACCCAAGTGTTAATTTGGTGCTGGAGAAAAATAACAAGGGTAAGGTTTAGTTAACTATCCTGATGATATACTAACAAGTAGAAGTGGATGTAAAACTTCAGACATTGCTGTATTTCACATCACATAATACTTATTAACAAAGAATTAAATTATGAGAGAAACACAAAGCCAGGATCACAAAGAAATCAGCAGTAAAGCACTCAGTTTTCTGTATGTTTGCTCAATGTTTTGAGAAAAAGCCAGAGTCCCAAATGAGTTTTTATGTCTATAATTTTTTTCTCTTCTAAATTACATGTAAATGAATTAAAATAGAAAGAAAAACAGTAATAAGCTTTGCTGGTAGGTCTATACCATTTTCATACATTCTCAGGGAGAAGGTAGTAAACAAAGTTTCTGCAACCATAAGTGATGCTTAGAGAAAAAATTAAATCATTGAGTGATGCCAGGACTGATTATTCTACTGCACTTTAAAAGCAAGAGATTGCAGTCTGTGAGTCCAAAGTGGTTTCATATGGACTGCCACAGTTGTGGTTATGCTTGAAACTACAACCTGTCAAATTAGAAGCAGGCAAGGCCTATGTCTTAATGGTTCCACTTTCTACTGTCTACAGTTAGGTCTACAAGTTCAGCATTTTTTATTTAGTTAAAAACTCTTGTTACTTGGATGAGTAGAATCTCAAAACTACTTTTCGTTATCTTGGTTAGAGATTTTAGTTATAATATAAAGCTTAGAGAAACTGCCAATCTAATTTTTATTGTATAGATGAAGCTGATTGTCAATGTAACTATTTTTATTAACTGTTGATATTTTATATGGTTACAACTATGTAATACATAATATCACTACAGGGATGAGGTATATTAAACTGCCTATGTTCCCAAGCTGCTTCCACCCTCCATCAGGTATCTTATTGACTTAACTTGTGCCTTACTGACTCATCATTTTTCTAGGCCTACAGTAAGTAACCTGCTATTGTGAGCTCAGTATCACAACATGTTCCATTTCCTCTCTTCTCCTTGACTGTGGAATGCTCTTCCAGGCAATGGGCTTAGTTTTCAGAGATTTTCCATCAATATTGAAAAGCTACTTGTTTAACTTCACTGATGTTTTACGCAGAGTCCTTCCTTAATGAATCTTTCTTAATGTCCACTTGTATAATATAAAAGTATTTTTTTAAAAAGCAGAAACAATATTTGTTCTCTGTGTAATGCATCATAAGTGAAACCATGCCACTAAGCAATCACATCCTGTTTAGGCCATAATGACATCAGAAATATATGTTTATCATCTGCTTTGGACAACTTAGAATGTTTCTGGCCCAAGGCAAAGTTGAACTAAAACCATTTGCAGTTGTCCCAAACCAAGATAACCACACATTTCTAAGGTAATTGATACCTAAGAAGAACATTGCATTTAGATCACAGTTCATGATCTAAGCATACTAATTCTTTAAAGAAGGTTGTTAAAGTTTATAATGCATGTTTGTCTATTGGACTTCCTTCAACATTTAACATGAAATAATTACATTTTTGGCATGCATAGAGACTATGATAAAGTAGGCACTTGGCATGATCTGCAATGACCTCTCTTGCCCAATTTAAAGAGAAAGGTAAAATGGATAATTTTTTTTAATGTATAAAAGAATAATAAGAATGACGAATAATGCCTTGTATTTTGGAAGGTACTCAAATGAAATCAATCATTACTGTTATTTTTCCAGAAATATTTAAGGAAACAATAATTTTATAAATAGGTAAAATAGATAAAAGGCATATAATTTTCAGTCATTGTTAAAACATATTCAGGAATCCAAACACATGTCAATAACTTTCTGTTAAAGTGATATAAAGCATGTAATTGCCCTGGATACTACCTCAGCTAGTGAGTTCATCCACAGCCTGTTAATATAGCCTGAAAAATAGCTCTTCATACTAGACACCAACACAAAAGCAATTAGGATCATCTTTGCCCACAGAGATAACTGGATGATTTGGAACAAAAATAAATAATATTTGATTTTAAATTAGAGTTTATGAACAAAATAGTATCAGTAAAAGTGACATCCAGAAGGGAGTTTAGGGAAATCTACTCATATTCAAAGGAGGAAACAGAGAAACAAAACTGAAGTTGCGTCCCAAAGTGAACTCGGAAAGCAGGATTTGACACCTTCTCCAGGGATATCCCACTGCATAATGCTGCCTTCAGACATGAAAACACGGATTTGGGCATTTCAGACAACATCTAAAGAACATAAATGGCATAGACATTGCAATGGTTATTCTGTAACTGTAAAAGGTAAGAATGTACTGTACCTCCATTCTTTCTTGTTTAACTTCATCAATTTCATCATCTTCAAATATTGCCAAGAGTTCTCCTGTTTGGTCAATAGAGTTAAGAAAGTCTTGGGCAGTTTTTTGTCTACTGTTCACATTACTGTTGCCACTCAATTTGTCTTCATGAAGATAAGGGAAGGAAAAAAGAAACATGCTTAATAGGTTTATATCAGCACCAATCATTACATGTAATGAATACTGCATATGAAATTCAGAAATAGAATTCTCTCAAAATACTCCTTAAAAGGAGAATCCTTCCACCTAAAATAAAAGCATAAGTCATGCAGAAATAAAATTTTTATTTATGTCATAAGTAAGACTGAGAGAATAAAACCAAATTATTAATTACTGCAATAAGTGTGAATGGGTTGATTAAAACTCCATACAAAAAAAAGGAAGGACTCTCAGATCTCAGATTTGGAAAAATAATCCTGCTATATTAAGACTAATTAAGAAATTAAATAAAAATGAACACATAACATCAGGATTGAGACATTAAATTAAAAAAAGACAATATTATGTACATTATTGTGGCCAGTATATCTGAAACCTAAAGGGATGAGATTTTACTCTTTTTTCTTGTCAGAGAGAAAACTATCATACTTATTTAAAATCTGGCAGATAACTTGTGTCCTCACATGGCAGAGAGCAGAGAACAAAAGGAAGCTCTCTTGTGTCTCTCCTTAGAAGGGCACTAATCCCACCCATGAAGGCTCATCCTTCATGTCATAATTATTTTCCAAAGGCTGTACCTCAAAATACTATCACAGTGGGGATTAGGCTTAAACATACGAATTTTAGGGGACACAAACACTTAGTTCACAGCAATGACCTTTATCAGGTTGAAAAAGTTTTCTTTCCTTCCTGGTTTGTTGAGTGTTCCTCTCATGAAAGACTTCTGGATTTTTTTCAAATGATTTCTCCACATTTATTGAGATAATCATGGGTTTTTTGTATTTTATTCTTATTAATATGATGTATTACACCAATTGTTTTCTAAATTTAAACCAGTGTTCTATTCCTGAGATGAATCCCATTTGGTCATGGTGGATAATCCTTTTTAGATATTGCAGGATTCAGTTTACTAGTATTCTGTTGAGTATTTTTACATCTATAGTCAAAAAAATATTAGTCTGTAGTATAAAACTTGTGATGTCTTTGGCTGGTTTTTCTATCAGTGTTAACACTGGCCTTGTAGAATGAGTTGGGAAAGGACTGGTACTAATTGTTCCTTAAACACTTGGTAGATTACTTCATTGAAGTCATCTGGACCTGGGTTTTTCTCTGGGGAAAGATTTAAAATTACTAATTCAAACTCTTTACCTGCCATAGCTCTACCTAGATCTTTAATTTCTTCAGTAGTTTGTGTCTTTATAGGAGAGAAAGTAAACACAGAATTGTTTAAATTAACCATTTTATTTACCATTTGTTTCTTTTCATTTCTTTTTGTAATTTGAGAACCATCTTGTGTCACTCCTTGCTCCAATGCAGCTTTGTAACCATCTAGTTTTGTTGTTACTGTCAAATATGTTGCATTATGTATTTTTACATCTATAGTCAAAAAAATATTAGTCTGTAGTATAAAACTTGTGATGTCTTTGGCTGGTTTTTCTATCAGTGTTAACACTGGCCTTGTAGAATGAGTTGGGAAAGGACTGGTACTAATTGTTCCTTAAACACTTGGTAGATTACTTCATTGAAGTCATCTGGACCTGGGTTTTTCTCTGGGGAAAGATTTAAAATTACTAATTCAAACTCTTTACCTGCCATAGCTCTACCTAGATCTTTAATTTCTTCAGTAGTTTGTGTCTTTATAGGAGAGAAAGTAAACACAGAATTGTTTAAATTAACCATTTTATTTACCATTTGTTTCTTTTCATTTCTTTTTGTAATTTGAGAACCATCTTGTGTCACTCCTTGCTCCAATGCAGCTTTGTAACCATCTAGTTTTGTTGTTACTGTCAAATATGTTGCATTATGTATCTTTACATTATAGACACAATGGATTTGGATTTTTTTTCAAATGATTTCTCTACATTTATTGAGATAATCACGTGGTTTTTGTCCTCTATTCTTATTAATATAATGTATTACACCAATTGATATCTAAATTTAAACCAGTCTTATAGTCCTGAATATATATATATATATATATATATAGTTTTATAAAAGTGCCTTTTAAAACAGTTGAGAGAATAAGAGAAGATGGGAAAAGAAATATGCAATTTATATTGTCTCTTATACTACTGATAATTACACTTATAGGATAGGTGCTCTTTGGTTTTGTATGTGTATGTGTATATCCAACTTATTTCTGGACAACCTCCTTTCATCTTGAAAAACTTCTTTTTATATGGGTATGTTACCAAGAAACTCCCCTAGTTTTTGTTTATCTGGGAACATACTTTGCTTTCATTTTGAAAGATAGTCTTGCTGGATAGGGGTCTTGGTTGACAGTTCTCTTCTTTCAGCAGTTTGGATATGTCATCCCACTGCTATCTGATCTGACCTATATTGTTAATGAGAAGGCAGCTATTAATATTGTTGGGGTTCTGCTGTATGTGATGAGGTGCTTTTATCTTGTGGCTTTCATAATTTTCTCTTTGCCTTTGTCCTCCAACATTTCTACTTGAATGTGTCTGTGGGGGTCTCCATGTGTTTATCGTGCTTGAAGCTTGTTCAGCTGCTTGGATGTGTAGATTAATAATTTTTATCAAAGTTGGGAAATTTTATATCAGTATTTCTTTGAGCATTTTTTTTCTCCTTTTTCTCTTTTCTTCTGGTAGTCCCGTTATGTATATGCTGATGCAGTTAATGGTGCTCATATTTCTCTGAAGCTCTGCTAACTTTTCTTCATTCTTTTATCTTTGTTCTTTAGCTTGCACAATCTTTAACGATCTGTCTTCAAGTTCACTGATTTTTTCTTCTGTTAGTTCAAAGCTACCATTGAGCTCTTCTACTGAATTTTTCATCTTGGTCATTGTACTTCTCAACTCCAGAATTTCTATTTGTTTTTTTTTTAAATTTCTTTCTCTTAATTGATATTTTCTACTTTTTGAGACACTGTAATCACAACTTCCTTTTGTTCTTTAAACATGGTTCCTTTAGTTCTCTGAACATATTTATAATAGCTACTTTGAAGTTCTTGTCTGCCATGGCCAACATTTGGGGCTCCTCTAAAGCAGTCTGTGTTGTCTGCTTTTTTTCCCCCTTTTATGGATCACACATACCTGTTTCTTTACATGTCTAGTGTTTTTTTGTTGTTGAAAATGGACATTTTAGATAATATACTGTAGCAACTCTAGATAATAATTCCCTCCCCTTCCTGGGGCTTGTTGCCACTGTTTGCTTATTTATGTTTATGTTTTGCTTATTTATTACTATATGTTTAGTGACTTGGCTGGACTAATTCAGTAAAATTCCTTTCCCTCACAGCACACAGCCTCAGTTGTTGCTCCTCAGAATTCACAGCCTTGATCATGCAAATGGTCTCCTTAATCACCAGGCATGACTATGGTTTTAGTCAGATTCTCTTTGGTTGTCACTTTTCTTGATTTCTCCATTAAGTTTCTGGTTGATCTGGTTCTGTTGGTATCACACAAGCTGTTAGCATCCACTAACTGTTGGCTGATTGTTCCACTGTTTTTGATAGTACTCTTGTGCATAAATTGCTCCACAGACTGATCTAAATGCTGTTGAGCCCCTCTGCAAAGTCAAGGTATTGCCAGCCTTTAAGTTCTGTTTTGATCCCAGGAGCACTCTTCTTTGCTATCTCTTTCCTTTGTTTCTTTAGCTGATGCACTGTTTTTCTTCTTGTTACTAGTATCACAGAACTACGAGCATCACCACCAGAATCTCCACTGTTTTTTACAACACCTTTAGCTACAAATGTCCATATGCTCTGCTCCAAACAGTCTCTGTTGGAAGAGCTGCAGAACTCTCTGTTATTAAGATCTACCTCTCCCTTTGGCTGAACTTGTGTACCAATGCCCTGGACCTGGGGGCAGGAACAAAGCCAGTTTCTTTTGTAAAGACTCTTTTGGATTTAAGAGTGGGGAACTGGGCGGGGAAGGTAGTCCCTTGTCTTCTAGGATTGTCCATGATGGTGTGGAGCTTTACTCCCTATTCACAAGCTAGGATGGGGCAATCAGAGCTAATATTCTCAGCCTGCCACAGCTCCCCTATAAACAGAAGGTAAGTGGAAGCACCAATCCTTTCAGCTGTGTCTGCCAAGACAAGAACTTCTGCAGTATGGAGCTGGAGGAGATGAGAGATGCTGACTTCCTTTACCTCCTGGCGTGAAACTATTGCCCGTGCCCAGTGTTCTGGGACACACCTGCCCAGAATAAGGCTTCTACCATAATTAGCTGGAGTGGCAGGGTAGGAGGGGAGGAGAAGGTTGAGGGAGCAGGTCATAACTCAAATGCAACAGACTCACTGTTCTTAATGAGATTTAGTAGATTTTCTTGATTATATGTTTCTGTATTTGCTCTATACCCTTAGGACAATTTCTGCAGATGTTAAATTATTCTTATCATTATTTTTAGTTTTCAACAGTTAAATGTGCTTCTTTTGAGAAAGAGCCTACCACATCCCTCACATTGCCATTCTAAGGTCATACCTCAATATTAGATGTATTTTACCTGAGTATTTTATTTTATAAATTATATCAACTATTATTTATATAAGACACACAAAATTAGAAAATTTAAATGACAATGAAGAGGGGAGATTTGAAATAAATATGAGAGCATCAAATGGATATGATGCTGTTATAATATTGAAGACTGAATACTAGCAAAACTGAATACTAGTCTTAAAACTCTGAACTTGTTGGTGTTCAAAGCATGGTATTAATGGCTATCATTTATTCAGTGGCAGGAATATGTCGGGTGTTTTTCATACAGTATATTAAATTCTCATAAGAACTCCATATGGTAAGTGGTATAATTTCTGACTTAAAATTGAGAAAACTGACCCTCAAGGTCACAGAGAGAAAGGAGATAACTGAGATTGACTGAATTAAGGTCTGTTTTTCTGAGTCTATATTCCTTATGCTGTCCATAGAAGGAAGCATTTAAATTCATCTGGCAAAGTATTTTCCAGGAATTAAATTCTATGGGACTTGTAGGAATATTAAATAGGCAATACTGATTCAACATTTGATCAGAATATTTTTTTTTGTATAGCTATCATATTTGCTGATTTGTTGAGGGTAAATGAATGCAACTAGTTTTCTTCCAAAGTTTGTTACCTTTTCAGTTGGTTTTGAATAGTCTTCTGAATTCTTAATCCAGCAAAGTTTGGTGTTACTTTATTTATCAGTGTGTCTATAGCAATGGATACCACTATATAGTGACTATATATTCAATACAAAATATACGAGTTATTTCTAAAAATACAACATAATTATTTTGATTCAGTAAGTTTCATTTAGAATTTATTTTCAGCTTAGCACTGTTCAATTTTTGCAATATTAATAATTTTTCTAAGTGTTCTAAAATGGGGAATTGAGGTGGAAATCAGATAAGGAAAAATTTCTACTCTGTGTTAGGCTTTTTGTTAGATTTCAAACAGCAGAGAAATAACACATCAAAATGAGGTGATTATACATCCCAAAACATACTTTTCATAATTAATTAACAAAAACCCATGTGTCCATTTCTAAGGTATATTATAATAATTCATGGCAGAAAATTGTTTGCTAAAATTAATCATATTTTGAATCAACATAATTTTCTTAGTTTCATGATATTTTGATGTAAAGTAGGTCTTATGATTAAATGAAATAACTGAAATACCACAGTATTTTGATGTCATATAAATAGAAAATCTCAAGACTTAATTGCCGACTAAATTAATACTTGGATAATTTCTAAACTATATTATTTAACAGAAGTACATATATTTTACTCTAATGGCCATATCTACATTGATATTGCCTAAGTGTGTTGTCCAGCAAACATGTATCATACTGTTTTTAGTTTAGTGTTTGTTTAGGTTACCTTCCAGAATATCATCCTCATCTATGCCTTTCACAATCTTTGATTTGTAGTCTCGGAAAAACATATATTTTAGCAGTCTTCTAAGTTTTTTCTATTAAAAATATGAAATAAGTACATTAGAAAACTTATACATATATTCACTTTACTGATTAAAGACTATTAGGATAATTATTATAGTAAATTTAATAAACTCATAGCCCAGGATCATTGAGGAAAACATACAAATTCTCAGCATAATACTACAAAATAAAAAATGTACACATGAAATGAAACATAAAAGCTAAAACACAAGCATTTTAAAGCAGTTTTCATTTGTAAGAATCAAGATGCTCCAGAAATCATAATAGTTGCTGTTTTTTTTCTTTGTCTAATAAAAAGTTTTAAAGTTTTTCTGGAGATTATAAATATCACATTCTCCATACTAGGCTGACCATATAACTTTATGGAATTTTGTAGACATCCAAGACCAAATTTTATTTTTAAAAGTGACTTAAATCATCTAGGCAAAGAGTTTGTAACAACTGCTTTAAAAAGCCAAGCACTCTTCCTTTTCATGTTTTTTTTTATTCTCTGTGAATCTTTCATTTAGAAGAATTGGTTTATATTTTATATTTCTGGAGGAATTCTATAACCTGAGAAACATATTTTTGTGAAAGTTAAAGCTGATGAATGATAGGTGGACAGTAACTGATAATATTTTGTAATTTATTTGTGTGCTTACACTTAGAATGTATTATTATTGGTTCCTGAGTTTCAGGTTTAAGATTCCTAATAATAACTGAAACCTACTGCATTATACAAAGCTATTTTACATGCATTTTATCTGATCTTTTCAATAGCTCTGACATATATAAATATAATCATCTCCTTTTTATATATTGGGAAAACTGAGGTTAAAAATTGTCTTGTAACTAGTGCTTAGCAGAGCCAGAAGTAGAACATAACCTTTGAAACTCAGTTTCTTTATTTACAACATCAGTAAAGTACCTATCCTCAGGGCTATGGGTGAGGAGTATCTGAAAGAATGAGTGAAGCTGCCTAGGGTAACATGTGAAATACAAAGGCAGTCAATAAATACTGCCTGAATATAAACTAGAATTATTAAGAGAAAAAATATACACCTGTCTTTTGCTACCCTTCTTTTCTCTTCACTCTGATTGCATTTAGTACTAGATTTTATTTTTTCTTATATTACCTTCTATATGACACCTGTGTAAATTACACCTGTTAACTTTAAATTCTGTCTGAAATGTTAGCATTTAAGTAAATTATTTTGAGGTGAAAGATGAAAACACTATCATATTATGGCTATGTTCTCAGTTGCTAAAAAGGTTTGGTTAAAAAACCTTTTGGACAGTAGAAGGGCAGTATCAATTAGTGTATGTTCCTGAAGTTTCAACATGATAATTAAACTTTGACTTCCTCAAAAGGTAGAAAAAAATGTCAGTGTGGATTGTTTCTTGTGCCATCCACTTTACCTCTGTCAGTGAAAAAGAAAAATTGATTGGACATATTCTGTAAAGTACTAATGCTAACCCTATTTTTCTTCAGCTGCTTTCATAGAGAATCTTGACTCAAGATTCTCCCTTTTGCCAATAGCACCTTCAGACTCCTTCCTCATAGCACCATTGCTGTATAATGCCCTGTGTCCTTAGTCCTCCAAGTACTATATAATGAAGTCACCAAATTCTGCATATTCTTACTCTTCATTACCTCTCTAAATTTTTCCTTCCTGTCCACTTCCAGAGCCATCATACTAATCTTATTTTTCCTTGATTACTGAACCAGCAC
Organism: Smutsia gigantea; assembly: GCA_032199065.1. Lineage (NCBI taxonomy): Eukaryota > Metazoa > Chordata > Mammalia > Pholidota > Manidae > Smutsia > Smutsia gigantea. The sequence continues at coordinate 306,470 of JAVSCE010013974.1, read as the reverse complement.
CCTGGTTAGTTCCTTTGCATTTGGTCCACGCTACATATAACTATATGAGTCTCACCCTAGGCAGAAATCTCCACTTGAACAAATTGTACAGACTTCTCCATCTAATCACACAACCTTAAAATTCTGAGTCTCAAAATGCTTCTTCAACTAAATCATACAGATATCCTGGACCAGATTATAGCTTCTTGATAGTAAAGACCTTTCCTTTTTCTCTTTCTTTAATCTAAGAATTAATGAGCTAAAAATGTACAAAATTTAATGGCATACTGGTCAAGCTGCACTTTGTAGGTCTCTGAATCTCACTGCATAAGGATATGGGTATTAGAAAGGATGTGAACAAGGTTACCCAAAAGGTCAGATGGATGCCTTCTGATAAAAAACAGAGCCACAAGCATATAAATGTGATGGAGAAATGGGTAAATTAAAAAGCCAGGGGGAAAAAAATAGAGAAATGAAAGATGGACCGTGAGGAACTAAACACTCCTGCTCATCTGGGATGGCAACTGCTCTAACACGCTGTGTCAGTTAGGGATGTACATGTGACTTGTAGATGAAATGTTTATTAAAAACATGTAAAATATTGTAAAATACTTTCAACTAGCCACTCTTAGAAGACAGTTATAACAAAAATTAGACAATGAAGTACCAACTTAAGTGTTTTAGTAACAGAGTTCAAACAGTAAAAAAGGTAGATATTGGACTATAAAGAAAGCTAGATGTTAGGGTATATATTTATGCTCCTGGAATATTGACCTTGATTGACTTGTTTTTCCTATAAACCAGTGTCACAGAATAAACTTTGTATTTCAAGTTTAAAAAAATTACTCTATGAAAGCCTGTAATCTTATACAAAAATTAGAAGAAAAATAAATATGACACTCAGTTAATATCCCGCTTATCAGAACAAAGCACACAATCAATACTTAGAGAAATTATGTAGCAATAAAAATGTCTAAATAGATATGTAAAGATAAATTAGTTGTCAGCATGGCTTTACATAAGTACCCTTGTCCATGTTAAAAAAAATCAATTCTATTGTAGTAAACCACTTTGTTGTGCAAACTATGAAGATTAAAACATCATCTTAATCAATAGTTATGATTCCAACTGGAAAACTATAAAACAAGGATATTTTTCCTCAATTAAGCACCAAATATGTTTTAGTAATTGAAATTGTCTGAATTACCTTATCTTTGCGCATCAAAAACAGAAGATCTTCAGCAGAGATTGCCCTTGCTCCCCGAAGCTGAGAAATTTCAGCAGCTTGCTGTAACTAACAACAAAGGAAATCAGCAATTTTTATTAATAATGTAAATGAAATATACTATAGTCACGGCTCAAGAGAGATAAATAATACTAAGAGTTAAAAACTTTGGGGAATAATACAGCAATCACAGTGCTGCTTTAAAAATTAAAATGTCTTATGTCTTAAGGTATAAAAAATTACAATTAATGTATAAGCCCACCTGTAACTGATACAATAAACAGAAATTCTTGATTTTGTTCAAGCAAAAGATAAATCATGTGCAACTTCCAGAAATGCATTAATGCACTTGAAAATAATTTTATGATATTTTATCTTCATATCCATGTGAGCAATGGTTTCACTCAGTATCACCAGTTGAATAAGTATATTATTAATCTGAGCTCCCATGCTGGTATGATTTGAAATAGGCCCATTCAGAACTTTAAAAGATCAACAAAAACAGTAGCTGTTTCTAATATCCAAAGGAAAAAAAATAGTTTTAGTTTTGGCAAGTCTTCAGTGGGCAAAGGATTCAGTCCATAAATCATAATACTGGACTGCATTAATTTCTTTCCACACTAATCACATGCACACAAAAAGTTAACTGTATCTGGAATGTACAACACAAAACATACTGCATGAAAAGTTAGATTTCCCCTGAAATGTTCTTCTGGGCCCTTATATCTACAAAGTTGAGAATTTTCTGGAATTCAGAAGTCCTAGAAATACAATCTTACTTGAAAATGACCTGGAAAATAAAGAACGTGAAAAATGATAGTTCTATTTTTTGGCACAGACCAAATCAGTTTCTTATTTCGATTAGTTGGAAGAAACCTAAAATACATCCAGCTGAAAAAAATAAAGATACTGGAGAAAACACTATAAAAATGTGTCTGCAACTTCTTCCAAATTTGATCAAACCATGGTGATTGCACCAAACCAACTCTATCCATACTATAAAAATATTTACATATAAAAGCTATTCCTGAATGCATCCTTCTTTGAAAGGAATAAATCTAACATATATTCCTGAGAACTCATCTTTAAAAAGTGCATATTGTTATCTTAACAATTACAAGAAATCAAATAGTGCATTTGTACTAAAGAAATTCTGCTTGAATACTTAGGCAATTTTGCTAAGTAAGCTTCAGACCTTGTCTAAATACACAGACTACAAAATAGACTATAAACTCCCTATGTGTCAGCCTTACCACTGAATTTCCTGGATACTGGTGGTTGGTATATAAACATAATTCTACCTAAATATAGAAATTTAAATTTAACTGTGAACCATTTAAAAAGAAATCTTGGGGGAAAGCTTTTTAAAAAGATGATGTATCCACCCAGAAAGAAACTAAAAGTTTTCAGCAGGAAAAACTTGAATATATTTTTCCAAAAACTGGAAAAGTGTCAGAGAAATATGTGTACACATGATTTTCAAATAAAGAGATTTCTATCACAGTATAAAATACACACAATTAGTGTGGAGAAGAATATGGGCTCAGTATTCATTTGAATGTCTGGAAGCCATATAGAGAACCAGGAGGCAGCCCTATCAAGTAACTGTATTTTCTTAAGTGAAGGATGGTGAAGATTTGAAAACTGAAAGTGCTACACAATATTAAGTAATTTTGTTCATTGTTAAGACAGGATCAGGGTAAGTATATATCCCTAGTTCTCCCAATTAATCAATTGTTTATCCACACTACATATAAATAGTCTGGATTCATAACTCTCTCCAAAATGTCAGTTTACAAGCACATTAATTAGGGGGAAAAAAAAGAAAATGCAAAATAAAGATAGAAAAATTAGTCATTTTAAAACACCTTTCCATAATCAGTACACAACTACTGTAGGAACCTGGAATTTATGTCATGGTTATGTTGTCATAATTAGCAGGGAGACTTTATATTTAATTTTCATCTATCCTATTTACTGATTTCCTTCACCTAACGTAGCATCATTAGTAGCCCTAGCAGTCCTAGCACCCTGCAGTATGTCTTGGACTCCAATGCAATGAATCCTCAGTACTAAAGTTATCACTGTGTTACCTACCTCCCCAAGCTTATCTGGCCCTGATGTGTCCCGTGCCCCTGAACTGCCTCTCCCAAACTCTGACCTCCTCTTCTCTGCAGTGCGAGGAAAGCAATCTTATTAGCTAATTACAGTGATCACACTAAAGTACGTTATCACCCATTTGCTTACTTCTACACATTTTTGTCTATGGCTACCAGAAAGAGTCAAGAAACACCTTTCTAACAACACAACTTAAAAAAAAACAAATTAGCTAGTGTCGCAGTCCAGTTCAGTTCCACAGGATGCTGGAGCTCAGGATTGGTGCATTTAATGTGGAAACAATACTAGAACCAGGAAACCAAATCACAAAATATTCTTAATACCTTCAGTGTTAAAAAAAAGAAAAGGTGACTCAATATTCTAAGGTATCCCTCAGTTTCTTAATTCTTGAAAATAAATGCAAGGTGTACTTATTCACTGTAGCAAGTTAAATATTTCTGGTAGTAATTAAAATAGCATAAAATAATGGTATATTTTACAATTTTTTGTTACAATGAAAGTAGTACACATTTAATTGCATTATAAAATATGCAAGAAATGACAGAGCAGAGGAATACTTCAGACCACTCACAAATTGAATGAGTAGGCAAAGTTAATTTTCTTAACTATAGGGATAAAGGTATGGTAATAGTAAACTAACAGAGATTTATTTGCAACTTAGTACAATATTTTCCCAAAAGACATTATTCTACCACAATAGCAACTCATTCAAGGTGTTTTTTCTAACACTATTTCTGTTCTTCGAAGTAAACTAAAAATAATACTCTTGTAACAGCTGTTTAAAAGACAAAAATTTCCCCTAACATACAAACACTCATTATGTTTCCATTTTAAATATTTTCTGATACTTTATTTGGAGGTTGAGCACTAAAAGGTACACATTAAACTTTACAAGTTATGTTAAATGCCTTATATTGAGCCCACAAGTCTCTTTTCAATTTCTCATTGCTCTCCATGACACTAACATTGAAACTCAATTATTTTTCACTATTATATTTTCACCAATTTGTTGATTTTGTTTGTTTTAATTTGCTCAGGGTCTTGAATTTGTTCTCTACTTTCACAATATTCATCCTAACCTAGGCCTTTGAGGATTTTTGTTTATTGGCTTCTAAACTTTAATGTCCCCAAATTGTGACGCATCCTAGGAGTTAGTGCTAAATTGATTGTCCTCAAATATGATACTCATAATTCTTATTTCTGGGATCTTTGATAATCCACTATTATCTAACATCAAAGTAGTCTTTAAAGCCAGACTGATTCATAGATTTTCTCTATATCTCCATTCTCATATTTTTCTTTCATATTATTCCACATTTAAAATCCCAGAATTTCAGTTCTACCTTTATTAATTTTATGTACTTAAGATGGTTAATTTTATGTACTTAAGATGGTCAACTTGATTCAGCCAGACATTTGGCCAAACATTATTCTGGGTGTGATGATGAGGGTATTTTTGGATGAGATTAACATTTGAAACAGTAGACTGAGTAAAGCAGATTGCCCTCCCTAAAATGAATGGGCCTCCATCAATCAGTTGAAGAACTAAATATAAGAAAAAGGCTAAATTAAAAGGAACTCCTTCTGCCTGACTGCCTTGAAGTGGGACACTGGTCTTTTCCAGTCTTCTGACTTAAAGACTGAAACATCTCCCAGTTCTCAGGCCTTTAGCTTGGACTGGAAGTACACTTTCCCTCTCCTGGGTTTTTGGCTTGCCAACTACAGACCTTGGGACTTCTTATCCTCCATAATTGTGTGAGCCAATTCCTTGTAATAAATTTATTTATGTATGTGTACAAACATACACACACACACACACATCCTACTGGTTCTGGTTTTCTGGAGAACCATGACTTATACAGTACTATACTCAAATTATCAGAAATTCTTGATTCTTTGTGAGATGCAGCAATTTCTTCTTTAAACAATAGGTTTCAAAATAATTTTCTCAAAGAAAAAAGATCTGTAATTACCTTCATTCAATAGTGTTTATTATCTACCTTAGGCATGGAACTTACATACTCAGTTTATAATATCTTAATTGTACTTGTCATTAACTACAATAAATCTTCTTTATTTTTTTCAACCAGTTAGGTAACACTCCTACTTCCCAACTGCCTTTTGAATAATATCTCTAGGTCCAGGACAGCTATTTCTCAACAGGCAGTTTATAAATGTTTGTTAAATGTTGGCAATTGGCAAGCCATTTCCCCTTGATGATTTTCAGTTTTCCCATATAACATAAATAAATTGGGCTAGATGAAGTTAATAACCCCTGCATTTAGCTAAAGCCCACATAAATTCAGCAGAAAGAGTTCTCTAAAGTTCCACAAGGTTTTAGAAGTATAGCAAAATTGATTTGATGCAGTTATAATCATTAAAATCCTGAATGTAACATCATTTTAACCACACTTCTGTTGCACCTCTTTCCTTTGGGTTCTGGCTAAGTACATGGATCTTTCTTTTTGGAGGATGAATAGTAACTAAATAAATAGTAAAAGGCAGGAGTTGTTGCAAGCTATGTCATGAAGAGGCAAACTCTTAGGCTAAGCTGTCACCTGGCCTAGGATTTACATGTCTGTCTTGCTATCCACTTGTCTATTATGCATTATTTACCAGGGGGACAGGTTCTAGGTAAGACTATAAAAAGACATTTCTGCTTACAGCTATACTTGTCAGCCACAGATAACTTCAAAGATCTTCTCTAAATGTTCCATGTTATGACTGAAGGAAGTAGGAGTTAGGAAATATGGACTCCAGTTCTAGCTCTACCACTAAGTATATATCAAAAATATATAGTTTGTAGGCTTATATGTTTTTTCCCCCATTTGAAATTGGTAGTCAATGATTTTAATGACTAGAAGGAGAGTCAGTAATTTTAGTGGTAAGAATAGCTACCATGTATTAAGTACCTAATTTGAACCAGGCACTGTAATATGTGTGTTGTAAATATTTAATTCTAATAAAAAAATTTTTTTCTAACTTAAAATGTATGTAACATTAAAAGTCAAATAATATCTTAGTTTTATAATGACAAACAGGAAAACCTGGCCGCACTTTTCCAATCTGTAACTTTGCTTTCAGAGGCAACTAAACATTTTTAGCTTGTTCTTCTGTTATTTACCTCCATATTTGAAATATGCTTAGAATGCCTGTTTTCTTCATTCTTCAGCTTTAAGTACTATCCACTGACTTCGTACTATAGATGGAGATTTAGTGTTTACAGATGCCTCATAACCATCCTTCTTCCCCTTCCGAGCTTATTCATAAAATGTAATTGTTAAATCAATACCACTGTTTATATCATTATGATCGTATCAATACTGTAACAGTTTGGCTACTATTATCAAATTTCTCCTCAAAAAATTTTTTTTCTTCTAGTTAATAATTTCCTTGGTTTATTTCTTTGGCTTAATTTTTTGTAAACCTAACACTTTTTCATCTGACCTCTGAAAGATTTGAAACAGGATTTCTTTCAGTTTCATTGTTTTCACTTTTATTTTCCCTCAGAAACATGGAATCCTCCAGACTCTCTTCAACAATTATGCTTTGGATTCTTGTTTTCTTGATTCCATTTTTTGTTCTTTCTTAGTTTACTTTCTTATTTTAGTGCATACATTCTCTGAAGTCTGTTTTTGTTCTTGAGTATAGTTATAATAGCTGCTTTAAGAGTCTCTGCTAATTTCAACATTTGGGCCATCCTGGTGTCAGTCTCCATTTTGTCTTTACTCTTGAGTATTGGTCATGTTTCGCTGTAACTTTATATTTTAAGGAATCTGGGATTTTATCTGAGATATTGTGAATGACACACTGTAAGGACTCTGCTATGTTCCTCTGAAGAATACTGATTTTTTTAAAAATAGGCAGTTAACTAGACTTAATTCAAACTGTAATATCTATCTCCCTTTCCCAGGGGGTGGGCTATACCTCAAAAATACCTCTTGACAGTTTCCTGAGGATGGGTGGATAGCAAATAAAAATTTTAAGATCCTGTATGTCTGAAAATTCATTTATGCCACCCTCATATTCAAATGGTAATCTTGATAAATAAGTATAGAATTTGAGATTAAAACTCATTTTACTCAGACTATTAAAGGCATTACTCTAGCATCTTCCAGCTTAAAATGTTGCTATTGAGAAGTTAGCTGTTTTTTGGTAAGTCTTTATGTGACTTATTTTGCCCTCTAAGAAACTTTTATTCTTGCTTTTCTTTATGCCTGAAAACTCAACATTTCATGGTGTTGCATCTTGGTGAGGGTCTTTCTTCATTTATTTACCTGACACTCACAGGGACACTGTAACTTATATATTCTTGTCCCTCCTGTCTGGGAAATTTTCTTGCATTACTTTGAAAACTTCTTTCCCTCTGTTTTCTGGGTTCTTTCTAGAATGCCTACTAACTGAATGTTGGTGGTCTTTGTGCCTGGATATCTAATACCAGAGGTTCTTTTTATTCAACTTCTCCAGAGAGTAAACTTATAACATCTTACCAGAACAGCAAAAAAGAGTGGTTGACTGCCGATATGGTTTTGATAGGGTACTAGGATAAAACTGGTCCTTTACTTTCTACTAATTCTCCTGTTTTTCATCCACCTGAGACTTCCTACTTCAGAAGTAACTTCAGTCTCGACCTTTACCAGGCCTCAAGATTTCATTTTTCTTAGATCTAGTAAATCTTTAGTATTTTTATCCACTTTTATGCTTCCATAATTTTTTGACATCTCTCATGTGCTATTTAATCTTCTCCCATTTCCTTTGCTTTTGTAGGTTTATGCCTTTTGCAATTATTTTGCTGTCATTTAGTGGGTTTTTGAGAGGGTTTTGAGATAAACATGTTATAATGCATTTTTAAACAGCAGCTGATACTCCTTTTCTATGCTAACATTTATTCAATGTAATATCCTATGCTTCATGCCTTCTGTATATTATCTCATTTAACCCTCACACAAACCTACGAAAGATGTCCAGATAGACAAAGTTGGCACTGAATAATAATGCTTAACGTCAAGCCATTCATCTTCCTAAGATTAATTTCTTATTTAGAATACAGGAAGGTATGATCACTAAATCTAGCCTTACACTGCATAGAAAAGTCTACCCACAAAAACATTTATTTGTCTTTCAAAACATTTTCATTGCTGGCAAACAAGTGGTTGACAAAAAAAAGGTTTGGATCAAAAAATCCAACCCAGTTGCTTCATGTAGACCCAGCTTAAGGATTCAGGACTAAGTGTTTGAAAGGAAATGGATTTGTAACTAGATACAGTTAACATTCAGAATACTATAAATGTAAGATATTTGGCTTAGTGTTTCCCTATCATATGATCTCCTTATTCTTGTTGGTGACGGGTCTTCTACTGTTTTCAACATTTGAAACATAAACAAGTATATAAATTGATAAAAGATGTGCCTGACTTTTTAGAGTTTCATTTTTACTCTTCTTTTTAGAGTAGCAAGTCAAAGATAGTTAAGTCAAGTTTTAAAAAATGTGATTAGGCTATAATTATCGTATCTCATGTCTCAAAGAATTCATATATTTATGAATTATATGAATGATAACCTGATTCGATTTCATTCTAGAATATATATTTTAAAGAATTACCAAGCCACAGTCAATATAAGCCTGCAAAGCTTAAAAAATGTCCAATAAACAGTGACGCGATTTATTGTATAAGAACAGTATCCTTGACAAGAAACTAATTCTTTGGCTACTCTTATTTAAATGTGAAATTAGGAGAACAACCACTTGGAAATTTTCTTTTAAACTATTTGCATTTAAGTTATTCATAAGCAATTCTTAAGTCTAAACACATCAAGTTTTGAGAATAAGCAAAAGGATATTTTGGAAATTTTTTGAAGTTGAAATTAAATAGACTACATTATAGCTTAAAAACTAAAATGTATAACTTAGATACTACCAAACTATATTATAAAAACTGTACTATTAACTCTAGTTAATACTATTTAAAATTTAACTATTTAAATCAAAATATAATCAAATTGTACAACTGGCAGATCTTCAATTTGTTCAACTTTACAAGCTATCTTTTGTTACTTGATAACTGAAAAATGATAGTTTAAAAGCACCAGGATGAATTTCATTTGCATTTCTCAAAATTTTAGAAGCATAACATTTTTGGTGGCCTACAAAATATGTATTTTCCTTGTCTACATTTAATAAGTCCTCCCTTTCTGTGCCTATTTCTTGGCATGTCTGTGCCTCTCTCCATATTCCTTTCTGTTCACACTTCTAAAAAGGCATTCACTGAAAGAACTGAAACTATTACTTATTTCTCCAAAGGACAAAATCTAACAGGTAAAAGACTGAGTTAATTACTCTTCTTTGGAACTCTGCCTAGTTTTTCATATAACCTGATTCCATTTCATTCTAGAATGTTTAGGAATAAACATAGGTCTTGTAGTAAATTTTCATGGTTAGATCGTAGTACTGAAAGCACTAAATTACACCATACCACACACAGACCAGTGAAGGATTGGAAAAATTACTAAATGAAAAGAATAAAGTAATGCTAAAGAATAATCATGAGGAATGAGGAAAACTGATTTCTAATCTTATCTCTACTACTATCATCCTTGTTTTGGCAAAAGCAATTTTATAATTTTGCCTTTTTATTGAGAAAATATATGGAGAAAGTGCCAACTTCAGGATTTTTAGAACTGCAGCTTCTGATGGTCTCAGAACCTGATCCATGCAGAAGCAGGGTGAGGGTCTGCTGTGAAATGCAGTTAAGGTGCGGTTTCTTCTGTCAGCACTGTGTATCCTGAAGAGTGTTTCAGAGCATTTAGACTATTACACCCATTTTATGGTCTAACTAACACAGCAGATTATCTCCCCTTACAGCATTATAAAAATTGATTTCACATGTAGTTTTATCAAGAAGCTTTTAAAAATCATTACTTTAAAAAAGTTTCCAAAATCATCTTGGCTTTTTTCCTCTCATAAAATTTTTAAAGATGCTTATGGTTTGATGTTTAAGTGAGATAATGCCATGCAGCATACAGTGTCTACATTTAGAAATAAGAAATTAAATTTCAGAGTCACCATAAAAAAGTTTATAATCCAGTATTCACAAAGATTAAAGGCTATTATTGGACTATTACTTAGCATTAATGACTTATTTTGCCATAAATATAGAATATAAATAATTTGTGGTGCTATCTCTCTTTATACACATACATATATTTGTACGTATATACACACATCTACACACGTGTATATCATTAGAATCACTTTCTTCCAAATTTTAAGAAAGTAACTCTCATACAGAGTTAAAGGGAAGAACTATATGGACTTCTTTAGATTGAGAACCAATACCTTCCATTACAATTTCTCACGCCAACTTGATTTCACCTCAACGTGAAATATAATGCATGCCTTAGTGTGCACACAGTTTTGATGCTAGAATTTTGAACAGAGTAACTGATCTTTCTGGTCCTCAGGTTCTTCAAGTGGGACTAAAAAGAGGTGGACAGCAAATGAGCTCCAAAGATCCTTTTGGCTTTACTTTCTGATTCTGATTAACCCCAAGAGTTTATTCTTGGCTCCATAATTAAGTGCTTGTACTAATGAGAGAAGAAAAAAAAAAAGAATCACAAGAAGAAACAGTACCACTTGGTGAGGTACAGATGGGGGTTAATTTTCAAAGAATAATCCACTTCTCTGTACCCGTGGAGCAGCAATCAATCCCAGTAACTGTATGAGTATGGAAGAAAGTGTTAGCCTGGACTATTATTTAGCATTAATGACTTACTTGCCCATAATGTTTACCATGGTACACAAATCAGCAGGTGATATGTCCAGTATCCTACCCAATAGTTCTAAATACATTTGAAAGCCAAAGACAGCTGCAAAATGGGATTAAAGCAATGCAATTACTAATGCATAAAAGAGACTGTACTCTATCCACTTCCAATCTCTCCTTTGCTTTTATCGTATGGTGAATAGAGATAATTTGTATATGCTTCCCCCTCAGTCTGTCAGAGAAAGTAGTCCTTATTCAAATTTTATATCCAATGATTGCTTGCATAGGAAAACCAAACAGTATTTTATAGCGTATTTATCAAATTAGATGTAGTACATGTAAAACTAAATGAAAAGTCAGGTTTCCTTGGCTCAGCTCAGATGTCAGCCCCATATTCCACTCAAGAATTAAAAAGGTTACTTCAAAGGGCTCAAGAAAGTGATATAGTACAGATCTTGTTGGACTCACAGGTCATTGTTAACATTAAATGAAATAATGTGGTGCAGGCACTTGGAGAACTGAAAAGTACTGTAAAAGCATAAGGTATTGCTTAGGGATGACTCCTACCCCCAACTAGAAGGTTTGGGGTAAGATGAAGTAGCAATGTATATAAGAAAAGGAAAAAAAGAGTCTACTGATAATTTGGTAGGCAGAGAAAATGTTTTAGATGTTACTGAAATCAAAACTAGGATATTCTTAAGAGACTGATTCACATGAGGAAAAAAATGGCACAACCATCCAATACCACCACTTACATGAGTCACATTCTGAAGAAGCAGACAGCACAGAGAAGACAGAATCCTAATCCTTCCAAAAATGCTAGTCAGGTGCCACAGCCTGTCTGAAGTCTCCTCTAACTCAAGCACAGACCTAATCACCCCTTTCCACTGTGTTTCCTGGGGACCTTGTACAGCTCACCACTTATCACCCTATTTTGTAAAGATCCCTTCCAGCATGCAGACTCTCCACTAATGTGTGTTACAATGAAGTGAAATGATAGCTAAACAGTTTGGCAAAAGTCACATAAGACAAGAAGCTATATGACTGGTGCCTGGAAATAGGCACAGGAGCGCCAGTAGGAAGGCTGAGGACTGTTGGATCCTAGTATGGGTTTTGTGTGAATGCGGCCAATAACTAAACATAACTGAGATTGTACTAACTAACCAACACAAACAAATCCAGGGATAGTAACTGTTACCTTGCAGGGATGTTAAAAAGAACAAGTGAGAAAACAAAAAAACCCCAGAAAACATAATGCCCAAAACTGTCCTAAATGCCTAAAACTAACATCTGTAACAAATATTAGTCTTTTATTTCCTTCTGTGGATTCTCAGAGCAGTGATATTATTACTGAAAGAGAAGCCATTGAAGGGCAAATCTTCCAACTGCACTCCTGTAGATGAGGCTAAAATAAGTAAGCATGGAGGCTAAAAATTCTATTATTTTTAACTGAATACTGGTCCCTAGTTTGTTCAAGGTATATTTATTGAGCACCTAATGTAGGCCAATAACTGGGTGTGTAACTGGGAATTGTGCTAATGAGAAGCAAAGTGAAGCAAGCAAACAAGAATTTAAAAATGCGCTCTAAGCTCAGGTTTACAGAGTGTGTTCATTGTTTTCAGCTAAGATGTGCAGCAAATGACTGCAGATATTATACTATACAAATTTTATTTTAAATAAGTTGATGCTGAAAATCAAAGAATTAGGAGATAAGAACCATCATTTATATACGATGTTGAAGAGTGCATTAAGCTAAAACCTTTGCAAATGTGCCAAAGGAAGCCACAGACTACATCAGGTATTAATCTGAAGACTGTCTTACAGACATTGCTACAGATTATTTAAAACGTCTAAAGAAACTATCCCTTCTCACCTGGAGTCAGTTCAGTTAGATATTAGCCATGATGAATTACCAGCCTTAAGGCAAATCAAATTATGCATTCCAGTCTCTAATCAGGATTTGGAGAAAAACCTTGATTTTTAGAATTTATCTGGCTGAATCTTAGCTAATGTATGTGTATCTGGGGCATCTTTGGGGATGACCTGTATGGGGTCATCGATATTTATTTGAATATATGTTTGTCACTCAGGGCCTTGGAAGGAAAAAGCACAGTTAAATTGGGTAACTGTAGAAGAATTTAAACATAAACTATAAGGATGTGGGGGATGGTTTAGTAAAACGAGAAGGGATAGTGTGGGACCTTCCTGGGTCTAACAACGATAGGAAGGAAACCATTATTAAACCTAGGCATAGAGGGTTAAGGGGAAGGCAGCTGTCACCTGAACCTGGAAGCTGGAGGAGTCAACCTGACAGGGACACAACCATCCTTGGCCTTATACTCATCCCACTCTCAGCTTTCTTGCTCATGCCTCCCACTAGCCAAATTCAACCAGAAGTCACAAGGCAAGAGTGATCTAGAGATGAGCCTCCCAGGATATGGACAAGGAGGAAGGGTGAAAAGTAGATTTGCAGGGACAAACATTAGATATACACGATCATATGAGTCTTCAGACTTACCAAGGATCACCTTAATAGGGCCACTTTTCCCCCAAACACCTCAACTAGAATGTCTTTCATCCACTTTTAAAAATATTTCTGTTCAATTTAAAAATAGAAATGACTGGGAAGTATCCTCCTCTAAATAAACAATGTGATCCAGTGAATGGAAACTGTAATTCTAGATCAAAGACTTAAGAAAGGGGAGCATCAATAATAAGAGTAAGAAGAATATAAACTAGTATTTACTGAATACACTACTAAATGTCTTACATAGTCTACATGTTTTAAAAATTGTTAGTTCTCCTAATCCTTGTGAAATCTTTTGGGTGAAGTGATATTAGTATCTTAAAGTTTTTTTTATAGATAAGGAAACAGTAGTTCAGAGCATTTAAATGACTGACGGGATTTGAACAAGTCTGTCAGTCAGTAATTCCCTGTTTCCACTGTAGCCCACAGCTAGTAGACAGCTAACTTTTCCATTTTCTTCATGTAAACTAACATTTAATAGTTTCCTCATATAAACTAATATGTAAATATGTAAAATTCAGTAACTTGACCAGTCAACATTCAGCACTTTATAGGACTTAGGCACATTGTATGTAGCAGTTAATGTGGGAGGTACTAGCACAGAGCCTAACTAGAAGCCTTTTTTCCTGCCTCCTTAGAGGAAAGGGTGGAGGAGGGAAGGGGAATTTTCACGAATTGGATTCAAGTGTCATGTATTTACAGATCCTGCTGTCTCCATTCCCCATCAATATTTATGCCAAGTATTTGTTTAAATAATTTGTTTAGTTATAGATTGGCATAGTCATAGCTCTGAATTACAAGTGAAAAACTACCCCAAAGTGTTTACGTTTTTATAATGCCAATTGATTACTATAATTATTATAGATTCCCCAAAAATCATAAGTAGAAAACTCTCTTTGCATTTTTACTTCTCCAAAGTACTTAACCTAGTATATAGTACAATTACAGAAGACAAGAAATAAAAAATAAGAAAAGATAAGAAAATCAAAGGATTAATCCATATACATCACAAAACAGAAGTTCTGAAAGAGAAAAAGGAGGTAAAGAAATTATTGAAGAAATAATTCAAGAAAATTTCCCATTATTGGAGAACATAAGATTCCATACTGCTCAACATAATGCATGAAAAGGCATACCACATCACATCCACTTATTAATTCACAGGTATTTATTGAAAACCAGGTACCATTCTTGACTGCAAGGATACACATCGGACAAAATAGATAAAGGCCATGCTGTCATGGAGATTATATTTTAATGTTGAAGAATCAAATAATAAACAAATAACATGTCACAATAATCACTATGTCAAAATAAAAACAGTACCTGGATAAGGTGTGCTGGAGTTGTGGTTATGGGTGGTTATTTTATACAGGGTGATCAGGGAAGTACTCATTTTTAAAGTAACGTTTGAGCAAAAAGCAGAAATAAGGAGGTGAACCACGTGGCTATCTGAGAGAACATTCCATTCAGAGGGAATAGGAAGTGCAATGGCTCTGAGGCAAGGCCATGCTGGAACATGTTAGTGGAGAAGAAAGGAAGCTAATCTGGCTGCGGAGAGGAGAGTGGTTAGGGAAACAGTCAGAAAAGCAGCCAAAGTGAGGTTGGGTGCATTTCATGTAAAACATTCCATGTGTATCACTGTGAAATTTCAGAATTCTGAGATCAGATAGTAGATACCAAAAACTTACAGAAATAAAGAAAATAGGTTCCATGTAACAGTTATATAATTAGAATGTCATCTTAACAATGACTTTTAACACCAGGAAATAATGGAGAAATGTCTTCAAAATCCTGGGATAAAATAATTTCTAACCTAGAAGTTTTCACACATAGGCAAACTGTCAAAACCTGTAGAAGGCAGAATAAGGTAGTTTAAGGACCTGCAAATTACATTCAAAAATTCACCTCTCAAGGACTCTTTCTTAGGAAGCTGGTAGACAATATATTCTAGTAAAATAAAGGAATAAACCAAGAAAGAGGAATAATCTTCCTTGGTTCAATCTCTTGTAGGATGTAATGTAGGATGTAATATCCCACAAGGAATGAAGGAAGTTCCCAAGATGTGAAGGTAGATCCATCCAGGATGGTATAGATGTGTGGCAAACTTCAAGAGCAACCTTTCCAGATTGGAGCAAATGGGCAGAGGATCTAGGAGAGGTATTCCCCAAAGGGATGAATTTATGGGCAATACCTTTCTTATTTATTTTGAGTAGATATCCACACTTGATGAGACCTGGCTATGAAGTACTGGTAGATAAATGTAAAACTAAGCAAAGGGGTAAAAGAATTGTTGCAAGGAAAACAAAACAAAAATTACAAGTAGGAAAATGCAAATATGGTACACTAGATGACTCAGCTATGAATTCCAGTGATGTCAGAGAAAAAACAATGTAAACAGTGACTAAAAAACCAACTGAAAATCATGATATGACTATATTAGGGGTTTGGAGTAGGAGTAGCTGCAGTGAACAATGGAGGGAGAAAAGGAAGGAAGAGATTATGTGTGAAAGTAGATTAGAAAAAGATGAGAATTTAAGAAGGAAAGGGACAGTTTACTGCAGTGGGAAAACAATTATTTAATGAATGGTTTGACAAACAGTTAACTATCCAAAGAGAAATGAATAAGATTTCAAGTTAAACCATATGTGAAAATAAATTCCAGATGGATTAAAACTTAAAATGCAAAAAATAAAATTATAAGAATCATGAAAGAAGATCTAGGGTCCTGCATATATAATCCAAGGGTGTGGAAGACATCCTTATGCATGGCTACAAGTCCACAAAGAAAATACAGACATGTGGTAGCTAGTCTCCCCAGAAGTCCCCAAATGAACAGCAACTTCTGCATTCGTGCTCTTATGTAGTTCTCTCCCACACTGAATCTGGACTGGCCTGTGACTTATTTTAACCAACAGAATGTGGAAGAGGTGATGTTCCAGGACTTACCAACCTAGGCAATAAAAAGCTGCTGCAGCTTCTACTTTTGTACTTTTGGGAGTTTGGTGCCACCACATAAGAAGGCTGGACAGAGCACTGAAAGAGACCAGATGCGGAGGAGAGGCTCTGAGTCCACATAGGGAAGGAGAGAGGTCCAGTCTTTCTAAGACTCCAGGTTGAGACTCCAGATGCTTCAGCTACAGGTATCATTTCTCTACAACCATGCTGCAAACAAGACCAGCAGAACACCCAGTCCAGCCAAGTTACTGAACCATGAGAAATAATGAAATTATTTTTTATTTTAATCCCACTATGTTTTGAGGTGGTTTGTTACACAGCAAGAAACAAAACAATACAAGTCTTGTAAGATGATCTAGGACATGATGTATACAATCTAAGTATGGAACAGATAGCCTTATTGAAAACTAGATGTTCAAAAAGGAAAACAGAAATGATTATATAAAATTTTAAAGTTTAAAACATTTTCATGGCATATTTGAACAAATCATGCAATGCAAATTTAAAAGGGTTAATATCTATAATAAAATTCAGTGGAGCTTTTAAAGAAAATAATCCAACAAAAAAACAGACAAAAAAAAAGGAATGGGCAATACAAAGAGGAGCAAATCCAAATGGCAACCAACATAAAGATGCTCAAAGTTACTAGTAGTCAAATTGCAAATGAAAGTAAAATGACATACTTCTTCACAGCCAGTATTAGGGCAAAAATTAAAAGGAGCTACACTTGTGCTGCAGGCAGAAATGTAAGGAAAAAATCTGGCAATATATGTTAAGATAAATCAAATAAACATGATGAAAAAAAGAATACTTATCAACAGGGGACAGATAAATTAATTATGGTACACCTATGTCATGGTATATTCTGCAACCATTAAAAAACAATGAACTAGAGTTTCACTAGTTGATTTTTAGAAAGAATGTATCATATAACCCCATTTTTATAAAACAAGTAACAATGGGAGAACCCCATATATATATATAGATGCTTCTAAATATGTATACATACACCTATAAGTGAGTATTAAAACATGGAGACAAACATGGGGGATAACTAAAAGGGCAACATGGGTATAGGGATGCATGAGGAAAGCCAAATGGGAAAAGAAAAACATCTCTTTAAAAAGCATTTATGATATGAACTCAGTGACACATTCTTTGTGTTATTCTTTACGTCCAAATGAATTACAGCTTTGCTATTTTAAATGTGATAAATAAATACAACTTAAGATAACAAATGAAAATATTAATGTGTTCTCACGAATAACTTTTTAATCACAAAAGCATTGGTGGTGAAGGGAAAAAAAAGTAAACTGGATTATATTTACAATGAAAACTTTTGTCATAAAAAAAATCAATCTACTTAAAAAGTATATGCTGGAAAAATATTCCTAATGTAGCTCATAAAGTGTTACTATCCTAACTGTTCACAGAAACAGCTCATGTAAATTGAAAAGAAAAAATTTAAACCCTAAAGGAAAAATGAGCAAATGATATAAATTAAAAATTCAAGTAAGAATGTAAGTGGCTAATGTGATTATAAAACAACTGTAAATTATCACTTTACACCTCTTAGATTTTTTTTTAATAGTAATACTTTTGGCAGGGTGGAATTCAGAAAGCAAGCTAATTCACTACTAGAGAGATGCAATCTTCTGGAGGGCAATTTCAAATTGTGTACTAAAGAAGTTAATACCCTCTGACCCCATAATTCTATTTCTAGGCATAACTTAGAAAAGAATCAGAGATTTATTGAAAATTTATGAACATGGATATTATTTCAAACAATAAGACACTGGAAAGGCATAAACTTCCATTAATAGGGGATGGATCATTCACAATGGAATTTTACCCTGATATAAAAGAATGTTTTTAAATCTATTCACTATCAGGAGAGATTCTAGTGATAACATCTTAATACAAATTGTATGCATAGTAATTATTAAAATTTTATCAAAGTAAATTTTTATTTGCAGAAAAACATGGAAATACATAAAAACATTAAGTTTTATCTAGATGATAAAATTGGTGATTTAAATTTTATTTTCTGTATTTTTCAAATTCTCTACAGTTAACTTTCATCCCCTTTTGTTTTTAAACAGTATAGAACATACATGACTATTTAATCAGGTAAATATTTTGTCACTGAGGAAATCTGAATTGAGCTCAAGAACTTTCTGAAATTGTAAACAAAATGTTGTTTGGATGGGAGGGAATCCAGTTTCATCATATTCTCAAAGACATCTATGACAAACCCCTAAAAGATAAAGTTAAAATATATATGGATGTATATGTACACACACACACACACACACACACACACACACACACACACATTCTGATAAAATCCAAAAGTAACAACATGGTTGGACCTAGGGGGTATTATGCTAAGTGAATAAGCCAGGTGGAGAAAGACAAATACCGTATGATTTCACTTATTTGTGGAATATAAAACAAAACAGCAATAGACACACAGAAACTGAGAAGTGACTGGTGTTTACCGTGGGGGAGGGGTTGAGGTGGGTTGATGGGGAGGGTGAGGGGTTGAAGGGGCACAAAAATTCTCAATCATAATGTAAGTTGGTCATGGGGATAGTAGTACAGCATAGAGAATATAGTCAATGATTCTGTAATATCTTCATATGTTGACAGATAGTAACCGTACTAGTGGGGGTAAGGATTTAATAATATAGGTAACTGCTGAACCACTGTACTTGAAACCAGTAAAAGATTATGTATCAACGGTACTTCAATAAAAAAAAAAGAAAAGTGCCTGTAGTAAAAAAAAAAATACAAAAGTTCTTTTCCAAAACTACTTGTTTTACTTATAATGAGAACAATCTAAAATATTTCTTCTTGGGCTTGACAGAGGAACTATTACCTCGCTTGTTCATAGCGTACTCAAATTTAGTCTTCAAGGGCCCCACAAAATCTAAATCCTTTCTTCTTTATACAGGTTTAACTAGCATTACAAAATATATTAACAGGTTGTAAAACTAAAATGAAAGTTGTATGTATAATACCTACCAATAGCTCATACATGGGTGGGTAGGGGGACTGTTAATGAAAATGAAATGATCATTAGAGTAGCTATTATCATGATATTACAATTTTTGTTTTTCATCATTTTTCATAATAATCAGAAATGAATATTTCACCAGGATAAAAACAGTTAAAAACAGTAAGTTCTACTTCATTGTGCCTAAAAATGCTGAATAATATTGGTTGGGCAAGTGCTTAAATTCACTTTTGGCTTTAAAATACACACAAATAGCTATCGCATTCTATGCAAAAAGAACCCTGTTTTGTTGAGGTACCAGGACTTTTCTACTCTAAATATGCAATTATTTTTATAATGTTAAGAGAAAATTATTTCTCAACATAAACAAGACAAGTGAATAAAGCACCTAAGATACAAACACAATTTGAGAGAAGGCTGATTTTTAAAAGGTTCAAGCACTTATTTCTCTTGATGTAAAACTAAAATTTATTTCATGATAACTAAGCAAGCAACTAGTTAAATTACACTTCACTGTGTATATGTATCTTTTTTTTATGGCATGGATTTTATTTATTTATTTATTATTATTATTATTTTTTAATGGCACTAATTTTAAATGACTGAATATTTACTAAAAATCTCAGCATTATTTTCAGAGTAGCATCTAACTTAGATTTAACAGTCAGATATTTCCAAGGAAAAATTATATTTCTGTTTTTTAAAGTGCATTTTTAATTAACATTCATTTCTCTAAAACACTGATTTGACAGGGCTATTTCACTTCCCTTTAATGCAGAGACAAAGGAACCATTTAAATTTTAGCAGGGCATGGAAAAAATAGTCTGCTGAAAATAATTTCTTCTTTATTTCTTCTGAAGAGTTATGAAATAAAATCTATTATTTAATTATGTTGGATCAAGAAACAGGAAGAAAAGGATGCATTTAAGTCACAACATCCCAAAAGAATAAATGACTATACTTCCTTTGGAAAGAAAAGTGTTTTAATATGCAGATGGGCATTGTCTAAACATTTCGAATCTACTTTACAGAGGTGTGAAAGGCTTTAAACAAAAATCAAAAATAAAATAGCAAACGTCAAAACTGAAGGAAGAAATTTTTTAAAAACTGGATTGATTTATGAAAATGACTGTAATATTAAAGAGTTCAGTTTTTGTTGTGAAATTTTTTCTTTCGTTTTACTAAAAACAACAAATTCTGATATGAGCAACTAAGAAAATTTTATTAGACAAGTAGGATTTATCTTTGCTGTGTCTGAATAAAATTTACATGATGTTCCAAATTTAGTAAAACAGTTATGGAAATAAGAATAAAAGCTTTCCAACAGGATTTTGGAGTTGGTCAGACTACAGCAGGGCACTCAGAGGATGAGGAGTGAGAGCAGATCAGACACAGTCACTACCTTCACAATGTCTACAGCACAGGTCAGCAAACTTTTTGTGTAAAGGGCCAAATAGTAAACATTTTCCACTTTGTATGCCATACTCTCTGTGACATCTACTCAAGTCTGCCATCATAGAATGAAAATGTCCAGACTCAATATGTAAATGAATGAGCATGGCTGTGTTTCAACATAAGTTTCTTCACAAAAATAGGCAAAGGGCCAGATTTGGCCCATGGGCCATAGTTTGCTGGTCCCTGGTCTTAAAGCATCATGGGGAAAATACGAAAATTATATTGTGTCAGGAAAAATAGGCTATGCTATTAAGTAAAACAAAAAAAGCAGCACTCAAAACTCAATGTAAACGAGTTTAAATATGCAGTCCTTATATGTATATGCAGATTTAAAACAGAAAAAAACATGACCAATTTTATTAGCTGTTCAGAGGTTTTGATATGACCTTATAAACTACTATATGAAAATATCATTTACAACTTTTGACATTTACTTGCAAAGTATATACATGCAAAGTCCTATTTTCTCCTAATGCTGTTACCCTTAGAAACATTGACTATAAACTTCTAAAAGTTTTTTTCAAATAAAAATTCATACTCTTGAGCAACACACTAAATATTGTATTTCTATTATATTCTCTTTTGCTCTCAAATAATCAACTAGATGATACTGATTACCAATAATTCTGTTGAATGACAGAGAAGCACCACAACTTTTAAGGTGTATAGCAAACGTCAAAACTGAAGGAAGAAATTTTTAAAAAACTGGATTGATTTATGAAAATGACTGTAATATTAAAGAGTTCAGTTTTTGTTGTGAAATTTTTTCTTTCATTTTACTAAAAACAACAAATTCTGATATGAGCAACTAAGAAAATTTTATTAGACAAGTAGGATTTATCTTTGCTGTGTCTGAATAAAATTTACATGATGTTCCAAATTTAGTAAAACAGTTATGGAAATAAGAATAAAAGCTTTCCAACAGGATTTTGGAGTTGGTCAGACTACAGCAGGGCACTCAGAGGATGAGGAGTGTTGTCAATGAGAAGGAAATCCAGAGTACAAATCCATATGAGCCGCAAGTTTTGAGGTTTTTTTACATTTAAATTAATTATTCTCCCCCTCTTCTCTTGAGAGATTTTTCCCTTCTTTCTATGTGTGATCATTTATTTCTTCAGTTTCAAAAGTGGGTTAGTATTGACTTTAGCCAAGAATTTCAATAGAGAGCAGGTGGCTATTTTGTGTCTTGTCTTATCGTGAAGCAAGACTAAAGGAAGCTATGGCTTTCAATTTGTGTTCATTCATTGAGCTATTCAACAAATATTTATTGAGTGCCTGCTATACACTATGTACTGTACTAGAAGCTTGGGTACTATATTGAAAGAAAAAAACCCAGCCAGGGTGTCTGCCTTCAAGGAGCTTCCATTATGATAAGGAATAAATAACCAGTAGGTGAAAGGTTTACAGGACAAAATAAATGACATTAAAATAAATGGTTGCTGAAAATACAGCCTTTAACAGGGATGCACTTATATTAGATAGAGTGTCACGGTATGCTTCTCAAACTGGTAACGGTTTGGCTGAGAACTGAGACCTTAAGGATTACAGGACTCTAGCCATTCAAAGGGCACTTGCTGGTGGGGAGAGAGTGGTAGAGAGTGGCACACCAGGTAGAAGGAAGAATATGTGCAAAGACCCTTGTATAGCAAAAAACCTGGCTTGAATGAGAAATTGAGAGATGACAATAGTGAGTTAAAGAACAATAAAAAATAAACAAATGAATGAGAGATCCTGCAAGATGGCGGTGTGAGAGGTGACACGGAGAACTCCTCCCAAAACCACAAATAGTACAAAAATATAGTTAATTAATAAAACTAATCCTAAACAGCAAGAAGAAAGAAGGCTGAACCAGACTGCATACAGACCTCACAAAGAGAGCAGACCTCACGAAACAGGGTAACGTATGAAAGTCTTAATCTGGCGGGACCCAGGCCCTTCCCGCACCCCAGCTCAACAGTTGGAGGAAGACAAACAGAGCGGGGAGGGGGTAGAATCCTGGGACTGCTGAACACCTAGCCCTGGAGACCTGCTTTGTGAGCAGAAGCCTATATTGTGTGATGCTCTGGATGTTGGGGAGCTTGGATGGGCAGAGGGCCTGGGAGACTGACATTTGGCCATTTGTGGAGGATGGGATCGACACCTGGCCGCTCTGTGTCAGAGGAAGGGTGGCGGTCTGAGAGGCTTTCTAGTATCGACAGGGATGTTGAAGGGGTGGGGTTTGCACGGAGCTTGCTGCATGGGAGAAGAAAGAGCTGGATAAGGTTGTCTGGGTGCGCTCTGCTGACCTGGTTGGGAACTTTGAGGAGCTTCAGGTGCTCCATTCCCCTGGCTGTCTACTGTGCACCAAGGACCCCACTGTGACACACAGCCTGCAGAGCCTTCCTACTGGCCTGCAGGCACCTGCTCACAAACCGGCAGTCACTGCGCTGGAGTCAGGCCAGCGAGAGGGAGGCCCTGCCTACAACAGCTAGAGACGCAAAGCAGAGGCTTACAGGTGTGGGCTTGGCCCACTGGCTCTGACACTGGAGACAGGCACTGCAGACGGGAATCAAGAAACGAATCTTTCCTTCCCCCAGGCACCAGCTCCGCTCCCCTACGACCCCCAACCTCACTCTAGGGGATGAGAAGCTCCAGACACTGGAGTTTCTGCGCACTAGTGGGCACCACACAGAAATATGAAACATCAAAAGAACATGGTTCAGACCAAAATCTCACGTACCCCAGAAAAAGGGCCAAATGAAACCGAAGTCACCAATCTTCCTGAAAGAGAGTTCAAAATAAAAATTATAAACATGCTTATGAAGGTACAGAAAAATATTTAAGAACTCAGGAAAGGAACGAATTTAAGTCAGAGATTCAATCATTAAGAAATTCCATATCTGAAATGAAACATACAATGGAGGGAATTAAAAGCAGATCAGATGTAGTAGAAGAGACGGTAAATGGAATAGAAATTAGAGAAGAGGAATACAAAGAAGCTGAGTCACAGAGAGAAAAAAGAATCTCTAAGAATGAAAAAATACTGAGAGAATTGTGTGACCAATACAAATGGAACAATATTCGCATTAAAGGGGTATCAGAAGAAGAAGAGAGAGAAAAAGGGATAGAAAGTGTCATTGAGGAGGTAACTGCTGAAAACTTCCCCAATCTGGAGAAGGAGATAGTGTCGCATGCCATGAAGGTGCACAGATCTCCAAACACAAGGGACCCAAGGGAAGACACCATCTAGACATATAATAATTAAAATGGCAAAGATCAAGGATAAAGACAGACTTTTAAAAGCATCTAGAGAGAGAAAAAGATCACATACAAAGGAAAACCCATCAGGCTATCGTCAGACTTCTCAACAGAAACCTTACAGGCCAGAAGGGAGTGGCATGATATATTTAATGCAATGAAGCAGAAGGGCCTTGAACTAAGAATACTCTACCCGGCCAGGTAATTATTTAAATTTGAAGGAGGGATTAACCAATTTTCAGATAAGCAAAAGCTGAGAGAATTTACCTAACACAAACCACCTCTACAGTGCATTTTGGAGGTACTCCTATAGATGGAAGTCTTCCTAAAGCTAAACTGATGTCATCCAAGGGATAGACAAAGAGTACAGAATATGATTCATAGCATACAAAGAATGGAGGAGGATGAAAAACGAGGAAAAAAAAAAGAAGCTTCAGGTTGTGTTTGTAATGGCATAAGAAGTGAGTTAAATTAGATTGTTAGATGGTAAGGGAATTACCCTTGAACCTTTGGAAACCACGAATCTAAAGCCTGCAATGGCAATAAGTACATACCTATCAATAATCACCCTATATGTAAATGGTCTGAATGCACCAATCAGAAGACAAAGAGTCATTGAATGGATAAAAAAACAAGCCCATCTATATGCTGTCTACAAGAGACTCACTTCAAACCCAAAGACATACACAGACTGAAAGTAAAGGGATGGAAAAGATATTTCATGCAACTAATAGTGAGAAAAAAGCAGGAGTTGCAGTACTTGTATCAGACAAAATAGACTTCAAAACAAAGAAAGTCACAAGAGAGAAAGAAGGACATTACATAATGATAAAAGGATCAGTCCAACAAGAGGATATAACTATTATAAATATCTATGCACCCAACACAGGATCACCGACATATGTGAAACAAATACTAACAGAATTAAAGGGGGAAATAGAATGCAATGCATTCATTTTGGGAGACTTCAACACACCACTCACTCCAAAGGACAGATCAGCCAGACAGAAAATAAAATAAAGAGACGGAGGCACTAAACAACATATTAAAACAGATGGACCTAACGGACATCTAAAAAACACTCCATCCAAAAGCAATAGGATACACATTCTCCTCAAGTGCACATGGAACATTTTCAAGAATAGATCATATACTAGGCTACAAAAAGACCACCAGTAAATTAAAAAAGACTGAAATTGTACCAACCAGCTTCTCAGATCACAAAGGTATGAAACTAGAAATAAATTACACAAAGAAAATGAAAAAGCCCACAAACACATGGAGCATAATAACATGCTCCTAAATAATCAATGGACCAATGACCAAATAAAAACAGAGATCAAGCAATATCTGGATACAAATGACAACAATAATTGAAAACCGCAAAATCTGTGGGATGCCGCAAAGGCTGTGCTAAGAGGGAAATATATTGCAATACAGGCCTACTTTAGGAAAGAAGAACAATCCCAAATGAACAGTCTAAATTCACAATTAGTAAAACTAGAAAAGGAAGAACAAATGAGGCCCAATGTCAGTAGAAGGAGGGACATAATAAAGATTAAAGCAGAAATAAATAAAATTGAGAAGAATAAAACAATAGAAAGAATCAGTGAAAGCAGGAGCTGGTTCTTTGAGAAAATAAAATAGATGAACCCTTAGCTAGACTTATCAAGATAAAAAGAGAGTCTACACACATAAACAGAATTAGAAATGAGAAAGGAAAAAACACTACAGACAACACAGAAATACAAAGAATTATGAGAGAATGCTATGAAAAATTATATGGTAACAAACTGGATAACTTAGAAGAAATGGACAACTTTATAGGAAAATACAACCTTCCAAGGCTGATCCAGGAAGAAACAGAAAATCTGAATAGAACAATTACCAGCAAAGAAATTGAATTAGTAATCAGAAAACTGCCTAAGAACAAACCACTGGAGCAGATGGTTTCACTGCTCAATTTTACCAAACATTTAGTGAAGACTTAATACTCTTCCTCCTTAAAGTTTTCCAAAAGGTAGAAGAGGAAGGAATACTCCCAAACTCATTCTGTAAGACCAACATCACTCTAATCCCAAAAGCAGGTAAAGACACCACAAAAAAAGAAAATTACAGACCAATATCACTGATGAACATAGATGCAAAAATACTCAACAAAATATTAGCAAACCGAATTCAAAAATACATCAAGAGAATCATACACCATGATCAAGTGGGATTCATCCCAGGGATGCAAGGATGGTACAACATTCGAAAATCCACCAACATCATCCACTACATCAACAAAAAGAAGGACAAAAACCACATGATCATCTCCATAGATGCTGAAAAAGCATTCAACAAAATTCAACATCCATTCATGATAAAAACTCTCAACAAAATGGGTATAGAGGGCAAGTACCTCAACATAATAAAGGCCATATATGACAAACCCACAGCCAACATTATACTTAACAGCGAGAAGTTGAAAGCTTTTCCTTTAAGATTGGGCACAAGACAAGGATGCTGCCTCTCCCCACTTTTATTCAACATAGTTCTGGAGGTCCTAGCCACAGCAATCAGACAACACAAAGAAATAAAAGGCATCCAGATTGGGAAGAAAGAAGTCAAACTGTCCCTGTTTGCAGATGACATGATATTGTACATTAAAAACCCTAAAGAATCCACTCCAAAACTACTAGATATGATATCTGAATTCAGCAAAGTTGTGGGATACAAAATTAATACACAGAAATCTGCTGCATTCCTATACAGTAATGGTGAACTAACAGCAAGAGAAATCAGGAAAACAATTCCATTCAAAATCACATCAAAAAGATAAAGTACCTAGGAATAAACCTAACCAAGGAAATGAAAGACCTATACCCTGAAAACTACAAGACGCTCTTAAGAGAAATTATAGAGAGGACACTAATAAATGGAAATTCAATCCATGCTCTTGGCTAGGAAGAATTAATATTGTCAAAATGGCCTCCTGACTAAAGCAATCTACAGATTCAATGCAGTACCTATTAAAATACCAACAGCATTCTTCAATGAACTAGAGCAAACAGTTCTAAAATTCATAAGGAATGACAAAAGACACCGAATAGCCAAAGCTATCCTGAGAAAGAAGAATAAAGCAGGGGGAATAACACTCCCTAACTTCAAGCTCTACTACAAAGCCACAGTAATCAAGACAATTTGGTACTGGCACAAGAACAGACACATTGACCAGTGGAACAGAATAGAGAGCCCAGATATAAACCCAAGCATATATGGTCAATTAATATACGATGAAGGAGCCATGGATATACAATGGGGAAATGACAGCCTCTTCAACAGCTGGTGTTGGCAAAATTGGACAGCTACATGTAAGAGAATGAAACTGGATTACTGTCTAACCCCATACACAAAGTCAACTCAAAATGGATCAAAGACCTGAATGTAAGTCATGAAACCATAAAACTCTTAGAAAAAAATATAGGCAAAAATCTCTTGGACCTAAATATGAGCAACTTCTTCAGTAACATATCTCCCTGGGCAAGGGAAACAAAAGCAAAAATGAACAAGTGGAACTATATCAAACTAAAAAGGTTTTATACAGCAAAGGACACCATCAGTAGAACAAAAAGACATCCTACAGTATGGGAGAATATATTCATAAATGACATATCCAATAAGGGGTTGACATCCAAATTATATAAAGAGCTTACACACCTCAACAAACAAAAAGAAAGTAAGCCAATTAAAAAATGGGCAGAGATGCTGAACAGACACTTCTTCAAAGAAGTAATTCAGATGGCCAACAGGCACATGAAAAGATGCTCCACATCACGAATCATCAGAGAAATGCAGATTAAAACCACAATGAGATATCACCTCACATCAGTTAGGATGGCCAACGTCCAAAAGACAAACAACAACAAATGTTGGCGAGGATGTGGAGAAAGTGGAACCCTCCTACACTGCTGGCGGGAATGTAAATTAGTTCAACCATTGTGGAAAGCAGTATGGAGTTTCCTCAAAAAACTCAAAATAGAAATACCATTTGACCCAGGAATTACACTCCTAGGAATTTACCCTAAGAATGTAGCAGCTCAGTTTGAAAAAGACATATGCACCCCTATGTTTATCGCAGCACTATTTACAATAGCTAAGAAATGGAAGCAACCGAAGTGTCCATCAGTAGATGAATGGATAAAGAAGAGGTGGTACATATACACAATGGAATATTATTCAGCCTTAAGACCAAAACAAATCCTACCATTTGCAACAACATGGATGGAGCTAGAGGGTAGTATACTCACTGAAATAAGCCAGGCGGAGAAAGACAAGTATCAAATGATTTCACTCATATGTGGAGTATAAAAACAAAGGAAAAACTGAAGGGACAAAACAGCAGCAAACTCACAGAACCCATGAATGGGCTAACAGTTATCAAAGGGAATGGAACTGGGGAGGACGGGTGGGAAGGGAGGGATAAGGGGGGGAAGGGGCATTGTGATTAGCACACATAATGCAGCGGCGGGGGACATGGGAAAGGCAGTATTTATAGAGAAGACAAGTAATGATTCTATAGCATCTTACTATGCTGATGGACAGTGACTGTAATGGGTATGTGAGGGAGACTTGATAATAGGGGTCTAGTAACCACAGTGTTGTTCAAGTGATTGTACATTAATGATACCAAAATAAAAATAAAATAAAATAAAATAAACAAATGAGGACCAAGTAAAGGGCAGCAGTCAACTCATGCAGGGCTGTGCTGGCCATTATAATTTATTCTAAGTGTAATGGAAACCACTCAAGAGTGTTGTTGGTTGACCACAGGATTTATCTGTATTAGGACTCTGTGAGTGCGAAGAAGGGCATTATCTTAATTACACCTGGATAACCAGCTTAAATTGGATTGTCGCTTCCAGGAAGATGGTGGTGTGAGCAGGGTGGCAGAAATCTCCTCCCAACACTATATTTATCTACGAAAACACAGCAAATACATCTACTCCTAAAAGAGAGACAAGAATACACAGGAAAGCGCACAGCATGCAGCTACACCCGAGAGGACTCGGCACCCCAAGAGGCGGGTAAGATACGGAGCCGCGACACGGCGGGACCCGAGCACTCCCCCTCCCCAGCACACTGGTGGGAGGAGAGGATTCAGAGCTGGGAGGGAGTGGAAGTTCACCCCGCGAAGTAGCCAGCCCCGGTGATCTGCGCGGGGAGCGCTGACCCACATTGCGCAGTGCAGTGGAGACTGGAGAGACAGAGGGGCAGAATCTGAGCAGGGAACGCGCCAGGGTGCTTGCAGCTGGCTCCAGGGAAGGAAAAAAAAAAGCGTGCACTTTCTTCAGTGGTCTTAAAGACACAGGAGCCCAGCGGAGGAGCCGGATCACCCCAGCACACTCAGCCCAGCAGGCTGGGAGTCTGGGGGCGTTTCAGACGCCTAAGCTGGCGACTGAGGAAGCGTAGCCATACTTACACTTCTCATTGAGATCAACAGCCTCCTATTCGTTCCCACCCCTGCCAGAGCGATAAAGGGCCCTGTGGAGCGGCGCAGTCACAGCTGTGGAATAGTCGGGCAATAGCGCCACCTACGGTATTTAAACAGAATCTACGTCCGCTGGGCATTTTTTTTGTTTTTTTTTATTTGTTTTGTTTTTGATTTTTCTTTTCTTTCTTTTTTCCTTTTTTTAATTTCTTCTCTTTTTTCTTTTTTTTTCTTCTCTTTTTAAAGGCTTAAAGAGCCCAGCTGACATACGTTGCAACTATCAGTGACCAATTCTATAGCCATGAAAAGACAAGAATATGGTTCAGACGAAAATCAACCAGACAACCCCAGAGAGGGAGTCTGAAAGGAGGGAAATGCTCAGTCTTCCTGAAAAAGAATTCAGAATAAAAGTCATAACCATGCTGATGGACCTACAGAGAAATGTGCAAGAGCTGAGGGAGGAAGTGAGGGAACTGAGGAAAGACAATGCAGAAATCAGACAATCGATCGACGGGCTTAACAGCAGAATGGATGAGATGCAAGACACTGTTAATGGAATAGAAAACAGAGAACAAGAGTACAGAGCAGCTGAGGCAGACAGAGATAAAAGGATCTCTAGGAATGAAAGAATATTAAGAGAACTGTGTGACCAATCCAAACGGAACAATATTCGCATTATAGGAGTACCAGAGGAAGAAGAGAGAGAAAAAGGGATAGAAGGTGTCTTTGAAGAAATAATTGCTGAAAACTTTCCCTCACTGGGGAAGGAAGTAGTCTCGCAGTCCACCGAAGCTCACAGATGTCCCAACACAAGGGACCCAAGGAACACAACATCAAGACACATAATAATTAAGATGGCAAAGATCAAAGATAAAGACAGGGTATTAAAGGCAGCTAGAGAGAGAAAAAAGATCACCTACAAAGGAAAACCGATCAGACTATCATCAGACTTCCCAACAGAAACCTTACAGGCCAGAAGAGAATGGCATGATATATTTAACGTTATGAAACAGAAGGGCCTCGAACCAAGAATATTGTATCCAGCACGATTATCATTTAAATATGATGGAGGGATTAAACAATTTCCAGACAAACGAAAGTTGAGAGAGTTTGCCTCTCATAAACCACCACTACAGGATATCTTAAATGGACTGCTCTAGATGGAAGCACACCTAAGGCTAAAAAGATATCACCAGAGAAAATAAAATCATAGCAAAGAAAGCAGACCATCCAAATACTAACTAAAGGCAAAGAACAAAACACCTATTATAGAAAGAATGGAGGAGGAAGAATAAGAAGGAGAGAAATAAAGAAACATCAGACTGTGTTTACAATAACTTAACAAGAAAGTTAAGTTAGATTGTTAGATAGTAAATAAGCAACCCTTGAACTCTTGGTAACCACGAATCTAAAGCCAGCAAAGGCAATAAGTACATACCTATCAATAATCACCCTAAATGTAAATGGACTGAATGCACCAATCCAAAGACACAGAGTAACAGAATGGATAAAAAAGCAAGACCAATCTACAGCTGCCTACAAGAAACTCACATCAAATCCAAAGATATACACAGACTAAAAGTGAAGGGATGGAAAAAGATATTCCATGCAAACAACAAAGAGAAAAAAGCAGGTGTTGCAGTACTTGTATCAGACAAAATAGACTTCAAAACGAAGAAAGTAGCAAAAGATAAAGAAGGACATTACATAATGATAAAGGGTCAGTCCAACAAGAAGATATAACCATTATAAATATATATGCACCCAACACAGGAGCGCCAGCATATGTGAGACAAATACTAACAGAATTAAAGGAGGAAATAGACAGCAATGCATTCATCTTAGGAGACTTCAACACACCACTCACTCCAGAGGACAGATCAACCAGACAGAAAATAAGTAAAGACACAGAGGCACTGAACAACACACTAGAACAGATGGACCTAACAGACATCTACAGAACTCTACACCCCAAAGCAACAGGATACACATTCTTCTCAAGTGCACATGGAACATTTTCCAGAATAGACCACATACTAGGCCACAAAAAGAACCTCAGTAATTTCAAAAATATTGAAATCCTACCAACCAACTTCTCAGATCACCAAGGTATAAAACTAGAAATAAATTTTAGAAAGAAATCAAAAAGCTCACAAATACATGGAGACTTAACAACACTCTCCTAATTAATCAATGGGTTAACGACCAAATCAAAACAGAAATCAAAGAATATATGGAGACTAATGACAACAACAACACAAAGCCACAGCTTCTGTGGGACGCAGCAAAGGCAGTTCTAAGAGGAAAGTATATTGCAATCCAGGCCTATTTAAAGAAGGAAGAACATTCCCAAATGAATAGTCTAAAGACACAATTACTGAAATTGGAAAAAGAAGAACAAATGAGGCCCAAAGTCACCAGAAGGAGGGACATAATAAAGATTAGAGAAGAAATAAATAAAATTGAGAAGAATAAAACAATAGAAAAAATCAATAAAACCAAGAGCTGGTTCTTTGAAAAAATAAACAAAATAGATAAACCCCTAGCCAGACTCATTAAGAGAAAAGAGAATCTACACACATAAACACAATCAGAAATGAGAAAGGAAAAATCACGACGGACCCCACAGAAATACAAAGAATCATAAGAGAATATTATGAGAATCTATATGCTAACAAGCTGGAAAACATAGAAGAAATGGACAACTTCTTAGAAAAATACAACCTTCCAAGACTGACCAAGCAAGAAACAGAAAAACTAAACAGACCAATCACCAGTGACGAAATCGAATTGGTAATCAAAAAACTACCCAAGAACAAAACCCCTGGGCCTGATGGATTCACCTCTGAATTCTACCAGACATATAGAGAAGAAATAACACCGATTCTCCTTAAAGTTTTCCAAAAAATAGAAGAGGAGGGAATACTTCCAAACTCATTCTATGAAGTCAGCATCACTCTAATACCAAAACCGGGCAAAGACCTCACCAAAAAAGAAAATTACAGACCAATATCCCTGATGAACGTAGATGCAAAAATACTCAACAAAATATTAGCAAACCGAATTCAAAAATACATCAAGAGGATCATACACCATGATCAAGTGGGATTCATCCCAGGGATGCAAGGATGGTACAACATTCGAAAATCCATCAACATCATCCACCACATCAACAAAAAGAAGAACAAAAACCACATGATCATCTCCATAGATGCTGAAAAAGCATTTGACAAAATTCAGCATCCATTCCTGATTAAAACTCTCAACAAAATGGGTATAGACGGCAAGTACCTCAACATCATAAAGGCTATATATGACAAACCCACAGCTAACATCATACTTAACGGCGAGACGCTGAAAGCTTTTCATCTAAGATCGGGAACAAGACAGGGATGCCCACTCTCTCCACTGTTATTCAACATAGTACTGGAGGTCCTAGCCACAGCAATCAGACAAACAAAGACATACAAGGCATCCAGATTGGTAAAGAAGAAGTCAAATTGTCACTATTTGCAGATGACATGATACTGTACATAAAAAACCCTAAAGATTCCATTCCAAAACTACGAGAACTAATATCTGAATACAGCAAAGTTGCAGGATACAAAATTAACACACAGAAATCTGTTGCTTTCCTATACACTAATGATGAACTAACAGAAAGAGAAATCAGAAAACAATTCCATTCACAATTGCATCAAAAAGAATAAAATACCTAGGAATAAACCTAACGAAGGAAGTGAAAGACCTGTACTCTGAAAACTACAAGACACTCCTAAGAGAAATTAAAGAGGACACTAACAAATGGAAAAGCATCCCATGCTCTTGGCTAGGAAGAATCAATATTGTCAAAATGGCTATACTACCTAAAGCAATCTACAGATTCAATGCAATCCCTATCAAACTACCAACAGCTTTCTTCAATGAACTGGAACAAATAATTCTAAAATTCATATGGAACCACAAAAGACCCCGAATAGCCAAAGCAATCCTGAGAAGGAGGAATAAAACAGGGGAATTACACTCCCTGACTTCAAGCTCTACTACAAAGCCACAGTAATCAAGACAATTTGGTATTGGCACAAAAACAGACCCACAGACCAGTGGAACAGAATAGAAAATCCAAACATTAACCCAAACATATACAGTCAATTAATATTTGATAAAAGTGCCTTGGATATACAATGGGGAGATGACAGCCTCTTCAGCAGCTGGTGTTGGAAAAACTGGACAGCTACATGTAAGAGAATGAAACTGGACTACTGTCTAGCCCCATACACAAAGGTAAACTCAAGGTGGATCAAAGATTTGAATGTAAGACATGAAACCATAAAACTCTTAGAAAAAAACATAGGCAAAAATCTCATGGACATAAACATGAGCAACTTCTTCATGAACATATCTCCCCGGGCAAGGGAAACAAAAGCAAAAATGAACAAGTGGGACTATATCAAGCTGAAAAGCTTCTGTACAGCAAAGGACACCATCAGTAGAACAAAAAGACATCCTACAGTATGGGAGAATATATTCATAAAAAACGTATCTGATAAAGGGTTGACATCCAAAATATATAAAGAACTCATGCACCTTAACAAACAGAAAGCAAATAATCCAATTAAGAAATGGGCAGAGGACATGAATAGACACTTCTCCAAAGAAGAAATTCAGATGGCCAACAGGCACATGAAAAGATGCTCCACATCGCTAATCATCAGAGAAATGCAGATTAAAACCACAATGAGATATCACCTCACACCAGTGAGGATGGCCAACATCCAAAACACAAACAACAACAAATGTTGGCGAGGATGTGGAGAAAAGGGAACCCTCCTACACTGCTGGTGGGACTGCAAATTAGTTCAACCATTGTGGAAAGCAGTATGGAGGTTCCTCAAAAAACTCAAAATAGAAATACCATTTGACCCAGGAATTCCACTCCTAGGAATTTACCCTAAGAATGCAGCAGCCCAATTTGAAAAGGACAGATGCACCCCTATGTTTATTGCAGCACTATTTACAATAGCCAAGAAATGGAAGCAACCTAAGTGTCCATCAGTAGATGAATGGATAAAGAAGATGTGGTACATATACACAATGGAATATTATTCAGCCATAAGAAGAAAACAAATCCTACCATTTGCAACAACATGGATGGAGCTAGAGGGTATTATGCTCAGTGAAATAAGCCAAGCCGAAAAAGACAAGTATCAAATGATTTCACTCATATGTGGAGTATAAGAACAAAGAAAAAAACTGAAGGAACAAAACAGCAGCAGACTCACAGAACCCAAGAACGGACTAATAGTTACCAAAGGGAAAGGGACTGGGGAAAATGGGCGGGAAGGGAGGGATAAGAGGGAAAAAGGGGCATTACGATTAGCAGATTTAATGTTGGGGGGGCACGGGGAGGGCAGTACAACTCAGAGAAGACAAGTAGTGATTCTATAGCATCTCACTACACTGATGGACAGTGACTGTAATGGGGTTGGTGGGGGACCTGATGAAGGGGTAGTTTAATAATCGTAATATTGCACATGTAATTGTAAATTAATGATAATAAAATAAATTATATTAAAAAAAAAAAAAAGACACAGTGGGATCTGTTGTAACAAATACTACCACAAAAATCCGGAGCTCTTCTAGCTCCAATACATCTATAAATATATAATTACATTTTGAAGGTATATCAAGTGATTAAACTTTGATAAAGATGTTCTGAGTCCTTGTAAAGCATCCTTTTATTTTTTTCACTATGTAGC
Organism: Smutsia gigantea; assembly: GCA_032199065.1. Taxonomy (NCBI): domain Eukaryota; kingdom Metazoa; phylum Chordata; class Mammalia; order Pholidota; family Manidae; genus Smutsia; species Smutsia gigantea. Next base: position 270,957 of record JAVSCE010013974.1, on the reverse strand, counting down.
ATGATCTTTAGCACCTCAAAATTACCTTTAAAAGTGAAAAATAAGTTCTCCATTATTATAAATTTTGTTTATTCTTTTCTTTTCTCTAAAAGACTTAGTATGTTCAGTGAATGCACGCCTTTGACTGCAGGAACCACTAGAGACAGAGAAGAGTAATACACTGAGGAAATTCAGCTAGAAAGAGGAAGAAGTTAAAGCATGGTTCCAAGTGGGTAAATGATGTAAGGCCAAAATATAGAGTCAAGTATATGAAAAACTAGAGAAATGTCAATGATTGTCAACTATCTCTAAATCAAAGAAAAGTAGCTGCGACTGGCCAGAATTCCAGGATATTTGTCCGGAAAAGCTATTAGGTATTGGAATGGATTTGATGGGAAAGTGATAAGACCTGTCTTTAAGAGTCTTAATAAAAGAAAAAGAGAAGAGGGAAAGAGAGAAGGAGAGAAGCAGGAAGAAAGGAAGTAGAATCGGTGACGAGAGAAGAGAGATAAATCAGAGCAATAAGGGTGAGTCCAGAATAATGCTAAGCACAGTACCAACTGAGGGCTAGACCACATGTGAAAGAAAGGGGAAGGGAGGGAAGCAGGGAGAGAGGTGACAAATAAAGGAACATCAAATCAATCATGAGTTCAGTATAAATCTAAGCGTAACACCAACTGAAGGCACACCCATATGTCATAATATGTGACATGACCTTCAAAAGTTTCCTTCCATTCCTCTGACATTTGACCCAATGTACTCCACATGCTCCTCTTTGGAGGCCCCTACATACACACCTTGGACTGAAAGGAAAGCAGAAGCATCCCGGTCACTGTTCTGGAGGCTGCACTTAATATGCCCTGCGTCACTGAGTTGCACATCGTGGATTATCATCTCAGAGATGAAGTTACCACCCTCTTCATAACTCACAGAGGTGAAGGGCTTATTGGTAATGATGGGCTCCTTGGGCGTGATGCTCAGAACGACTGTGCCATTCAGAGCCCACATGATGAGGCTCCAGCCCGGCGAGACGGTGCAGTTGAAGCTGGCCTCCGAGCCCTCCAGCACTGTGGCATTCCTGGGACCCTCTATGATTTGATAGCTGGATCCAGAAGCTGTAAGACAACCAATTTTTCAAGGTGGTAAGTGAATGAGTCTATGTAAGTCAACTGTACAGTTTAGCCTTCTGTAATTTACCAGCTGTAAGGCCTGGGTGACAGATGGCTCAGGCTCCAGGTTTACAGGCACCATGTCTCCCCTGGTAGAACAGGAGCTTCCAGTGGACAGGAAGCCACCTCTATCCTTCCTCCTTAACCCCTTGCCCTCCCTCCACATTCCCAGACTCCAGCACGACTGGGGGGACAGGGAGGAATGCTCCTCCTCCACCTCCAGAGAGATTTTACCATAGTTACCCAACCCCAGCCTGGCCCAGAAAGCCAGTACCAGCCCAAGTTGGCTTGTAACTTCAGGCAAGTTTTCCAGCCTTACTATGAAATGAGTTTTCCTCCCAGTGAAATGGGAAAGATCTTTGATTTCTGCCTCCCAGGAAAGCCCAAGGCTCAGAGGGTGGGGAGCCCAGCATGCTATGATCATGGCCCACTGCATACCCCTGCTCTCTTAAAGTCCCCAAGGAGGTGCTTAAGACAGTGTCTGGGGCTGGAGGATGATCAGGGTTGGGAGACGAGTGAGAAGTTGGAGAGGTAGGGAAGTCAGCCACCAAGTATCCAGAGGACAGTGCTGTCATTGAGGCCATGCCCTTCCTTCTAAGTTCTAGAAGAGACTTGGAGAGATACAGAGAGAGGGAAAATAGGTAGAAGGATGTAGGGGAGGGGGAATCCTTAATGAGGATGCTTAGGAATGCATCTGGCAATCTGGTAAAGAGCCTCACACATCTAGTGCTGGGTTTAAAACTCCAAAAGGTAGGCAGCTATTTTAGGGCATAAGACCATACACTCCAGAGTGAGGGTCCCGGCTCAACTTCTCCATACCTCACTCCCCTAAGCTGAAAAACACGGGGACTTGTTTCAAGAGCCAAATGTGATGCTACATGTAAAGACTTTAATAGGACCCTCAAGACTCAGAAAACAGTCATTATTACCCAACCTACAAGAAGGGCTAGGTTGACCTTGCAAGACAACCCAAGAAAGTCATAGATTCGAGTAAAATTTTTTCTTTCACACCTTTCGTAAAATTCAGCCCTTAGCTCACCAGATGCATCTGACACTGGTTGAAACTGGAATGACAGCTCTGACTGGCCCTCCACACGAGTGCCCTGAGGGCCCTCCCACTCACGTGGACTCAGTCATGATCACTTCGGATGGCACGTGTTCTTCACCTAAAGAACTCAAGAAGTGTCTTGGTCACTTAGGACTGATGTTCTAATCATCCTAGAAGAGCAAAGTGGCGGCCAGAGTTTTCCTAGATCTTCCCATGTTTGTAATAAAAATTTGAAGTAGAAATTGAATAGCAATGGACAGTCTTCAAGACCTCTTATTCTCATCATTTTACCCCATGTTTTTCTTATTTATTTTTTTCTTAAGATATTATTGATATACACTCTTATGAAGGTTTCACATGAAAAAACAATGTGGTTACTACATTTATCCATATTTTCAAGTCCCCACCCATACCCCAATGCAGTCACGGTCCATCAGTGTAGTAAGATGCCACAGATTCACTGTTTGCCTTCTCTGTGCTACACTGTTTTCCCCATGACCCCCCACACCATGTGTACTAAACAAAATACCCCTCAATCCCCTTCTCCCTCCCTCCCCAACCGCCCTCCCACACTCTCCCCTTTGGTAACCACTAGTTCCTTCTTGGAGTCTGTGAGTCTGCTGCTATTTTGTTCCTTCAATTTTGCTGCATTGTTATACTCCACAAATGAGGGAAATCATTTGGCACTTGTCTTTCTCTGCCCCCCCTATTTTTTAATGATGAAAAAATGAAGACCAGCAATATGCCACCTGTGATCACAGTGGTGACACAAACTCAGACCTTCCTGCTTTGAATTTTCCCTCCTTCCCCTCTGGTCTCACTCTAAATTTACAGCAAAAAGATCTGGACAGATCCCCTAACTTGGCTTCTTCTCAGCCATGCCTGCCATACAAATAAGACTACAATGGGTCCCTATGTGTCTGGTGTGTATGATTCCTGCAGGTCCGTCGGGCAGCCTGCCATGTACACTGAGTACCCCCACATAGCTGCAACCGTGCTTTCCTTCCAACCTTACAAAGTCAAGTTGTAAGGCACATTCTTAAAAAAATCTCAGTACCCCTAAAGCGTTCTGGGGGTCACCAAACTGCAGGACATGCATTAGCACATTAACACAGCATCCGAGCACTGGAATGCACTGTAGGAATGTACCCCCAGTGCAGGTTCATGGGACAGAAGGAACCAGTGCACAGACAGGGCTCCGGAGGCAAGCAGGGTCAGGCAGGCCGGGTGAAGGAAGTGGGGCCTGCTGGCTCCAAAGAGGCAGAACAGAAGGAAGGTCAGCATTAACTACACTAATCCCTGCTTGGGTAAACATGATCACTATTCTGTTTTGTCTCTGGGCATGATAAAGGAAGAGAAAGTGGGACTCTAAATAGCAACTCAAATTGGGTATTCTCCCACCCCTGGGTAAGTCTCCCTGATCCAAAGATCCCTTTAATCTGGGATTTAAAAAAAGAAAAAAGCTTCAGGAAAGGAAGTCAGAAATAATCCCCCAAGGAAGCCACAGCTTCTGTGCCAAGTGGTTCTTTCCATGAGCCCTGAATTGCATCTTAAGAAGAGCAAAAGAAAGGAAATTGCCAAATCCATGCCTCAGGAAAGAAAAACAAGATGTGCCCTCATATACCACATTGTGATGCCAACACCCTCCCCCTACTTCTGACCCAGGCCAATGGGAGTTAACTACATAGATCCCAGCTGGGTGGGTCCAGTGTGCACGCGTGGGTGAGACCCGAGCTTGCTCTGCAAGGAGCTCAGTCTAAGCAACCCCAACAGGCTTAGCAACCCTACCAAAACCATAGCCCCTTCACTGCCTGGTGCAAGGTAGAGAGGTTATTCCACTGCAGAACACCGTTTACTCCGAGCAGGTTTTCAAATACCCTGCAGACTGCATGTGTGACCAAGAATACATGCAGGCTACTTACCTTATTTTACAACTGGGGAGGTAAGATTGAGGGAGGGAGGGACCTGTGCCAAATGGAAACTTCCAAATTGAACTTGACCTTTACATTAAACAGGAGACCCCAAGTCCTAAGCAATAAATTTACCTGACAGTCTTACCTACGATCTTTGCTGGCACCTGAGTAAACTCCCTTTCAACTCTGCCTGGTGATTCAGAGGCTGTCACATTATTTCTGATAATGTGAGGTCCTTTAATCTTATTCCTCTCTTGCCTATATGCTATCAGTAGACAGTGTGTGCAAACCTGCCCTACATAGAACAAATATGAGAAAATTGTAAATAAGACCTTTAATCAAACAATCAGCTACCTCCACACAAAATCTCCTTCTCCCCTTTGCTCTCTCTTTCCCTTCGTAGAGCAAAGAGACAAATTAAGGGCAGAGCCACGGAAAATATCAGCGTCGCCCTTCCAGGAACCTCCCTCACCGACCAGCTACAATGATCACCCAACACCAGCTCGCCTCTCTTGTAGGAGTTTATCCCTTTGCAAGATTGTTTACAGAAGACAGAGACCTCCTCCTAAAACCACATATAATATGAAAATATAATTAATACAACTAATTCTGAAAAAGCAACAGGAAAGAAAGTTGCACCAGACAGCATACACCTGGAGAAAAGAGCAGACCTCACAGAACAGGGTACTAGCACCGCTCCCCTGCGACCCCCAACATCACTCCAGGGGCTGAGCAGCTCCAGAGAGTAGAGCTTCTGGGCACTAGAGGGTACCACATACAAATATGAAATGCCAAAGGAACCTGGTTCAAAGCAAAATCTCAACACCAGAAAAAGGGTCGAGTGAGACTGAATTAATAAATCTTCCTGAAAGAGATTTCAAAATAAAAACCATAAACATGCTCACAGAGGTACAGAAAAATATTCAGGAACTCAGGAACAAATTTAGGACAGAGATCCAATTGTTGAAGAGCACAATGGAGGGTATTAAAAGCAGATTAGATATGGTGGAGGAGATGATAAATGAAAAAGAAATTAGGGAAGAGGAATACAAAGAAGCTGAGGTACAGAGAGAAAAAAGGATCTCTAGGAATGGAAGAATATTGAGAGAACTGTGTGACCAATCCAAACGGAACACTACTCATATTATATGGGTACCAGAAGAAGAAGAGAGAGAAAAGGGATTGAAAGTATCTTTGAGGAGGTAATTGCTGAAAACTTCCCAGTCTGGGGGAGGAGAAGTCTCTCAGGCCATGGAGGTGCACAGATCTCCCAACACAAGGGACCCAAGGAGGACAACACCAATACATACAATAATTAAAATGGCAAAGATCAAGGATAAGGACAGACTATTAAAAGCAGCAGAGAGAGAAATAAGATCACGTACAAAGGAAAACCCATCAGGCTATCATCAGACTTCTCAGCAGAAACCTTACAGGCCAGAAAGGAGTGGTATGATGTATTTAATACAATGAAGTGGAAGGGCCTTGAACCAAGAATACTTTATCTGGCAAGATTATCATATAATTTTGAAGTAGGGATTAAACAATTTCCAGATAAGCAAAAGCTGAGAGAATTTAGCTCCCACAAACCATCTCTACAGTGTATTTTGGAGGGACTGCTATAAATGGAAGTTTTCCTAAGGTTAAATAGCTGTCACCAGAGGCAATAAAAAGGGATAGACAAAGAGTACAGAATATGATGCCTAATATATAAAGAATGGAGGAGGAAAAAAAATAGGGGGAAAAAGAATCTTTAGATTGTGTTTGTAATAGCATACTAAGTGAGTTAAATTAGACTCTTACATAGTAAGAAAGTTACCCTTGAACCTTTGGTAACCATGAATCTAAAGCCTGCAATGGCAATAAGTACATACCTTTTGATAACCACTATAAATGTAAATGGTCTGAATGCACCAACCAAAACATATAGAGTCACTGAATGGATAAAAAAACAAGACCCAACTATATGCTGCCTAAAAGAGGCTCACTTCAAACCCAAAGACATACACAGACTAAAAGTGAAGGGATGGAAAAAGATATTTCATGCAACTAATAGGGAGAGAAAAGCAGGTATTACAGTACTTGTATCAGACAAAATAGACTTTAAAAAAGGAAAGTCACAGGAGACAAAGATGGACATTACTAATGATAAAGGGGTCAATCCAACAAGAGGATATAATCATTATAAATATCTAGGCACCCAACACAGGAGCACCTACCTATGTGAAACAAATACTAACAAAAATAAAGGGGGAAATAGAATGCAACGTGTTCATTCTAGGAAGCTTCAACACTCTACTCACTCCAAAGGACAGATCAACCAGACAGAAAATAAGTAAGGAGACAGAGGCATTGAAAAACACATTAGAACAGATGGACCTAACAGACATCTACAGAACTCTCCACCCAAAAGCAGCAGGATACACATTCTTCTGAAGTGCACATGGAACATTTTCAAGAATATGTCATTTACTAGGCCACAAAAAGAGCTTCAGTAAATTCAAAAAGATTGAAATTGTACCAATCAGCTTCTCAGACCTCAAGAGTATGAAGGTAGAAATAAATTATGCAAAGAAAATGAAAAAGCTTACAAACACATGGAGGCTTCACATCATGCTCCTAAATAACCAATGGATCAATGACCAAATAAAAACAGAGATCAAGCAATATATGCAGACAAATGACAACAATAATTCAACACCACAAAATCTGTGGGACACAGCAAAGGCAGTGCTAAGAGGGAAGTATATTGCAATACAGGCCTACCTCAGTAAGAAGAACAATCCCAAATGAACAGTCTAAACTCAGAATTAATGAAACTAGAAAAGGAAGAATAAATGAGGCCCAAAGTCAGTAGAAGGAGGGACATAATAAAGATTAGAGCAGAAATAAAGAAAATTGAGAAGAATAAAACAATAGAAAGAATCAATGAAAGCAGGAGCTGGTTCTTCGAGAAAATAAACAAAATAGATAAACCCCTAGCCAGACTTATCCAGAAAAAAAAGAGAGTCTACACGCATAAACAGAATCAGAAATGAGAAAGGAAAAATCACTACGTACACCACAGAAATACAAAGAATTATTAGAGAATACTATGAAAAACTATATGCTAACAAGCTGGGTAACCTAGAAGAAATGGACAAATTTCTAGAAAAATACAACCTTCCAAGGCTGACCAAGAAGGAAACAGAAAATCTGAACAGAACAATTACTAGCAACAAAATTGAATTGGTAATCAAAAAACTACCTAAGAACAAAACCCGTGTACCAGATGGCTTCACCACTGAATTTTATCAAACATTTAGTGAAGACCTAATACCCATCCTCCTTAAAGTTTTCCAAAAAGTAGAAGAGGAAGAAATACTACCAAACTCATTCTATGAGGCCAGCAACACCCTAATACCAAACCAGACAAAGACACCACAAAAAAAGAAAATTACAGACCAATATCCCTGATGAACATAGATGCAAAAATACTCAACAAAATTTTAGCAAACCGAATTCAAAAATACATCAAAATGATCATCCATCATGATCAAGTAGGATTCATCCCAGGGATGCAAGGGTGGTACAACATTCGAAAATGCATCGACATCATCCACCACATCCACAAAAATAAGGACAAAAACCATGTGATCCTCTCCACAGATGCCGAAAAAGCATTCAACAAAATTCAACATCCGTTCATGATAAAAACACTCAACAAAATTGGTATAGAGGGCAAGTACCTCAAAATAATAAAGGCCATAAATACTTAACACCGAGAAGCTGAAAGCCTTTCCTTTAAGAGCAGGAACAAGACTAGGATGCCCACTCTCCCCACTTTTATTCAACATAGTTGTGGAGGTCCTCATCACGGCAATCAGACAACACAAAGAAATAAAAGGCATCCAGATTGGCAAGGAAGAAGTCAAACTGTCCCTGTTTGCAGATGACATGATATTGTACATAAAAAACCCTAAAGAATCCACTCCAAAACTACTAGATCTAATATCTGAATTCAGCAACATTGCAGGATACAAAATTAATACACAGAAATCTGTTGCATTCCTATACACTAAGGGTGAACTAGCAGAAAGAGAAATCAGGAAAACAATTCCATTCACAATTGCATCCAAAAGAATAAAATACCTAGGAATAAACCTAACCAAGGAAGTGAAAGACCTATACACCAAAAACTACAAGACACTCATGAGAGAAATTAAAGAAGATACTAATAAATGGAAATACATCCCATGTTCATGGATAGGAAGAATTAATATTGTCAAAATGGCCATCCTTCCTAAAGCAATCTACAGATTCAATGCAATTCCTATCAAAATACCTACAGCATTCTTCAATGAACTAGAGAAAATAATTCTAAAATTCATATGGAACCACAAGAGACTTCAAATAGCCAAAGCAATCCTGAGAAGGAAGAATAAAGCTGGGGGGATTACACTCCCCAACTTCAAGCTCTACTACAAAGCCACAGTAATCAGGACAATTTGGTACTGGCACAAGAACAGACCCATAGACCAATGGAACAGAGTAGAGAGCCCAGATATAAACCCAAGCATATATGGCAATTAATATAAGATAAATGAGCCATGGACATAAAATGGGGAAATGACAGCCTCTTCAACAACTGGTGTTGGCAAAACTGGACCACTACATACAAAAGAATGAAACTGGATTATTGTCTAGCCCCATACACAAAACAACTCGAAATGGATCAAAGACCTGAATGTAAGTCATGAAACCATAAAACTCTTAGAAGATAACATAGAAAAAAGTCTCCTGAATATAAGCATGCAACTTCTTCCTGAACACATCTCCTTGAGCAAGGGAAACAAAAGCAAAAATGAACACATGGGACTACAACAAACTGAAGAGCTTCTGTACAGCAAAGGACACCATCAACAGAACAAAAAAGCATCCTACAGTATGGGAGAATATATTTGTAAACAACATATTGACAAGGGGTTAACATCCAAAATATATAAAGAACTCACACGCCTCAACACCCAAATGCAAATAACCTAATTAAAAAATGGGCAGAGGATATGAACAGACCGTTAGCCAAAGAAGAAATTCAGATGGCCAACAGGCACATAAAAAGATGCTCCACATCACTAATCATCAGGGAAATGCAAATTAAAACCACAATGAGATATCACCTCACACCAGTAACGATGGCCAGTATCGAAAAGACTAAGAACAACAAATGCTGGCGAGGATGTGGAGAAAGGGGAACCCTCTTACACTGCTGGTGGGAATGTAAGCTAATTCAACCATTGTGGAAAGCAATATGGAGGTTCCTCAAAAAACTAAAAGTAGAAATACCATTTGACCCAGGAATTCCAGTCCTAGGAATTTACCCAAAGAATATAATTTCTCAGATTCAAAAAGACATATGCACACCTATGTTTATCACAGTACTATTTACAATAGCTAAGATATGGAAGCAACCAAAGTGTCCATCAGTAGATGAATGGATAAAGAAGATGTGATACATATACACAATGGAATACTACTCAGCCATAATAAAAAAACAAATTCTACGAATTGCAACAACATGGATGGAGCTGGAGGCTATTATACTCAGTGAAATAAGCCAGGTGGAGAAAGACAAGTGCCAAATGATTTCCCTCATTTGTGGAGTATAACAATGCAGCAAAATTGAAGGAACAAAATAGCAGCAGACTCACAGACTCCAAGAAGGGACTAGTGGTTACCAAAGGGGAGGGGTGGGGGAGGGTGGGTGGGGAGGGTGGGAGAAGGGGATTGAGGGGTATTATGATTGGCACACATGGTGTGGAGTGGATCATGGGAAAGACAGCATAGCACAGAGAAGGGAAATAGTGACTCTGTGCCATCTTACTACACTGATGGGCAGTGACTTCAATGGGGTATGGGGGAAACACGATAACAGGGGTAAATGGAGTCACCACATTGTCTTTTCATGTGAAACCCCCAAAAGAGTGTATATCAATAATATCTTAATTAAAAAAAGAGATTGTTTACAGCATCACGCTCTCATTCCCAAACCTGTACCTGCAGCCCTGCCCATCTGCTTTCCCTCCTGACCTGTGTATCCTGCTCCACCAGGCGTCTACACCCACCCAATCGACTGGCTGCCCCCCAGGACTGGAAAGCTGCTCTTCCTCTATTTGCTACAACCGAATGTCCGCAAAATTGAAATAATCAGAGTCGCGTGTCTGCCAACTTCAGTGGCTCCTACCCATCCTCCATAAATTGACCCTAAACATTAGGACATTTTTCTGCAAGAGCCTTTTCCCAATTTCCTGGAATAGCAGCTGGTTGTCACCCTGGCCTCAGGGGTACGGACCCTTCCATTTTCCACTCTCCTCCAGCTTCCCTCCATGCACCTGTAGACCCCTCACCTTCTCCCAACTCTTACTTAACTTTGGAAATGAATAGAAAAGCAGACAAAAACAGAAAGGGGAAAGAGAAATGGAGGGATGGCAGCAGAACTGCTGTGCAGAGGGAATTCCAAACAAGAAAATGGGAGTCAAAAGGCATCAGGGGCCAGGACCCTCGGAAGGAAACCGAGAGGTCGGCAGATGGGGTCTCGGGGCAGGTCTGAGCTGCCTGCTGAGTCCTGCTGAGATGGATGGCAGGAACAAGCACCATCCCCACTACCACCAAAACCGCTACCCACGCGACAGCACACCAGTGTAACCCGCTGCCCCTCCACAGCCTCCCACCTCCACACCCTGGACTTTGCTCAAAAGAGTTCCATCGTTTCAAAGACCAAATAACCCTTAACCTTATATCTTAAGACCCTACTTAGTCTCACAACTTCATTTTGCCCCAAACTCCACCCTCCGGCCACCAGACCATCTTTAATTTATCAATTTCGCCAACTCCTTCTGGCCCCAGGCTCTTTGCACAAGCAATGGCCAGTCTCACTCCTCAGCTCCCAGCCAAGTCATCTTCTCCTTGATTTCTATAGATTCTCTTATCACTTGACACCTAATTCCCCCCTAGACAGTAAGCTCTTTGTTAGCAGACACTATGCCTGGTTGCATCCCAGTGCTTGCAACTAAATGGCATTTAACGGGTCCTCCGTGAGTGAATAAATAAGGAGGTTGGGTTCTATATAATCCATCACACAAGAAGCAAGGTAAAAGAGGGCAAAGTTCACTGGCAGGAGCCCTTTATGTGCACATGAAGGTTGGCCTCAGCTATTCAGAGCCAGGTCTGCAAAGGAAGGTGTCTCTACCCCCAAGACTTCCCAACAGGAAGCACCCTAGGGCTCAGACGTCTACAATAGATCCCACTTCCCCGGGGGACATAAGAATTAGTCCACAATACTGTCCCCTCCTGGAATAACCTCCACCAAAGCCATCCTTTCCTTCAAAATGGAACTTTAAGAAAAGTGTCTCAGAAAAGCCACACACCCATGGTTCATCAGCTTCCCTCTAAGCTGTTGGAAGGGATTTTTGCAACCATGGCTGAAATAGCCACGCTGAAGCTGTGACCCTGAAATGAATGCTGAGCGTGGATTGCTGGCCCCACCAAGTCCCCAAGCTCCTCACAAGCAAGGATGGTGTCGCCTTGTCCACTCCACAAGCAAATGCTTACCAAGCACTGACTGAATGCTTTGCCGTGGGTACTCAGGCAGGGGCTTCCAAACACCTTTGCCCTCAAATACATGTTCCCACCACAGCCGGGCCCCCTTGGCTTCATGAGTCAACCTACCCAAAACCAAAATTTACAATACAGTCTTTGTTGCATATAACACACTCTGATAATCCCTGCGCTTTTTTATTCTACTTTATCTTCGCAATGCTGTCATGGACAGAGTTTTTAAACATTTAAAAACATTAACTAGCCATCTGAAATAGACTGCATATGTATATAAAGTACAAAACATGGAGCATATCTACACAGTTAGAAATAAGAATAGCAGTCACTTGCAGGGGGGAGGGGAGTGACTCAGAAGGGGACATTTGTGGAATGCTCTTGGTCTTGTTGTTGGTACACCAAGGGGTTCAGTTTGTGAAGATTTTTCAGGCAACACCTTTCTGTATACTGTTCTATATGTATATTATTCTTCAAAACAATGCCTTAGAAGTGGCACTCAACCCAGGATGAAACCCTGAGGGGTCTAAGACCTAGTTGGGAAAACAAGACAAACACACCTGAAGCAATGAAATCTAGACACAGTGAAATCCAAAGCTGGGTACAAACTGCCACTGCCCTAAGGACCCAGGTCTGCACGCTCCATCTCCTGGGAAGCAGAGTCTGGTTGGGAGACCCTGGCCTGGGACACCCGGAGTCCACTCCAGCAGATACCTGGAAAATTCCAGGACAACGGGGAGCTCTTGGGAGGAATAGAAGTGTCACAGGGAACAGGCCCTCACTCTGCCATTAAACAGCCACTGGGATTATCACCCCAAAAGCTATAGGGTTAGGAAGGCTTCAGAGAGCAGGTGACACCCGAGTCCGGCAACAACCCTGATGAAGAGGACGGTGGGGTCAGACACACCTGGAGGACCGCCCCTGGAGCTGAGTGGACACAGCAGGAAATGGACCCAAAGAAGAGAAGAGCTCCCCACTGTGGGAGGGGCTTCAGGGGGAAGGGTCTGAGGAAGAAGCTTCCGGCAGCCCACTGCGCAGCAGCCTCCTCTGGGTTTCCTCCACCCACTCCGAGTGGATGCATCCAAACATCCCACCAAGCTCACATGAGCCCTACCTGCCAGCCCAGCCAGGATGACCAGCATGGCCAGGATACCTTTCCAGCTGTCCTCCATCTCCTCATGGTCTTCCTCACCCTGGGGAAACAGAACGGGGAGCGAACAGTCTATCAGTCATGAGCATCTGCCACTCAGAGGCACCCAGAGCCCCCGCCAGCGCCTGTGTGTCCATGGACGCATTAGCCAGCGCTTCTCAGTGCGCCCGGCACCAGCCCCGCCTGGGAACTTGTTAGACAGGCAAACTCTTGGGCCCACCCCAGACCCACTGGATCAGAAAAATCCAGGATAAGACCAAAAACCTGTCTACACAAACAGGGTACCAATTCTGGTACGTGCTCAACTTAGAGAATTATGTATTACATGATCTGACACCCAAGGCCATGTATACATTACGGGACGCAAATGGTATCCCATCATGCGGGACGACGGACCAAGGAGCAGGAGCAAGGGCTTCCTGCTAGTCATGTCAACCATGATGCTGTGATCACTGAAAGGAAAAAATCATTCCCATGACAAGTTTACATTATCAAGGGGGAAATGAAGAAATGGATCGTAAGCTTATCATAAAGTGGCAAGAGGTATGGAGAGAAATAAAAAAGGGGAGCATGTGGGAAGGGCTGTGTGCATGGGGTGGGGGGCTAGCTATTGATTCAAACAGGGATGTCAGAGAAAAGCTCCCCTAAAAGGTGCCCTATGAACAGTAAAGACAGGGAGGTGACAACCATGTAGATCTCTGCCAAAGAGCTTTCCAGGCAGAAGAACAGCAGGTGCAAAGGCCCCGAGGCAGGGTCATGCCTGGCATATTTGAGGAACTAAAGAGTGGGTGAGTCAGAGTGAGGGGTGAGTGGAAGGGGGAGCAATCAGAGGCAGGGAGGTCAGGGTGGACTGAGTAAGGCCTGGCCAGCCTTTTGGCATCACATGGGGGCCCTACACCCCTTGGCCCTTCCCCCCAGTTCCTTGTTTCGTTGGTGACCATCTCACTCACCCTCCACCCTGGTTATTTTTCCTTCTCCCCTGCCCCAGGCCACCCCATGCATTCACCAGCACTGCTTGGTTCCCCTGGAGCACTTAGGGACACATCACCACTGACTGTATCATGAACAGTCCACTCCTCAGTCTCAGGAAAGGGTCCCTTTATTTCAAACATTCTTCAGCACCATCGACCTGTGGAGCTCAGTGACCCGGCCTCAGTCCTCACTTGGGCTTTGGCATCTGCACAGATTTCATAGCCCTGCTGGGGGATCCACCCCATCGCTCCAGATGCGGGGTGCCAGTTTCCACCAAAGACCCCGTACCGGCTTTTGCAATGAGCTGACACACCTACCTACTCAGGGTTCTGGCCTCCTTTTTCCCTTACAGGCCGAAGGAAGCCACCCTCACAACACCCCACAGGTAGAAATACAAGAACTGAACTGGGCACAGATAAATAACGGCCACCCCTCAGGCTGCAGGATAAGCCCCATACAAGCTGCTGAACCAAACAGAGCGATGGCGTGAAGGATCCTAGAGGTGCTCAAGCCTGAAACCCCCACTGGGTTACTGGGTATGCACAGCTCAGGAGAAGAACATGGGGTCTCCATCCCTACATGTCTATCATATCTTTGGAAAGCAAAACTCAGCATGTGTAATAAACTACAACCACTCACACACACGATGTAAGGTCCAGGTAACTGTGCTGCAGGGCCACCCTGACGTGGAACCCTGCACCTTGGAATCACTGAAAATAGACTCCGCAGGTCCCTAAAAATATGCCTCACTGGCAAGTTATAAGTAGCAGCTGTACACAAACTGAACTGAAATTACAGCCTTCCAAGACTGATTCAAGATCCCAAATTATGAAACATCAAAGCATCAAATAAATCATTTACTAATTTTCAGGGCTCGGTGAACACAACCTGACAAGTCCCTCACTCAACCAGTCACCTAGAACCCCAGACCCTAGCCGAGGATGAAGGAGAAATGGAGCCCCCAAGTTACAAAAAGTCACTCATTGTATCAAAAGCAACAAATACAAAGTTGGACCCAGCATTACGGAGGCTGCCGCGAGAGCTGGAGGTCCACGAGGAAATACTTCAGTCCCTGATAACCAAGCTGAGTCAGGCCGCAGACGAAGGCCAGACTACTTCACTTGTTAAATGCTTTGTTCTGCCAACGTCCACACACACCATTCTCGATTACTCTGCTTGAGAGGATGACTTCATTTCCAAGGAGGCCGGCAGAACCCACAGGAACACCCTGAGAGCTACAGGGTCCCAGCTGAAAGATCACGACAGACTTGGATTTGTAAGGGAATGACAGTATTTGAAGGGTGTGTGCTGGAAGGAACTGTCATAGAGCTGATTTCAGGCTTTAACTGAAATCAGACAAGTCGCTTCAGTTAAATGAGGAACCACAGAATTTGTGCATTCATATCTCTGTGGAATAGTTTGGTAGATCCTGATATTTATTCATGCCATTATGGAGGACTTGAATTACCTACTTTGAGTTGAAAAACCCCAGTCTTCTTAAAATCTTAAATCTTATTAAATTGTATTAAACAGATAGGACTTAACAGCCAACCAATTCCTTACCCCTGACAAGGCAAAAACACTCAGATCTATGTAAATCCACTCAGCTAGTCATTCCCAGGAAGAAAACTGCTGAATTTGATAATAGCACTTAATTACACACACACACACCCTTATTTCTGGATTCTTGGAAATAACCAATATCATAAAATCCAAAGGTGTCTGCAAATGTCTTGTTTCAGGCAGCAGCATGAGGCCTAAACCTCAAAGGAAAGAAGGGCAGGCACCCCTCAGGGCCAGGGAACATCAGCTGCAAGGAGAGAAGGGCTCGCTGTAAACCTCAGCACCCAGGCTTCTGCACAAGGGCTTTGCCCGGCCCCGGGGCCCCTACACCAGAGGGGCCCTGGCGCTGCCTGCTGACCTGGGGCGGCCTCAGGACCTCAGGGACATCAGAGCCCTTCTCCCTTCCACAGGCCTTCTCATCTGGGGAGAGCAAATGGCATTTAAAGTTCACCAAACGAACAACACGAGCCACAGTAATTTTCCAGCACTTCAGTCCTGACCTCCCGAATTCCAGCCGAGTTTCGGCTTTCAACTCATCCCTGAGAACAGGTCACTGTGAAAGGGACAGTCACTTGATTAGAAATCATCTCCAGTTCCTAAACTGTCAGAACAGCTGCTCCTTTAAACTTTAACTTTGTGGAAGCTGAAAACAAAGAATATGTGTCTGTTCAACACGTTCCTACTTGGGCTTGGCGACCTGCTCCTTAGTTGGGGCCCCGGGCCCAGGGGAGAAAGGCCGAGAGAAACCCCTGGCGGAGCCACTCCCTGCAGCTCTCCTACCTCGGAAGCTCCGTCTTTTCAGGGCTCCAGGGGAGGGTCGGCGTTCCCAGAAGGCTTCTTGGCCTCTGTCCTGTCTCCGCACAAACGCAGGAACAAACCTGTGCGGCCACCAGAGAATTCTGACCCGCCCTCACCAGTTAACAGGAAGTCTGTCCCTCACGAAGTGGTTCTATCACGTCACAGGCTGGGCCGTAAATACACAGGTGGCCTCCACCTGCCCCCGGCCCCTCACTCCCGGAAGCTTTGAGCACCTCAGAGCAACATAGTTCCTGTTAATCATTAGCCAGGCCCCAAGCACAGCTCTTGAAGTCTGAGTGGGAGCTGAGAATGCTCACTGGGGCCTCAGGGCCGAGACTGTCCTGCGGCTCTGCCTCCGGCCTCCAATCCTTTCTCAAGGCCTGCAGAGCTGGCCGGCCCAGTCATCCGCTTCCACCAGCTGGAGGCTGGCAGGCCCTGCCTCTCACAGCGTAGAGGTCAGCCTGGCCAACCTTGCCTCCTTCTGGCTTCTGGCCCAGAGGCTGGTGAAGCCGGTTCCTTCTCCAGCCAGGCACCTCCACATCCCCAAGAACAGGTTCTTTTGTGAAAGAAAAAGTCCTGCTGGGGAAGTCCTCTGGAATGTAGCCCCCGTTTGGAATGAAGTGAGCTTCCTGGGGGCATTTGCAGAACAGCTGAGCACCCATGCCCAGCCCCTCAGAAGTAAACAGGAACTGGCTCCTCAGAGCACTGTGGCCGTTTCTGGAAAAGACCATCCCCCCAAATCCTGATGTGCAGCACCATGCTGAACTACGCTCTTATAGTCCTTTTCGAATATAGGACTTGTTTCCCACTACATTTTCATCTTGTCAGGGGACTCAGCATCTAGAGTGTCTGCACAGGAGAGGCATCAACAGAAGGTAGGGATCATATACTTAAATGAAGACCCTGAAGCAAATAAGTAGGGGGAAATGTTGCTCCTTCCAGTTGAAAGGGATCAGAATATGCCACCCCAAAATATGCCATTTTGGCATAAAGATTATTTTAGAGTGAAGACACTTGAGATTCAATAGGTCTAAAAAAAAGCCTCTCAGAGCTTCTAACTAAAAGCAGTGACTTCTGGGAAATAAGGCTGCCATAAATTTTTATCCAGGGTGGATCTACTCCCAGAAGGGAGAAGTCAATAAAACCTATTCCACATTCCTTCTCCAGGGACTTTATGACCTTGGATAAGATGGAAAGACCTCTCATACCTGCAAGGACAAACATTGTCACAAGCTTTCTTATTTCCTACCTGTTCTTCTAAAAATCTGTTTGTCCTTCCTAAAAAAACTATTTGTTCTTCCCATTATAAGCCTTTTCTCCCCACTTCCCTTTCCTCTACTAAATTCAGTATATAAGCCTTTAACTCTGACCATTTAATGAAACAGCTACTTCCTTTGTTGGTTTTCCATATGCATACAGAATAAACCTATTATCCTGTTAATCTGTCTTTTGTCAGTTTAATTCACAGGCCCCAGATACTTCAAATAAGAGCATAGAGGAAAAGTGTTTTTCTCTCCCTTATGACCTGTGCTAGGAGCTGGTCATAAAAATGGTAAGCAAAACACATAGACACAGGGAGTCAATATATGAGCCAAATAACCTCACAAATATACACAGGGTCATAACATCTTATTCATGAGTGTCCCAGAAGGCCAAAATATATCTTGTATTCTCAGTTTCAGTCCTAATATTTAGAACATCATAAGTCATGAGGACTGGGCTCCAAAGCGCAGTATCAACTAAAATTCCCAGCCAAAGACCCAGCCTCAGCACTGCTCCTGGAGTATTTTATTAGAGCTCCTAGAAAAGTTTAAGTTATAATAACAGTGAATGTGTAGAAGAAGGGGAAAAAAAACTTTTTTGTGTTTTGGGCCTTGAAAATTAAACTGACAGATGACGGATTAACAAGAGAATAGCAAGAGATTAAATAGAACATGCCAACCCATGCCACACACATACAAGTGGGAGAAACTTGGTGCTGAGTAATACAAAGGGGTCTTAACAAGACAATACATCTGGAGAGAAGTGACAAAACAAAGGAAAAGGAATGTAGGCCTTAAAGGTGGCATGCTGTGGGAACGTGAATATGTGGGCAGACTAATGGAAGATAAAGGCTGTTTGGAAAGGTTTGTTACATAAAATCTGATAAAATTCCCCAGGCATTAAGATCGTTTTTCCTTCCTGGCCCAAGAGAGGGAAGGAAGAGGGTCTGTTTGGTATCTGCTTTTCTCAATAAGCTTAAAACAATCCTCTGCAAAATAGCATATTTTGGGATGGCTCATTCTGATTCCCTACAAGTGTCATACCAAAATGCATATATAACAATAACACCATTCTCAGAAGTGCCATAGAAGTGCAGCTGCTGGCCTGGGCCCTGGGTGCTTCTGTCCACCAGTTACTGCACAGTCACTCCAGGGCAAGAGTGGAAACACCAGTCCTTACAAGTGCAGCTCTGAAGCTATATGGTCCGAAGGGACTGTTTGGGTTTGTTCTATATGTTTTTCATTTTTTATTTGGGAAGTTTGTATTATTTCAAAGTTTGAGCATAGAGAGAATTTACTAATATTTTTAGCCTATGCTATTTTAAAATCACAAAGTTCAAATTTACATAAACCATCTTCACATTGTAATTCAAATTGGGGGAAAGGCTCTCCCTTCAGTTTCAGGACCCAGCTCCACTGTATGTGAGGTGGGGGGAAGGCAGGGCTGGGACACAACAAGCAGTCTCAATTACCAGCAAGGGGTCTGAAAACAAAACTCAATTCCGATGCTATCTGCTGGGAGACAGCACCAGATCCCCACGTTAAGGACTCCATCCTACAAGACTGCCCTCCACTCCCTACTGATGCCGGGGTTCTTGTTCACGAAGCCGAAGAATGAGCTTCACAAACACTCAAGGTAGGAGAGCAAGGTACAGGCTTTTATTTAGAAATAAAGTGAGAGCAAAGAGCTCCTGGCTCATGCCAGGAGGGGACAAGAGAGCCCAGGGTGGTGCATTGTCTAGGGGATTTATAGGCAGTTGAGGATTTTTGGAAATTGAGGGCTTAGGGTATGGACTTGTACCACCTGCCCTGCCCTCAAGGTGGGCTGGGTTATTGTCTGTTTGCTATAGCTGTTTACAGTTAAGTCAGGGGTTATGCTGAGATACCCTTGCAGAACACTTAAACATTTCAGGCAAAGTTGCTCCTGGCCTTTGACCTTTAACTGATCTCACTGAAGATGTCTATCTTCCTAGTCTGGTATCTTTACCCTAGAGACTTAGTGTGACCTTGACTTTGCATAATGCTGAACACAGAGTTTCCATATGGACTTTACATTGTTACATTGCTTTGACTGTAAATGTCCTGCCTTTCTCTTTCCGGAGTCCCTCACCCTACTCTGTCTAAGCCCATGGTCCCTGTCTCACTACTTCAGATGCAAATTGAAAGCCCGAGGCTGTTACCTATACTTCTGACCAACAGGCTACAGATCCGGAGGTTCCAACAACCTCCCACTTAAGTACGATTAATTGGCTACAGCGGCTCACAGAGCTCAGGAAGACACTTAAGTTTACCAGTTTAATAAAGGACACTGTAAATGATACAAGTCAAATCAACAGCCGAATGAAGAGATACACAGGGCAAAGTCCCAAATAAAGGAGCTTCTAACCTCGTGGAGCTCGGGGCCTGGCTGGGCGGCATGTGGAAGCGTTCTTGCTTCCCAAGCCTGGAAGCAGCCTCTCCGACAGAGAAACAGGGTGCTGAAGAGAGATCAAAGTGCTCTTCTCGCAGGTTTTTGTGAGGACTTCCTTGCATAATCATGACTGACTAAATCCTTGGCCACTGGCTGAATCCACCTTCAGCCCTCTGCCCTCTGCCCTCTCCCCTCTCAGGGGTTGAATGCTGGGAGCTGGGAGTTGCCACCCTCTAATCACAGGGTTGGTCCCCCTGACAAGAAGCCCAACCCTTGGGTGGGGTCCAAGAGACTCCATTAACATACCAAGACATCCATTTGACCTTCATGGCTCTGAAGCATTTTCAGGAACTGTGGATGAAGACCAAATCTATCTGAGAAATATATTTTGGTCATCTGAATGACCAAATATGTATTTCTTATACCTCGTTATATCGCAGACTCTGAAGAGAGCTTTGATAAAGATGCTGGGGCCTGCGGGCACCATTCCCTGAGGAAGCTGAGTTTGAGCTCAGATGGAAAGTAGGCATGTTAGGAGTTCATTGGGTAGGAAGGTGGCGCTCCAGGAGGACCACCTGGAGGGAACAGAGGGACCAATCAATATGTGTCTGGGCAGCAGGGTGGTGGCAGGACGCCTGGTATGCGTGAGAAAATTAAAGAGGCTTGAGGGACCTGAATGTGAAGAAGTGGGGGATTTGGGAAGCCTTAGGTAGGCCTAGATAAGGGGAGGCAGGATCCAGACCAAGAGGTATATAAAAAAAAATTTCAGGAAAAGCAGTGAAAAACTTTGAAATGGGCAAAGAAGACCTTGGGATTATCTGATTTAACAGGACTTGAGCTGTCCTGAGCTGCTCTAAATTTGTGATGGTTAATTTTATGGGTCCCCTTGTGTGGGCCATGGGATGCTCAGATATCGGGTTTGTTTCTGGGTGTGTCTGCGAGTGTGTCTGCAGAAGATGTTAGCATTTGAATTTGTAGACTGAGCAAAGCAGACTCTCCTCCCCCATGGGGGTGGGCCTCATCCAATCAGTTGAGGGCCTAAATAGAACAAAAAGGTGGAGGAAGAATACATTTTTTTCTCTCTCTGCAGGCTCTTTTGGCTAGGACACCCAACTTCTCCTGTCCTCAGACACTGGTGCTCCAAGTTCTCAGGCCTTTGGACTCAGACTGGGACTCACACCCCGGGTCCTCAGTTCTCAACGCTGCAGGTTTGGACTGGAACCGCACCGCCAGCTCTCCGGGGCTTCCAGCTTACAGGTGGCAGATCATGGTTCTTCTCAGCCTCTGTAACCGCATGAACCAATTTCTCGTAATAAATAAATGTGTGTGTGCATCCACTGGTTCTGTTTCCGGAGAACACTGACTAACACAAAGCCGTAAGGATCTGATAGTAGAACAAATGATCCTAGAACTTTGGTGAGGATATAATTGATTTTTGCCCTTCAGATATTGGCCAGTTTTGCATGTTTATAAATTTTTCAACATTCATGATGGTATATATATATATATATATGTATGTATGTTTTTAATTCTCCATTGAATCTGTTGCGATATCTTGTTGCTTCATTAATTACTGAGCTAAAGAAAATCTTGGACACATGCTCCTTTCAGATTTGTATGAGAGTCACACTTTCAAATCCCCCAAGAGGAGCACTTTGAAGAATTTAAGTGAACAAGCGGCGTGATCTCTAGAATATTCTTTAAATATTCAAAGTAATAGGTTGAATCCCATATAAGTACCCACATTTAACTTTTTCACCTACAGAAACAGCAATTCTATATTAGATTCAACCTAATGTAAGAAACTAAAAATGCTTATAACCTCAGTATAGTCCATAGATAAGCATCATGAATTTTTAACAAATAGCTTCTATTATTTTCCTTATTACAAAGGTGATGCCTATTTATGATGAAAAAATTAGAAAATGCAAGTAATCAAAAAGGATGAAAATTTTCAAACAGATTTCTCTTCAGCCCAACACTCAGAGACTAGCACGGTTTACAGCACGGCATGTATCTGATAAAGAAATGTTCATATTGTACCTAGTGTTTAGTAACCAGGTTTTCTTTCCTTAGTGTATTACACTCCTCTGCCCCCTTAACAGTCAGTAAGCCCGTTATTTCTAACGACGAAGCCTAGTTTCATCAACCAAAGAGAGCGCCCCTTACCTAAGCAGGGCCCACTGCTGGACGCACAGGCCTTGTGGCGTGAGCACCACCACACTGAGTGCCAGAGGCTATTCCCAACGACTGCCGTGGGGACAATCCAGAAAGTGCAATTGCTCTTACTGAGATAAGCAAAAGCTAGGTGATCGCTGGGGTGGGGTGGGAGCGGGAGATAAATAGGCAGAGAAGACAGCACTTTTAAGGCAGTACAATATTTGGTATGATACTATAATGGTGGATACATGTCATTATAAATTTGTCCAAACCCATGGAATGCGAACCCCTAGGTCAGCTTTGGACTTTGGTGTGTCAGGGTCAATTCATCAACTGCAACAAAAGTGCCTTCCGGTGGGAAATGTTGACAATGAGGGAGACTATAAAAGGGTGGGGCACATGATTTTCTTTACCTAAAAAAAAAAGTCTATTTCTTCAAAAAATGTAACCACTGGATCAGAAGACCTGCGCATTGTAAGAAGCCTGAAATATCCTGTGTTAGCAGAAGACTGAGACATTTACAATGTGCCTAACAGCTAATATCCAATGTAATCAATACCATCAGCTATTGTATTTTTAACTATTTATTTATTTATTTATTTACTTATTTTGGTATTATTAATGTACAGTTACATGAGCAACATTATGGTTACTAGACTCCCCCTATTATCAAGTCCCCACCACACACCCCATTACAGTCACTGTCCATCAGCGTAGTGAGATGCTATAGAATCACTACTTGTCTTCTCTGAGTTGTACAGCCCTCCCCGTATCCCCCCCTACATTATGTGTGCTAATCATAATGCCCCTTTTTCCCCCTTATCCCTCCCTTCCCACTCATCCTCCCCAGTCCCTTTCCCTTTGGTAACTATTAGTCCATTCTTGGGTTCTGTGAGTCTGCTGCTGTTTTGTTCCTTCAGTTTTTCCTTTGTTCTTACACTCCACAGATGAGTGAAATCATTTGATACTTGTCTTTCTCCACCTGGCTTATTTCACTGAGCATAATACCCTCTAGCTCCATCCATGTTGTTGCAAATGGTAGGACTTGTTTTCCTCTTATGGCTGAATAATATTCCATTGTGTATATGTACCACCTCTTCTTTATCCATTCATCTACTGATGGACACTTAGGTTGCTTCCATTTCTTGGCTATTGTAAATAGTGCTGTGATAAACATAGGGGTGCATATGCCTTTTTCAAACTGGGCTACTGCATTCCTAGGGTAAATTCCTAGGAGTGAAATTCCTGGGTCAAATGGTATTTCTATTTTGAGTTTTTTGAGGAACCTCCATACTGCTTTCCACAATGGTTGAACTAATTTACATTCCCACCAGCACTGTAGGAGGGTTCCCCTTTCTCCACATCCTCGCCAACATTTGTTGTTGTTTGTCTTTTGGATGGTGGCCATCCTAACTGATGTGAGGTGATATCTCATTGTGGTTTTAATTTGCATTTCTCTGATGATTAGCGATGTGGAGCATTTTTTTATGTGCCTGTTGGCCATCTGAATTTCTCCTTTGGAGAAGTGTCTGTTCAGCTCCTCTGCCCATTTTTTAATTGGCCTGTTTGCTTTTTGTTTGTTGAGGTGCGTGAGCTCTTTATGTAATTTGGATGTCAACCCCTTATCGGATATGTAATTTATGAATATATTCTCTCATACTGTAGGGTGTCTTTTTGTTCTACTGATGGTGTCCTTTGCTGTACAGAAGCTTTTTAGCTTGATATAGTCCCACTTGTTCATTTTTGCTTTTGTTTCCCTTGCCCAGGGAGATATGTTCATGAAGAAGTCGCTCATGTTTATGTCCAAGAGATTTTGCCTATGTGTTTTTCTAAGAGTTTTATGGTTTCACGACTTACATTCAGACATTCAGGTCTTTGATCCACCTTGAGTTTACTTTTGTGTATGGGGTTAGACAGTAGTCCAGTTTCATTCTCTTACATGTAGCTGTCCAGTTTTGCCAACACCAGCTGTTGAAGAGGCTGTCATTTCCCCATTGTATGTCCATGGCTCCTTTATCATATATTAATTGCCCATATATGTGTGGGTTTATATCTGAGCTCTCTATTCTGTTCCATTGGTCTGTGGGTCTGTTCTTGTGCCAGTACCAAATTGTCTTGATTACTGTGGCTTTGTAGTAGAGCTTGAAGTCAGGGCATAATTCCCCCACTTTATTCTTCCTTCTCAGGATTGCTTTGGCTATTTGGGGTCTTTTGTGGTTCCATATGAATTTTAGAATGATTTTCTCTAGTTCATTGAAGAATGCTGTAGGTATTTTGATAGGGATTGCATTGAATCTGTAGATTGCTTTAGGCAGGATGGCCATTTTGACAATATTAATTCTTCCTATCCAAGAGTGTGGGATGAGTTTCCACTTATTGGTATCTTCTTTAATTTCTCTCATGAGTGTCTTACAGTTTTCAGAGTGTAGGTCTTTCACTTCTTTGGTAAAAATATGGAACCCTTCACGAATTTGCATGTCATCCTTGTGCAGGGTCCATGCTAATCTTCTCTGTATCACTCCAATTTTAGTATATGTGCTGTCAAAGTGAGCACTTTTTAAACAACTTAAACAGAAAAAAATTAATTCATTATTGTTGTAATTATAAAATGAATGTGTTGTCATTTTAGAAAATGTGGAAAATTCAGAAAAATACAGAGGTCATTAAGCAGAACCCAAAAGAGAGACCCACTACAGAATGTTTGTTAAAGCGTTGTATTCTTTTGTGTCTGTGTGCATGCCTCCATGTATCTATGAGTGTGTATGTGTGTGATGTACAATTTTGAACTTTTTATTAAAGTGTTATATTCAATATGATACATGATGTCTGCATTTTTCACTTAACCCACTACACTTGGTTGAATACTGTCCCCACAAAATTCATGTCTACCCAGAACCTCAGAATGTGACCTTATTTGGAAATAAGGTCTTTGCAGATTAGTTAAATTAACGTGAGGTTGTACTGGATTACAGAGGGCCTTAATCCAATAGTCTGGTGTCTTTATAAGAGAGAAATCTGTTCAGAGATACACACAGAGAGAAGATAACAGGAAGATACACAGGAGAAGGCCATGGACGACAATGGCAGGGCCTGGAGCGATGTGTCTGCAAGCCAAGGATGCCAAGAATTGCCAGCAATCCCGGAAACTAGAAGCAGCCAGGAAGGATCCTGCCCCAGAGCCTTCAGAGGCAGCGCTGCCCTGCCCACATTTTGATTTCAGGTTTCTAGCCTCCAGAACTGAAAGAGAATAAATGTGTGCTGGTTTAAGGCACCTAATTTGTGGTACTTTGTAAGAGTAGGAAAGTAATACACCCACTTAACCAAAATATCTTTCCATAAATTTCTGTATTCCTATAAAATAATTTTAAGTGGCTAAAAAGTATTGTTTTACGGATGTTCCACAGTTGTTTAAAGAACTTTTTATTATTAAACACTCATTTGCAGCTGTATTTCAGCTACTAGAAACTTTTACTTGAACAACCATATATACTTCCATGTATTATGTAGTAGAATATAATGTTGTCTATACAATTTTACATCCTGTAATTTAACACTATATTATAAGCATTGTTCCATATCATCAAAAGCCATTCATGAACACTGTTTTAATGGCTTCATAATGATATGCTACATTTGATACATAACAAAATACCATTATAAATATAAATATATCACAATGACTATAAGAATACCCATGTGGTTAAACATTATGTTTATATAGAGAGGGTAGTGGGCAGGGGGATTGCATTGGGTACTATATCTTACATTAGCCTCTTCATTAATAGTATGTCAAAACATCAATCACCTTAAAAGTATTGACAAAGTTAAAGTAGTTTCAGAAGTATTGCAGCGTATGATCCCACGCACAGTGTTAGAACTGACTTATTTCACCACAGCCTCAACATCATGGGATATTGCTATTCTTGTGAGTGTGGTCAACTGAAATTCAAAGTTAATAAGCCCCCTATAACTAGGGATTCGCAAAATGCTCTCTGTCCATTCCCGGATCCATAAAATCCTATGAGGAAAGCCGAGTAGATTAATGTGCCCTTAAAGTAGCTAAGGTTTTATTTAAGTTGTCTTTAATACCAATCATATCACAGTTGATGTAATTAGCAAACAGTGGAAAATCCACCCTTCATTAATACCACCCCAAAACTTAGTGGCTTAAAACAAGGACAGTGACTTACTTTGCCGTCTGGGCAAGGCCCAGTGGAGCTGACCTGTCCTGCTTCACGCAGGGTCAGCCAGGACAGGTCAGCTGAGGCTGGAGGCCCCATGTCTCGGGTGGCTGGAATGCATCCTGGCTGTTCGCTGGGAGGACAGTCTTCCTTCCTCTCCAGGGGGCCTCTCTGGGCTGCTTCGGCATTCTCACAGCATGGCAATTAGGTTCCAAGAGCAATTGCTCCATGTGGATAAAATGAAGATTCCTGGGGCCAGGATTCTCACCTGGCCCTGGTTGGCTAGCTCACTACACACATGTGAGCAATGTGTTGTTATTGACTCTATATAAACAGCCCTGCCCAGTGCTCTGCACAACACGGTGGCATGGCTGCAAGGCTCCAGGAGAGCAGAGCAGAGGTTGGAGTGGTGGCAGCGCTGAAGACAGAAGCCCAGAGGACAGCTGTGCGGGTAGAGAGGCCCAGAGGCAGAGACCAGCTTGGTGCATGCAGACTCACTCTAAGTGGACGATATTTTAGTGACTGACCTGCCACCATAGAAATAAAGTTGGGTACAACCCTTTCACCCCAAGAACGTTCTACTGTCATTTCTTTGGTCACATTGAATCCATAGTGAACTTACCAGGGCTGAAAACCATTGGCAAGACACTCTATTAGACTGAAAATGGGAGCTGCTAGTCTTTTAAAGCCTGGACCGCGAAATTGGCACAGTGTCACAGAATTAGTTTTCTGTTACTGGGTAACAGACTACCACGTATTTATTGACTTAAAACAATAAAATTATTTTCTCACACCTCTGTGTGTCAGAAGTCTGGGCTGATTCTGCTGGGTTCTCCAACAGATCAAGGGGTCAGCCAGACCTGCCTCCTTATCTGGAAGGTTGAATCCACTTCCAGGTTCATTCAGCTTGTGAGCTGAGCTCATTTGCTTGTGACTGCATGACTGAGGTTCCCATTTCCTTGATGGTGATCAGCTGAGGGCCACTCTCAAGTCCTAAAGGTCATCCATACTCTGGGGCACATGGCCCCTTCCATCTCCTAAGCCAGCAATGGCGCATTGAATCCCCATCCTGCTTCCAGTCTCTGGCTTCCCCTTGCACTGCCAGCTGGAGAAAACTCTACTTTTAAAAGGCTCGTGTGATTAGATGAAGCCCACTTGGATAATCTCCCTTATGCCCTGTAACATAATCACAGGCGTGAAAACACCACAGTTACACGTGCCACCCACACTCAGAGGGGAGGGGCAGCATACAAAGATGGGGAACCTGAGGATCATTTTAGAATACTTCCTATGCTCTCTTCTGGCCAAGAAGTTACAGAGTCCAGATTCTGGGAGAGGGGACTCAGATCCCTCAGAGAAGGAATATGAGAATTTGAGGGTCATATTTTGAAACCACCACATCCTCCAATCATGTGGGCTGCATGGAGAAGGCATGAGGGGATGGGGGGATGACCTGCATTTACAGAGGCATCCTAGACAAACAGGCTTCCCACCCTGATCCTCAGGTCTCAGGTGTCAGCTGTGCCCCCAGGTGACAAGGCACCTTGCAATCTGGTTGTCTTGCCAATGGATTTCAGCACCAGGCAAGTTTGCTATGGATTCAGTGCAACCAAAGAAATTAACAGTAGAAAGTTCTTTGGGGTGAAAGGGTTTATTACCCGGCTTGTTCTCCCAGCAGTAGGTCGAGCACTAACGTCTCTGCCTCTGCCCAGAGCACTAGGCCGAGCTCTCTCTATAGCACAATAATAGCTTATTGCCTAAAGGTGTGGAAGCAGTAGCCAGGCCACAGGCCAGTTACATCATCAGTGGTTTAAGTTCAGTGAGGATCCTGGCCATAGGAACCCCAACTCCCCACACTCCACCCCTCCAGGATTCTTGCTTGATAATCTACACGCTTTCCATCTTCTGCAACGGTCCCTGTGCGAGAAAGCTGGAGCATTCTAACCAGATTCCGCAATAGCAACAGAGGCTAACAACAACTTAGAGATGAAAAATTAAGATACAGGTAACAAAAATTATAATAATCCTCAAGCCAGAGGAAGTTCCCAATCCACAAAGACTTTAGGGGTGATAAGACACATGTTTTAATGACACCAACATAGGCAAATCTTGTCCATCAGGTAGGATGCATGCAAGAGAGTGGTCCTGTGATCGGACTGTAGCAGGAAGGGGTCCCTTCCAGGTCAGTATACCATAATTTTACTCCTCTTCCCATGGGGGGTTACCGAAGGGTCTATATATAGGTGCATGCACTGGCCATAATGATAAAACAAAACTCCCCGGTAAAATGCTCTACCTTCTGACCGTTCAGGATATACTACTGTGACCTTTGGCAGCCACTCTGCTGTTATTCCAGGAATACACAGGAGGCCAGCTTCCAGGCCTTGTCCCCAAAGTGCCAGGAGAGCCAGCCATCATTGGTCCATGTGTCGAAAGGTCCAAGGCCATGTCCACTCAATGGAGTCTCCGGGGTTCAGTGCAGTTGGTGCTGGCACCAAGATATTATTCTGGTGGCCGAACCTCGGCTTCAGTGATTCTTCCTTGGTTTGTACTTGCAGTTGTATAGGGGAGGCAGCCATATGTGTTAACATGTCTACAGGGCTCAGGGCTCCCTTTCGGGGTCTCTCATTCAAATGTCATAGCACGGTCCATAAGCAGACTGACCATCCCCGCAGACTATTGGTATCTGATTTTAGTCCGGATTTTAACAAGCCATTGTGCCTATCATGCCTGCTGCGGTAGGATTGTAGGGAACATGAAACTTCCACTTTATTCCCAGCTGTCACACCCATTCTTGCAGTATACGTCCAGTAAAATGGGTGCCCTGATAACTCTCAGTTACCTGTGGTTGGCCATAGGCAGCAAAGAGGCACTCCAGGCCTCTTTTGGTCATCTGCTACTGTACGTGTCACCTCGTTTATGGGATGCCCTAAGTCAGGGAAAAGAATGGCCACTAGAGACCCAAAGAGAGATGTAGGAGACATTTGAAGTATAATATTTCTCATCCCAGTAGTGAAAATCTCTTCGAATTCTCTGGACTATAGATGGCATTTCTCATGCCTAGCTCTCGTAGCACCTGTTGGAGCTCAGCATATGTCTGCCATCTAACAGGAGAGGATGGTAGATCACCCAGATTGGGCCACACAGCACGAAATGCAGCCATAAGCCAATCGAGGAGGGAATGACTCCCTGAGGTCTGATGTGCATTTTGTAATCACTGCCTCAAGGCAGGCTGCCTGTCAGGGAAGACAGATTTCCCATCTCTGACCCTGACAGAACAATTCCATTCACCCCCTAAGTCCCACAGACGCAGGAGCCAAGCTGATATTGACTCTGAGCTTCTGCCTAAACCGGGAGCCCAAATCCACCAGCTCAGCCTGAGTATAGGGGCGGACCATAGAGTGCTCCACGACCTGGGGAGGGGGCTTCTCCTCTCCTTGGGGAACCTTCAGCTGCTGGGTCTTTATTTTCTTTACAACCACTGGGCGTGCTTTCAATACAGGAGGGGCCAGTGCCTCTGGCATCACCCCTTCATCCTTCCCCAGCTCCTCCATTTCCGGGGCTGATGGCACCTTTTTCTCCCCTCCCCAAGTGCCTCCTCTGCTACAACCTGTACCTTTTCTACTGTACCTTGCAGCAATGCTACCTCAGTATTCAGAAGGTCTCTTACCTTCAGCTCAATGCTTCGCAGCTGACGTTCTCATACCACCTCTGCCTGTGTTTCCCTCAGGAGTTGGTCGTTTTCCTTGATGGCTTCTTCCTCCTTCAGAGCACCTGGCAGTGCTGCCGTCTTGTCTCCAATGGCACCTTGCTGCCGGTGCTCTTGTATCAATGCCGTCTCTTTCTTCAGGGAATCCACAAAAGTGTGCAACTCGTGTTCTCGTGCTGCCTCTTGCATCAATGCCATTTCCCTCCTCAGGGAATCCACAGAAGTTTACAGCTCGCGTTCTTGTGCCGCCATTTCCTCTGTAGACCTTTTTAATACTGTGAGAAGCAGCCAACCCACAGTCCCCACTGCCTCACGGGCACTCTGCTTCTCAAAGGATCTGCTTACTATATCAAAGGCCTCCCCTATTGCCTTAGGTGTCACCTCCACTTGCCTCCAGTCCTGGGGTGGGGACCAGTCCTCTAGGAGGCAAGCCACCTCAGACCATATACCCATTGGGGGACAATCCATTGTTTCCCTATTCACAGGGGCAGCCCACTGAAGCACACCTCCCATAAGGGCAGCTTGTCTTTTTCCTTGGCCAACAATGAATCCTGCCGACTGTGCCAATTGTCTTGCCAATGGGTTTCAGCCCCGGGCAAGTTCACTATGGATTCAATGCAACCAAAGAAATTGACAGCAAAATGTTCTTTGGGGTGAAAGGGTTTATTACCCAATTTTTTCTCCAGGCAGTAGGTCAAGCACTAGCATCTCTGCCTCTGCCCAGAGCACAGGGCTGAGCTCTCTATATAGCACAATAATAGCTTGTTGCCTAAAGGTGTGGAAGCAGTAGCCTAGCAACAGGCCAGTTACATCATCAGGTGCTTTAAGTTCAGTGAGGATCCTGGCCGTAGGAACCCCAACTTCCCCACACTGATTTTGTCACTCAGCAAAGAGTGGTGTTTGCTGATGGGTGAGAAGACTTTAAAATGTGCTAAATCTTTTCAAAGTAGTCATTAAATTGGGGGGCCTTCTATTGTTACCCTGGCCCTCAGCTAGGAGTTCCCGAGTTATTTACTGCCCTGTGCATACCCTAATATGATTCACACACTAAAGGTTGGACAAAAAGCAAAACAAAAGTGGTCCTTGAAGCAAACATAGATTTTCAAAGACAAATAAAAGTGTTTTTGAAAACGAATTCCAAAGCATAGAAAAGTAGTGTGTGTTGCCTTTGGAACATCATCATCTGATATCTTCTAGTTTCACTGCAGAATTCTCATCTTAGGCAGGTCAAAATGCCTGGACATACCACAGGCCCATGTGGCTGAGAAATGAGTACATCGCCCTTTTCTGGCAATTAGCCCTTGCCGAGGGCCCACCACTGCCTTGGGAAATGAAACTCCCTGGATGCCAGTGTTGACTCTAGTACTGGGATCCTTCCTGCATCTGAAGACGAAAGTTAAATTTACTTTGACCTCAGAATGAACATCCATCAAGCAAGCCATTATGGGTTGAATTGTGTCTCCCACAAAAGATATGTTGAAGTCCACACATGCAAGACCTCTGAATGGGACCTTCCTGGGAGACAGGATCTGTTATGGAGAAGTCACGTTGACAGGAGGTCATTAGGGTGGGCCTAACCCAACATAGCCAGTGTCCTTATAAAAAGGAGAAAAGGAGACACAGAGACAGAATAGATAGAAGAAAGGTGCTGTGACAACACACAGGGAGAAGGACACATGGACACAGAGGCAAATATTGAAATTATGTTGCCGTTAGCCAAGGAATATTTGGTTCTAGCAGAACCTGGAAGAGTCCAGGAAGGATCCTCCCCTACAGGTTTCAGATGGAGCATGGCCCTGCAGACACCCAGTTCCTTATATCTGGCCTCCATAACTGAGAGGAACTATCTGTTCTTCTAGGCCACTCAGCACGGGAGGCTTTGTTCCAGCGGCCCTCAGAGATACAGCAGCGTTTGCTGAGCTCACTGCCGTCTCTAGACGCTTTTCTCTGGCCATCGAAAACGCTGCTGTCTGACGAACTTTCTCCGTTCTCATTTTTCTCAGGTCCCCACTCTGCCTCGTTCACCTGGTGTATTTCCTTCAAAAGCTGAAGTCAGGGTCAGAGGGTTGTTGGGTTTATAATACACCAAAGAGACCTGTATTCCAAGTGCTTAGCTAGATACTTCCTTTCTTGTCTCTTCTTAATTTCTCTACTTGTTTATTTGGTGCATTTTCCTGGCCAAGAGCTGCTGGCTGCTCATACTTGCATATCCCTGCTCCCCAGTTGTTTCATGGGCCACACTGGCTCTGTCTACCTGCTGAGGAACCTTACCTTTCTTGTCTTCCTCTTCTGAATTCGGGGACTACAGTGTGTTCATCTTTCTATTCCCAACAAAGCTTGATACATTGCCACACACAAGGGTGCCCTGTTGGCATGCTCCAACAGCCATCTTTCCATATTCTACGGCCACAGAATCCTCCTCTTTAGCTGGGCACATACTGACTTCCCATTCCTCCCACCTTGCAACTAAGCATGGCCATGTGCCTAAATTCTTGTCAGTGGGTGTAAATGGATCCTGCCCTCACAGAGAAGTCTGTTCTCCTGGTTCCCTTTTTGCACCTTCCTACTGGCTGGAGAGGAGAAGTGGTCATAAGCCACCATAAACCATACCCAGAGGTGGCAGTGCCAGTACACAGAAGGGACCTGAGCCCTCGGGGGCTCTGAAGAGCGGGACTGACCCTCGTGTATGCTTTTGTAGGGAAAAATGAATGTCTGCCTTGCCTAAGTCACTGTTATTTCAGTCTCTATAGCAGCCAAACCTATATACAAATTAGTACAAGAGGATTCATAGATAAAAGCTAGAGACCATTAGGGAAATTCAAGATTTACTGGACAGTTTTGGTCCTAGATAGTGAGAAAACACATGGATTTGGAGTCATAAATGGTGCAAGTTACTTATGCACAACCAGACTGTCTCTTCTGTAAAATACTGATACTAATAGCTACCACACAGGGTTATGCTGGATTAAATTTGATTTGTTTATAAAGTGCCAGGCACATTATAGGTGGCCAGCAAATGATAAGTAACATTGTAATTAAATATTTCACATAAAAAAAAAAAAGAATTCATTCAGAAACTTAAGTCTCATTTAGACACTAGTGATTCCGTCTTTGAACAGCATAGGGATTTCCTGGTCTGGGTTTCTAGAAAAAGAGGACCCTGGGGAAGAAAGACTAGTGAGCAGGTAGCTTATTGGGGAGGTGGCCCCAAGGAGCAGAAACAAAAAGAAAGAGTGCATTGCCTTCCCAGCCTGCAGCAGCCACAGGCTGGGGGCGTGACCCAACAGAAATTTACCCTCTCACAGTCCGGAGGCCACAAACCTGAAATCAAGACGTCAGCAGGGCCATGCTTGCACTGAAACCTGTAGGGGAGAATCCTCCCATGCCTCTCCCCAGCTGCTGGTGTTTGCCGTCAGTCCTTGGTGTTCTTGCCTTGTGGCCACAACACTCCAATTTCCGTCTCTGTTGTCAAGTGGCCTTCCCTCTCCATCTTCACATCCTCTTACAGAGACACCGTCATGCTGGATGAGGACCCACCCGACTCCAGAATGACCACGTCTTAACCTGATTACATCCTGCAAAGACTCGGTTTCCAAATCAGGTCACTTCCACAGGTACCAGAGGTTGAGATTTGAACATCCCTTTTGGGGGGACCCAGTCAACCTACAACAGGGATACAGGGAAGGGAGAAGATACAGTCTTGCCAAGGAAACCGCTGTGGATGATGACGTTGCATCCTGTTTGGACCTCCTGAGATGTGTTTAGACTGCCTCTAGAATTTCACCTGCAGGACAGAGGTGCGCCCTACTCCCCAGCCTCTGCCCGGCAGGTAGAGGGTTCCCTCCAAGGAGATTAACTCCCCAAGTCAGCTTCCCATTCAGAGCATCAGAGGGACCCCGGAGTAGAAAGTAAAACCCGCGGCACCTGCTGGGTGCTGTCAGCGGGTATCAGCGTGAGGTGGCTGGAACACAGAGCAGAATGCGTCCCGGCCACTGCCGAAATGAGAGGTCAGGCCGGGAGGGCACACGGCCACGCAGCACATGTCTGCTGCACAACACACTGAGCACCTCTCAGATGGCTCCTGCTCTGCCTTAATTCCACCCTGTCACCCAGTCCACAAGAGGCGAGCAGCCACCCTCTGTACAGACGACTCCAGAGAGGTGTGGGTGAGCCAGCAACCTGCAGCCAACCGAGCCCGTGACGAGTGAATCATCGTCCTCCTCCACCTCGGGTCCTAGACATCCCCCGTGCTCCACTGCTGTCAGCACTTCTGCTGGTCCCAGTGGCTGCCTGATGGCTGCCCACTTGTCACTACCACTGAGAGCTGAATGGTGTCAGTGGTGACCAGGGTTAACAGCCCCTGCTGGAGGAGTCACTTCCTTCGTTACCTGCTGGTCCACACATGGGGAAGCCCCAAGTAACCAGGGATAATCATGGAGCTTTACTGTGACCCTGTGCGGAATCCCCTTCCCTCAGGAACCAGGATCTCTAATCCTATAGAACATAAGGTTTCTGGCAATCCATTAGCGAGTCATCGGAGGTGACAGTGAGCAGAGAGCTCCCACTTCTGAGGTTTGGTTCCCTGACCTGAGTATTCCGACAAAGCGGCACGTGCTGTCTGCGGGTTCAGCCCCACGATGGTTACTGTTGCAAAACCGCACACTGGCCATGCCAGAGGACAGTGTCCCAACCCCAGGGGACATCAGACCTGAGATGGCACCTTTGCTGGACCTTTGCTGGCCTGTCCATTGTTCGTTTAGGCTGCTGGCTTCCAGGTGAGGCATATATGGCAGAGATAATGGATCCCATGCTCATGCACTCATGACATACTTCTTTGGCTAAAAATGGATCCTTAGTTTGAGCTGCAGGTTCCTATTTAATAAATTGTTCATCCTGAGGCCCTCAGACAGTGGTGCTGGCAGGATAGGAGACAGGGAAGGAAAACCTATATGAGCAGGTGTCAGTTCCAGTAAGGAAAAATTACCTCCCACTGCCGTTGAAGAACTCCAGTGTAATCATTCCCCTCCAGGACTGGTAACGGCAAATACAGCAGGTGTTCAGCAGATCAGGAGCGGGATAAGCCTTGGGGAAGGAACCCTGGTGACTCCCACACAACCCTGCCATCTCAGCTGCTCCACCCACAGGCCTCTGCAAGAGCACGGGATGACTGAGGACAGAGGCACTGATGCCACCAGCCCAGCCACCCTGTCTGCCTGGCTGTAGAGGCATGGAGGCTCTTGGGGACATCGCCATGAGACATGGGGTTCTGGTGAGGAGCCTCTTTCCGGCTTGCAGGCAGGTGCCTTCTGGCTATGTGTTCACAGTGTGGGGGCACACCTAGCTCTCTGGTCTCTTTTTACAAGGGCTGATGCCATGACAGGGACCCCTCCCCTATGACTTCATCCAAACCTAATTACCTGCAAAGGCCCCACCCCTGATACCATCACACTGGGGATCAGGGCTTCAACACAGGAATCTGGGGAGGACACATTTCCATCCCTAGCACCTGGTCTCTGCTCTCCCAAGTCACTTCTTCCAGGCCTCCACTAGAGGT
Organism: Smutsia gigantea; assembly: GCA_032199065.1. Classification (NCBI taxonomy): domain Eukaryota; kingdom Metazoa; phylum Chordata; class Mammalia; order Pholidota; family Manidae; genus Smutsia; species Smutsia gigantea. The sequence continues at coordinate 235,499 of JAVSCE010013974.1, read as the reverse complement.
CCCTATCCAATTCCTGAACGTCTGGCTAATTTTTTGAATTGCTCCAATCCACAATCAAATGAAGGTGAAACCTCTCTCAAAGCTCCTACCTATGAATCAAGGACTTTCCACATCATCTCTCCTGGTCCAGCTCCCTTTCTGCCCCCTGCCACCGTAGCTGAACACGCATATCCACACACAAGGGCATGTGTACACACATGTACACACACAGTTAAAAGTGACAGTAGTGGCAGGGAGTTAGGAGCCAGACAGCATGCAGTGGAGGAAAATCATGACCCACCTTATATCATTCAGATGTACTGATGATGTAAAGCCTCAGCAACTCCCCGGGGCGCCCCTTGTCTGCACTCCCTGCTGGGTGTCTGCAGGGCCCCTGCGTCCAGGCTCCTGAGGCTGTGGCACCTTGCCATCTCCACCCCTTTTCCCCTTCCAGTCCAGTGTTTTGAAACTGCAGCCATCACCAACAGCTGAAATTCACTGCATAGTTTTCTTTAATTTGATTTCCAGCTTAAAACACAATTACCTACTATAGTGTCATCCTAAATCCTAGCATCTGTGGAATTACGGATGTGCTGTAATGTTTTTCCCCTAATTCACACTAAAATAAACTCATAAATACTGAAATTAAAATTGTTTGTGCTTCCTAGAATCATTTGTGAGCTACCCGTGGGAAAAATGGTCACCTGACCAAACTCATGTTTTATGGATTTAGCCCTGTTTTGTCAGTGGAGGAGGAAACCTGTCTTCTTTTGGCCCTGCTGACATTTTTTAAACTCGCATTTTTGGTTCACATTTTGAGGACAATCAGAAGCTCTTTTGTTTTAACCACAGCAGAGAAGAAAAAGGTGCTGAAAAATAACTGGGGGTTTCTATAATGTTAGGGGAACAAATGGGCTTGATTTTCCACAACAAAAGGGAAAATATGCTGGTCCCATTTTAAGTAGGTCTAGTGACCTCTGCAGTGATTAGCACTAAGAAGTATTTATGAATTGTTACCATTTCCTACATTAACCATGTTTTGTGGTTTTCCAAAAAGCATCTAAGACATGTTTTAACATCTTGGCACCCACGAAGTAGAGTTGTACATCTCAGACTTTTACATTCCACACAGATAAAGTAGGCTCTGTAATTATGCTGTGGGGCAAGTGAATGCTGATTTCTTTATTTGGAAGAGTGGGACTTCACAATGGATAAGTCAGGAACATTTAGCTAAGAACAAAATCGGTGTCCAGTTCAGGCTTATAGAGCGCCTTGCCTTGTTCCCAACCAGATGACATGGCAAATAGTTTCTCTAGTACAGCTGTTTAGGTTGTAAACAATCCCTACTGAGTCAAGACTGGTTGCAGCCACATATTATTCAAACATATAGAAGAGAAACCCCAAGTAACAGGGACTCATGCATGTAAGGCACTGTTCCCTTGCAGAGGGAAGTCAGAGGTAAGCAGTCCTGAACCCATTCACAGGGCCCTTCCTTCCTCCTTCCCTCCACCCTCAGCCTGCAGCTTTGATTTTCAGCCTCCTCTACCGCCCAGCTGCTGGCTGGCTCAGGGAAAAGGAAAGCTGAAGAGGATGTGCTGGCCAGCTGAGTCCCCAGCTGTCAGGGACCTTCAAGGGAGACCCCAGCAATGCAATGGCTGGAATTGAGTCAAACGTCCACACTGCCTGTAGAGGAGGATGAGAAAGGTATTCTCTTAGCTGGGCACATTGTTGCCCCCAAAAAGGACTTAGGACATAGGAGTCATGAGTGGAAATGGTTCCACTGACCTCTATTATCAGTACAGAGATTAGAATTTATTACATGTTATGCATTTGTATTCCTGTTCTCCTAGTGTATGTGCGGAAGGCAGTTGTTGGTCTTTTAAAGTCAATACAAGCATATGCTACTTTTCAAGAATTAACTTCAAGAAATAAGTGATTCCTTTTAAACAACTTTGTGAAATCATATACTGATTCCCCACCTGCATTTGCTGCAAGAAAATAATCATGTATATTGTGATTTTATCCAGAATTATAGCTGCTGGCTGTCCTCTCTTTCATATTTTATCTCCCTGTTTGGTCCCAGGAGATGGCTGGTTAGCCAGAGACGGGTAAGATTCCTCATGGGAGGAACAACCTAAGACAGGCACAGTCGCAAAGGACCTCAGGTGAGCAACGTGGGGGCCAGCTGAGGTGAGGCATAGAACCTCACCCCTCCAGACGAGAGAGACATTGCCTGTGACAAGCTATGTCACAGGCCGAGCCCAGCTAATCATTATTCTGGTACCTTCCACAAATATATGCATATGCATTTGCGTCAATTAAAATAAAAAAGGGGGAAATGTGGGATTCACTTATAATTTAATTATAAAAATCATATGAATAATCATAGTTGACTTGATTGATTATAGTAACTGAATTAGTTTCTCTGATATGACTGCCTTTGCATTGTTCACCTTGTGAGAACTTGTTCACTGTGTTCCTTGCATTGTTCACCTTGTGGGAGCTTGTTCACTGTATTGGAACTTGTTCGTTGCATGGTGAGCAATAATGTCTTGTGTATTGAAAAGTTGTTAAGAGAAAAAACCTCAAAAGTTCACATCGCAAGAAAAAATAATTTGTAACTATGTATGTTGAAGGATGTTAACTAAACCTACTGTGATAATCATTTCACAATTTAAATAAATAAACAAATAAAAGAATTTATTACATGACCTAAAGACACAAGTCCTTTTATATCCAAGCAATCTGTTTCATAATTTCATGCCATTAGTTGATCACTTTCTTAAAGTGAATATGAGTTTTCTGATTACAAATAAAAACAAAAGAAGAAAGATGGCAGCATGAGAGGTGAGACAGAGGCTTCCTCCTAAAACTGCATATAATACGAAAATATAATTAATACAACTAATCCTGAAAAAGCAACAGGAAAGAGAACTGCACCAAACTGCATACACATGGAGAAAAGAATAAACCTCATGGAACAGGATAACATACCAAACCCATGGCCTGGCAGGACCCAAGCCCTTCCCCAGACCCCAGGGCACCAGCTGGAGGAAGAGAAACAGAGTGGGGAGAGAGTGGAGGCCTGGGACTGCTGAATACCTAACTCCAGAGATCTGATCTGGGAGCACCAACCTACATTTCATGGTGTTTTCATGGTACTCTCGTGATCAGGGGGTTGGAAAGCTAAGACAGGCAGAATTCCTGGAGAGACTGAGATTCCAGCCACTTGTGGAAAGCAGGGATCCATATCCGACTGCTCTGGGACAAAAGAAAGGTGGGCAGTCTGAGAGACTTCCTAACAGCAAGATGGCTGCTAAAGGGGCAAGGATTGCACAGAGCTTACTGCTCAGGTAGACAAAATTGTCTGGGTGCACTCTGCCCAGCAGGTTGGGAACTTTCACGATCTTCAGGAGCTCCAGCTCCCTGGCTGGCTGCACAGCTCCAAGGAACCCCTCCATGATATGCACAAACTGAGCCTTTCTCCAGGCCAGCTCCACCTGGCTCATAAACTGCAAACCCTACCCTGGCGTTAGGCTGGCAGGAGGGATGATCTGTCTACAGCAACTACAAACACAAAGCATAGAGGCTTATACCTATGTGCTCGGCCCACTGGTTCTGACAGTGGAGACAGGCATAGCAGCCGTGAAGCAGGAAACAGCTCTTTCCGCCCCCCAGGCACCAATACCGCTCCCTTGTGACCCTGACATTGCTTCAGGGGCTGAGCAGCTCCAGAGAGTAGAGCTTCTGGGCACTAGACAGCACAATATACAAATATAAAATGCCAAAGGAACCTGGTTCAAAGTAAAATTATGAATACGACCCCTGAGAAAAATTCAAATGAAATCAACCTCATGAATCTGTCTGAAAGGGATTTCAAAATAAAAATCATTAACATGCTCATGGAGGTACAGAAAAATATTCAAGAACTCAGGGATGAATTCCAGTCGGAGATCCAATCATTATGGAACACAGTATCAGAAATGAAACATACAATGGAAAGTCTTAAAAGCAGATTAGATGTGGAGGAGACGATAAATGAAATAGAAACTAGCAAAGAGGAATACAAAGAAGCTGAGGCACAGAGAGAAAAAAGGATCTCTAAGAATGAAAGAATATTGAGAGAACTGTGTGACCAATCAAAATGGAACAATATTCACATTATAGGGGTACCAGAATAAGAAGAGAGAGAAAAAGGGACAGAAATGTCTTTGAGGAGGTAATTGCTGAAAACTTCCCCAATCTTGGGAAGAAGATAGTCTCTCAGGCATGGAGATGCACAGATCTCCCAACACAAGGGACCCAAGGAAGACAACACTGAGACATATAGTAATTAAAATGGCAAAGATCAAGGATAAGGACAGACTATTAAAAGCACCCAGAGAGAGAAATAAGATTACATACAAAGGACAGCCCATCAGGTTATCATCACACTTCTCTGCAGAAACCTTACAGGCCAGAAGGGGGTGGCATGATGTATTTAACGCAATGAAGCAGAAGGGCCTCGAACCAATAATACTTTATCCGGCAAGTTTATCATTTAAATTTGAAGAAGGGATTAAACAATTTCCAGATAGGCAAAAGCTGAGAGAATTTACATCCCAAAAACCATCTCTCGTGTATTTTGGAGGGACTACTATAGATGGAAGTGTTCCTAAGGTTTAATAGCTGTCACCAGAGGTAATGAAACCACAGTAAAGAAAGTAGAACAGTTAATTACTAAGCAAATGCAAAATAAAATGAACTATCCCCAAAGTCAATCAAGGGATAGACAAAGAGTTCAGAATATGATACCTAATATATAAAGAATGGAGGAGGAAGAAAAAGGAATAGAAAAAAAGAACCTTTAGACTGTGTTTGTAATAGCATATTAAGTGAGTTAAGTTAGACTCTTAGATAGTAAGGACGTTAACCTTGAACCTTTGGTACCCACGAATCTAAAGCCTGCAATGGCAATAAGTACATACCTATCGATAATCACCCTAAATGTAAATGGACTGAATGCACCAATCAAAAGACATAGAGTCACTGAATGGATAAAAAAACAAGAAGACCCATCTATATGCTGCCTTCAAGAGATTCACTTTAAACCCAAAGACATACACAGACTAAAAGTGAAGGGATGGAAAAAGATATTTCATGCAACTAATAGGGAGAAAAAAGCAGGAGTTGCAGTACTTATATCAGACAAAATAGACTTCAAAACAAAGAAAATCACAAGAGACAAAGAAAGATATTACATAATGATAAAAGGGTCAATCCAACAAGAAGATATAACCATTATAAATATCTGTGCACCCAACACAGGAGCTCCTACATATGTGAAACAAATACTAACAGAATTAAAGGGGGAAATAGAATACAATGCATTCATTCTAGGAGACTTCAACACACCAGACACTCTGAAGGACAGATCAACCAGACAGAAAATAAGTAAGGACACAGAGGCACTGAACAACACTTTAGAACAGATGGACCTAACAGACATCTACAGAACTCTACACCCAAAAGCAGCAGAATACACATTCTTCTAAAGTGCACATGGAACATTTTCAAAAATAGATCATATACTAGGCCACAAAAACAGCCTTGGTAATTCAAAAAGATTGAAATTGTACCAACCAGCTTCTCAGACCACAAAGGAATGAAACTAGAAATGAATTACGCAAAGAACACGAAAAAGCCCACAAACACATGGAGGCTTAATAACATGCTCCTAAATAATCAATGGATCAATGACCAAATAAAAATAGAGATCAAGCAATATATGGAGACAACTGACAACAATAATTCAACACCACAAAATCTGTGGGATACAGCGAAGGCTGTGCTAAGAGGAAAGTATATTGCAATACAGGCCTACCTCAGGAAAGAAGAACAATCCCATATGAGCAATCTAAACTCATAATTAATGAAATTAGAAAAAGAAGAACAAATGAGACCCAAAGTCAGTAGAAGGAGGGACATAATAAAGATTAGAGCAGAAATAAAGAAAATTGAGAAGAATAAAACAATAGAAAGGAACAACGAAAGCAAGAGCTGGTTCTTTGAGAGAATAAACAAAATAGATAAACCCCTAGACAGACTTATCAAGAAAAAAAGAGAGTCTACTCACATAAACAGAATCAGAAATGAGAAAGGAAAAATCACTACAGACAGCTCAGAAATACAAAGACCTATTAGAGAATACTATGAAAAACTATATGCTAACAAACTGGGTAACCTAGAAGAAATGGACAACTTTCTAGAAAAATACAACCTTCCAAGGCTGACCCAGAAAGAAACATAAAATCTCAACAGACCAATTACTAGCAACGAAATTGAACTGGTAATCAAAAACCTACTTAAGAATAAAATGCCTGTACCAGATCGCTTCACTGCTGAATTTTATCATTTAGTGAAGACCTAATACCCATTCTCCTTAAAGTTTTCAAAAGTATAGAAGAAGAGGGAATACTTCCAAACTCATTCCTTGAGGCCAGCATCACTCTAATACCAAAACCAGGCAAAGACACCACAAAAAAAGAAAATTACAGACCAATATCCTTGATGAACATAGATGCAAAAATACTCAACAGAATATTAGCAAACCAAATTCAAAAATACATCAAAAAGATCATCCATCATGATCAAGTAGGATTTATTCCAGGTATGCAAAGATGGTACAACATTCGAAAATCCATCAACATCATCCACCACATCAATAAAAAGAAGCACAAAAACCACATGATCATCTCCATAGATGCTGAAAAAGCATTTGACAAAATTCAACACCCAATCATGATAAAAACTCTCAACAAAATGGGTATAGAGGGCTAGTACCTCAACATAATAAAGGCCATATATGACAAAGCCACAGCCAACATTATGCTTAACAGTGTAAGTTGAAAGCTTTTCCTTTAAGATCGGAAACAAGACAGGGATGCCCACTCTCCCCACTTCTATTCAACATAGTACTGGAGGTCCTAGCCACAGCAATCAGACAACACAAATTAATAAAAGCATCCAGATTGGCAAGGAAGAAGTTAAACTGTCCCTGTTTGCAGATGACATGATATTGTACATAAAAAACCCTAAAGAATCCACTTCAAAACTACTAGATCTAATATATGAATTCAGCAACGTTGCAGGATACAAAATTAATATGCAGAAATCTGTGGCATTCCTATATGCTAACAATGAACTAGCAGAAAGAGAAATCAGGAAAACAATTCCATTCACAAGTGCATCAGAAAGAATAAAATACCTGGAATAAACCTAATGAAGGATGTGAAAGACCTATACTCTGAAAACTACAAGACACTCATGAGAGAAATGAAAGAAGATACCAATAAATGGAAGTACATCCTGTGCTCATGGATAGGAAGAATTAATATTGTCAAAATGGCCATCCTGCCTAAAGCAATCTACAGATTTAATGCAATTCCTATCAAAATACCAACAGCATTCTTCAATGAACTAAAGAAAATCATTCTAAAATGCATATGGAACCAAAAAAGACCCCAAATAGCCAAAGCAATCCTAAGAAGGAAGAATAAAGCTGGGGGCATTATGCTCCCCAACTTCAAGCTCTACTACAAAGCCACAGTAATCAAGACAATTTGGTACTGACACAAGCACAGACCCATAGACCAATGGAACAGACTAGCGAGCCCAGATACAAACCCACGCATATATGGTCGATTAGCATACGATAAAGAGCCATGGACATACAATGGGGAAATGACAGCCTCTTCAACAACTTGTGTTGGCAAAACTGGACAGCTACATGCAAGAGAATGAAACTGGATTACTGTTTAACCCCATACACAAAAGTACACTCGAAATGGATCAAAGACCTGAATGTAAGTCATGAAATCATAAAGTCTTAGAATACAACATAGGCAAAAAATCTCCTGAATATAAGCATAAGCAACTTCTTCCTGAACGCATCTCCTCCAGCAAGGGAAACAAAAGCAAAAATGAACACATGGGACTACATCAAACTAAAAAGCTTCTGTATGGCAAAGGACACCATCAACAGAACAAAAAGGCATTGTACAGTATGGGAGAATATATTTGTAAATGACATATCTGACAATGGGTTAACATCCAAAATATATAAAGAACTCACACACCTCAACACCCAGAAAACAAATAACCTGATTAAGAAATGGGCAGAGGATATGAAGAGACAGTTCTCCAAAGAAGAAATTCAGATGGCCTACAGACACATGAAAAGATCCTCCATATCACTAATCATCAGGGAAATGCAAAATAAAACCACAATGAGATATCACCTCACACCAGTAAGGATGGCCACCATCCAAAAGACTAAGAACAATGAATGCTGGCGAGGATGTGGAGAAAGGGGAACACTCCTACACTGCTGGTGGGAATGTAAGCTAGTTCAACCACTATGGAAAGCAATATGGACGTTCCTCAAAAAACTAAAAATAGAAATACCATTTGACCCGGGAATCCCACTCCTTGGAATTTACCCAAAGAATACAACTTCTCCGATTCAAAAAGACATATATACCCCTATGTTTATTGCAGTACTATTTACAATAGCTAAGATATGGAAGCAACCTAAGTGTCCATCAGTAGATGAATGGATAAAGAAGAGGTGGTATATATACACAATGGAATACTATTCAGCCATAAGAAAGAAACAAATCCTACCATTTGCAACAACATGGATGGAGCTGGAAGATATTATGCTAAGTGAAATAAGCCAGGTGGAGAAAGACAAGTGCCAAATGATTTCCCTCATTTGTGGAGTATAACAATGCAGCAAAATTGAAGGAACAAAATAGCAGGAGACTCACAGACTCCAGGTAGGGACTAGTGGTTACCAAAGGGGAGGGGTGTGGGAGGGCAGGTGGGGAGGGTGGCGGAAGGGGATTGAGGGGTATTATGTTTAGTACACATGGTGTGAGGGGTCATGGGGAAAACAGTGTAGCACAGAGAAGGCAAACAGTGAATCTGTGGCATCTTCCTACACTGATGGACAGTGACTGCATTGGGGTATGGGTGTGGACGTGATAATATGGGTAAAAGTAGTAACCACATTGTTTTTTCATGTGAAACCTTCATAAGAGTGTATATCAATAATCCCTTAATAAAAAAAAAAAGGAAGAGGATGTGTGTTTAGAGACCTAATTCTGACTCTAATGGGAACAAAAGTAGTATTTGTATCTTTCATCAGGAAACACAAACTACTTTTTGATCCATAATTAATCACCTACAGTTCTAATAACATCTCAATGAGTTAAGTTCTGGGGACCATGTTCTTTACCACTTACCTGCTCTGTGGCCTTGGGCAAAGGACCTCACCTCTCTGAATCCAGATGGCTGTCATAACCCCTGCCTCATGGTATCCATGCCTTTGTGTAATTTTCTCCCTTTGAGTGTGAAAGGGACTTCTGAGTGGCTTCCAACCAGTAGATTAGAGCAGCCAAGGTAATGGGATGTCATTGCTGTGACTGCCTAAGTTGCAACTTCCATCTCATTAACAGATGTTCTCTGTTGCCTTCTCAGCTGACACTCGTGGATGTAGCAGCAGTCACGTTGGAAAGGTCCAAGTGGCAAGGGACCGAGGCTCCAATCAACAGCCAGCTAGGAACTGATAGCCCACAATAGCCCACAAGAAACTGAGTCCTGCCAGCAGACATGTGAGCTTGGGAGTGGATCCTTCTCCAGTCAAGCCTTCAGATGAGACCCCAGCCCTAACCAACACCTTCCCTGCATTCTGTGGGGACCCCGAACAGAGAAACCAGCAAGCTGTGTCTGGACTCCTTTCCCACAGCAACTAGGAAATAATAAGTGTATGCTGTTTCAAGCTGCTTTGTACTGGTTTATTACACAGCAATAGCTAACAAATACATTTCTTATAGTAAAATGAGAATGATTCACCTCTAAGGGAAAGTGAGGGTAACAGCATTACCCACCTCATAGAACTTTGTGAGGACTAAATGAGATACGCACATAAACTCCTGGTAGAACACCGCATGCTTAGTAAGTGTTTTTTATATTGTCAATGCTCTGAGTAATGTTGATTATTTCACATAATAAATACATACTGAGTTTTGACAGCAGAGAGCACGAAAGAAGTCTCTGCTTCAGGGAAGCTCATATTCTAGAGGGAGAAACAGGCAATCAATAAATGAACTAATAAATGTATGTTGAGTGGTGCTAAGCATTATGAACACAAAGGAGGTAAAAAAGATAGATTATACCAGGGGACACTATTTCAATTAAGGCTTATCAGTGTATCGGGTGTATAAGGCTAGGATATCAGTCAGGATAGGCCAGGCTTTGTCATGGTAACAATCTCCAAATCTTGGACTAACACAGCCCCAGTTATATCCCACTCACATGCATGGGCCGGCAAGAGAATTCTGTTCACGGTGACTACTCACACCCAGGTTAATGGACGCTTCACCTTAAAATGGCTGCACCGAGACAAAAATGTGACAAATCATGTACTGGCTCTTAAAGTGCCCCTCCCGTAAATAACACATCATTTCTGCTTATATTTCACTGTCAAAATAAAAGCACACAGCAACACGTAGTGTCAGATGGGCAGGGAAGCTCCTGTGCCTTGAAAGAGGAGAACGGCCCATCCGGCGAGCAGCCCGCTCACAGCCCCGGAGCTCAGTGGCTGCCACGGCGTCCTCGGCCCTGCTCGCCAGCCCTGGCTCTAGGCGTTAACGAGATGCCTTCCCTCCCTCTTTCCTCCACACCTGCCCTCAGTTGCTTTTCTTTTGAGCTTCCTTTTCCATTTCCAGTGTTTTCTAAAAAACATTCCTGTTCCTCTGGCTACATCAGGCCATAGTCCAGCCCATCACTGGGTTTTGTAAATAAAGTTTTATTGGAGTACAGCCGTGCTCATTTATTCACATGTTTTCTGTGGCTGCTTTTGTTGTCAGGAGATCCGATCCAGGGAGGTCTCCCTGCACACCAGGGGGACCTCAACCCGGGAGAGGGCTCTTGATTCCGATGGAGAAAGAATCCACAAGCAGGTGGCTCAGGGGCAAGTAATGAGTAGTTTAATAAGGCAAACGTGCACACTCAAGGAGGGAGTGCGGGCGTGCTCCAGGGGCGAGCAACACAGTGGGGTTCAGGCTGAGTGGCCTTACAGCTGGAGCAGAAGCAGGGGACAGAATAGTCATTGCGACAGGTGGAGTTTTCTTGGAATCGCCAGGGGATTTGCCCTCTTTCTGTCCTTACATGTTCCACCTCGGAACTGCCATAGTGCCGACGGCTGTGACTTTAGTATGCTGAGGAGCGCAGAATGTGCTTTGAGGTGAGGTCAGGGTCAGCCTCTCCACGGTGGGATGAGCCAGTTTGGGCAGGTCCATCATCTATAGTCTTACTCCTCACATCCCACAAGAACAGCTTACATGGAACGTTTAGAATGTAAACAAGCATCTAGCTGAAGGTAAACGCCAGTCAAATAGAAGCCCCTCGGAAGGTCCCCGTCCTCCCTGCCCCTGTCTGGCTATCTGCCCCCTCGAACACTTTCACTCCGCTGCAGCATAGCTGAGCGGCCGTGGCAGAGACCTATGGACCACAAAGCTGAAAAGATCTGCTTTCTGGTCCTTTACAGAGCAAGTTTGCTAATCTCCAACCTTTACATTCAGAATGTCAAAAACCAACGTGACCTTCCTTCCAGTAATTTATCTTTCTAAAGAAACAACCTGTTATGAACAAAGAACACATAGTCCATATCAACAATTCCTCCCAGAACCACTGGCAGTTCCCTGCTTGCTAGATTGAATGCTGCCGGATTCAGGACTGCTTAGTACGTGAAGGCCTTTATAGGAAGAAGGGTGAGGCAAGAAAGTATTAGCAAAAGAAAGAAGGGATTGTTTTAGGCCAGGACTTCTTTTCCGGGGGGGTGGGGTGGGGGGGGGGTGGGCAGGGAACAGCAGGTTTTCATCATTCAGATTACCTCACCAGTGCAGATCAAGAAACTTCAGGTTGGCTGGTAAAAGGTCACATTCCAGGGAAAGGTTGGAAATTGTAATTAAGTCTTGGTTTAAAACAACAGGCATTTATTTATCACAGTTCTAGAGGCTTAAATTCTAAGATCAGGGTGCTGGCAGACTCTGTGTCTGACAAAAGCTCTCTGGCCTCATGCAGATGCCCCCTTCTGGCTGTGTCCTCACATGGCTGGGAAGGTGGGAGGGGGAGAGTCTCTCTTCCTCTTCTTATAAGGATACTGATCCCACCTGGGACCCCACCCTCAGGATCTCACTTAAACTTAATTATCTCCCAAAGTCCCCACCTCCAAATACCAAGATATTAAACAACACATGCTGGCAAGGATGTGGAGAAAGGGGAACCCTCCTACACTGTTGGTGGGAATGTAAATTAGTTCAACCATTGTGGAAAGCAATATGGAGGTTCCTCAGAAAAGTAAAAATAGAACATGACCCAGTAATTCCACTCCAAGGAATTTACCCAATGAAAACAAGATCCCTGATTCAAAAAGATGTATGTACCCCTATCTTCATCGCAGCACTATTTACAGTAGCCAAGAAATGGAAGCAACCTAAGTGTCCATCAATAGATGAATGGATAAAGAAGATGTGGCACATATGTACAATGGAATATTATTCTGCCATAAAAAGAAAAGCAATCCTACCACTTGCAACAACATGGATGGCGCTAGAGGGTATTAAGCTCAGTGAAATAAGCCAGGCAGAGAAAGACAAATGCCAAATGATTTCACTCATTTGTGAAGTATAAAAACAAAGTAAAACAGAAGGAACAAAACAGCAGCAGACTCACAGATTCAAGAAGGGACTAGAGGTTACCAAAGGGAAAGGGTTGGGGTGGGAGAAGGAGATTAAGGGGCATTATAATTAGCACACATAATATAGGTAGGTGTGAGTAAAATTGTAATATTCCAGAATCTCTCACCCAGCTTTAGTGCATATCCATAAGAACAGACGCTCCTAAGGTGGGGAGAGAAGTAGTTCATCTCCATAGCAAGGGGTAATTACCTGGGCGACAGTATCTGAACCTGAGAGGTTGCGGGGGAGGCCTCCCTTGCTTCTGCCAGAGCAGGAGAGAAACGGCCCCGGACCGCAGTGTGTAAGCAATAAACGGGTTTTAAACTTTATTTCTCCCTTTGACTTGAAAGGAAAAGGGGATGCAAACTCAACAGTCCAAGCAGGTTTATTGCTAAACGTGAGAGGGACCCCCCTGTTCTGGCCAGCAGAACAAAGAAAGCATCTCTTACCAGGCTAAGAGGCTTTTTATGGCCAGGGTTTTTGGTGGGCTCTTTGAGGGGAGAGGTCAGGGGAAAGGTGGGCTTGTGGCTTGCTGATGTGTCCTCTGAAGAATGCTTGTAGCCTAAGTAAGATGAAACCCAGGTCTCTCTGAGATGGTAGGTTGGCTTGTTCAAAAAGGCGGTACTCTTGTCCGGATTCTATCACGACTGATTTTGGTTTCAGCTGGGTATTTAGCCCCGGGATATCCTCTCCCTGGAGTTACAGTAGGTCACAGGGAAGGCAGTACAGCACCGAGAAGACAAGTAAGACTCTATAGCATCTTACTACGCTGATCGACAGTGACTGTAATGGGGTATGGGGGGAACTTGATAATATGGGTGAGTGCAGTAACAACAATGGTTTTCATGTGAAACCTTCATAAGAGTGTATATCAATGACACCTTAATAAAAACAAAAAGAGCAGGAGAGAATGGGTGGATTGAGAAATTGTCCCCAAATTATGAGCATTACCTTCAAGGAATCTTTAGATCAACAAAATTAAGTACTTTTAAACCATGGTAGACTAAACAGTAATCTCTGTCACACTCAGAGAGCAGGAGCTTGTAAAGAAGAGCAGATAAGACACAGGCCACATTGGTGGAGCGTATGAGTCACAGATAAGGAATCTCTGTTCATCAGCAACTCTGCCTTCCCCTGTAGATGCTGTGTTTACCCCCACCTCTCAGCTTTTATGGTTCCTCTGCCCCTGGAAAGCTGTCCTCATCCTGTCCCTCTAAAGAAAAAAACAAATCCTACCATTTGCAACAACATGAGTGGAGCTGGAGGGTATTATACTCAGTGAAATAAGCCAGGCGGAGAAAGACAAGTACCAAATGATTTCACTCATTTGTAGAGTATAACAATGAAGCAAAACTGAAGGAACAAAATAGCAGCAAACTCACAGACTCCAAGAAGGGACTAGCGGTTACCAAAGGGAAGGGGTAGGGACGGAGGTGGGTGGGGAGGGAGGGAGAAGGGGATTAAAGGGCATTATAATTAGCACACATAATGTAGGGGGGGTCACAGGGAAGACAGTATAGCACAGAGAAGACAAGTAGTGACTATAGCATCTTACTATGCTGATGGACAGTGACTGCAATGGGGTATATGGGGGGGGGACTCAATAATAGGGGGAATGTAATAACCACAGTGTTGCTCATATGAAACCTTTAAAGATTATATATAAATGATACCTTAATATAAATAAATAAATAAATATAAAAGAAAGCACACACACACACACACACATCTTCTAAAAAAAAAGCCTTCTGTCCAAGGCTTAACGCATCCCTTAACCTTGCCTGAAGGCAATGCACAGGCCTTTGCCTTGTAAGCAAACATGTGCCATGAGCCCTCCCCCAACCCTGCCACACACACACACACACTCTTCCCAGCATCTACTCCAAACTCACCATCAGGCCAACATCCTTGGTTCACTTGCAACATAACCCAGCGGAGGAAATGTTGGGCTGGCTAAGGAGAAAGTAGCCCCTGGAGCTCAGGACTCAGGTAACATGCCCCCACAGGAGCCAGGGAAGCATATATGGGACTTGTCCCCAAGAGCGCTGGATGAAGCAAGGGTGGAACATAAAGTTAGATACAGGAGAATGTATTGATAGAAACACTTTTCTGCAATACAGAATTCAACACCCTGGCAAGGCCTCCATCAGATGTGCCAACTGGGAAACCCTTGGAAACTTGGAGAAAGCAACCACCCATATTAAGTGGAGTAGAAATGCCAGAGCTTCTGTGGTAGAAGACGGGAGAAGGATGAAAGGCTTTGAGAAGTATGCATGCCAAAATGCCTGGACCATACAAGTCCAAAAGAGTGACCCACGTCAGCTGTGTTCTTGGGGCTGCCTAGAAGACAACCCATGTACAAGGTGGTGCAGGGTTCACAGGGGAAAGGCCACAGCACTGTTAAGAAGCTAAGTGGTGGCTGGCAACAGGAATGTGGTGTCAGGATTGGGTTCTCTGATAGCAACAGGGAGGAAGGAATCCACAATGTGTAGAGGCCAGATAGCAGCATTCCCCACCAGCAACCACATGGTTTCAGTTATTGAGACAGGCATTGGCATTGGAGGGGAAACTAGAGGAGCCTGCCCTGCAGAGAGCCCTGCATGTGGATACTAGAACAGTGCTCCTGGGAGCAAGATGGATGGCGAGACAATAGGATATTGCCCTATGTCTGCAATCAACCAAAATCAAGAATAGGTGGTGGAGACGTTGGGGGCAGCCACTCCAATGACAAGTCACAACTCCTTGCCCAGTTTCTGTACCTAAGCCGGTTCTCAGGGCTGAAGCCCACTGACCAAAGGAGACACTGGGTTCTCAGGAGGAAAGACTCAACACCAGAGCAAATGTATCAGGTAATGAATCCCCAGTAGTTTCCCCACAGGGACCACCAGCCACTTGGGCAGGCACACCAAGGACACCAAGGAATGGGACACTCACAGGTTGAGGACTGTTGGATATGGTTGTTGATACTCAGGGACTCAAAGATCACGTTGTCATCAGGATACCATGTTGGAGTGGGGGCACTTCGGGCTAGACAATAAAGACAGGCATGGCCCAAGCCCAGCGAGGCTGCAGACCACCAGGGGTCACTTCCCATCCTTCAGGTATAACTGGAATGGACAGACTTGGTAGATGCTAGGCTATGGGTCAAATTGTGTTCCCCCGAAATTCATAAACTGAATCCCCAGGACCTCAGAATGTGACCTTGTTTGGAAATCAGAAAAACAAATGTGATCAAGTTAAGACAAGATCATCAGGTTGGGCCTTAATCAAATATGACCCAATGTCCTTTAAAGAGAGAGAAGTTTGGAGACAGGCACACACAGGGAGACACCCCATGAAGATGGAGGCAGAGCTCAGGGTACCACTTCCACAAGCCAAGGAACCCCAAACACCTCCAGCACAACACCAGAATCCAGGGAGGGGCCTGGGACAGAGTCCCTCCAGCCCTCAGGGAGCCAACCTTTCCTAAACCTTGACCTCAGAGCTCTGGCCTCCAGAACTAGGAGATGACACATGTCTGTTGTTTAAGCTCCCCGGGTATACTCTTTGTTACAACAACCCAGGACACTGAAAGACCATGTATGAACTCCTTGGCCTGTGGGGAAGCTACCACAGTGAGGAAGACCAAGCAGAAACTCATGAAATTATCTCAGACCAAGACAGTAAGTCAAAAACAGTGTTTCCCTGACAAAATGACAGATCTTTAAAGACTACCACAGGAGGTGGTGGATTCCATCATCTCCCCCATTTCATTCACTGACTGGGCCCCTTCCAAGTCACAGGGATTCGGGAAGGCAAACGTGAATGGCTGCAAACGCAGCCATGCATTAGCCCCAGTAAGCTGCTTATGAGATGTGGCATCTTCTCTAGAACCAACCACATAGATTTAGTGCTCAGCCATCGATTTGAGGAATGCATTAGTTTCCATCTTTTTCAGGAAGGAGGATTAGAAGCAGTTTATCTTCACATGTAATGGAAAAATATTTATTTATAGCTCTGCCCCAGGGCTATATTAATTCTCTTGCCCTCTGTAATAACATAATCTGAAAAGACGTGGACCGTCTGGACATTCCTCAAAACAACACACTGGTCCAGTATACAGATGATGTATTAAGGTGGCTGCATAAACAAAAGTGGCAAGTGTGTTGGAAGTGTTTGTAAGGCACATGAGCCCCAAGAAGGTGGAAGAAAAATGCTGTGAAGATTCAGAGACCCAGGGCATCAGTAAATTTTTAAAGGCCCAATGATCTGAGGCTTGTTGGGACATCCCCTCTGAAGGATGAATCACTGCATCTTATACTTCCTCTAAGGACGCACAGGTGTGGTAGACCTCTTGAGAATTTTGCTCAGCACCCTTGCTCTGTGGCATGGAAGGTGTCAGCTCCCAGGGCCACCTAGAGAAGGGAAGGACACTGAAGTAGGTCCAGACTGCAGAGCAAGTGTGCCTGATGCTTGGCACACATAGCCTGGTAGACCCTATACATCTGTGTTGGCAAAATACACTATGTGCCGTTTAAGACAAAGTCCAGCAGGAGAATCACCATGTAGACCCCTAGGATTCTGGAGTAAGATCACGCCAACTGCAGTGGAGAAATGTGCACTACTAGGAAGAAGTTGTCCCACTATTGGGTGATGATAGAGCCTGAGTGCCTCACTGTGGACACCAAATGACACACAGTCATAACTGACCATCAAGACCTGAGTTCTGCCAGGACACACAAACTCACAAGGTCAATCAAGCAATCAGCAAATAATTTTTACCATAGAATTAGAATCAACGGATGAGGCACCATCAGGACCAGAGGCACACATGAGTCACACCAGCAGGTGGTCTAGACCCCCATTTCACTTATTACTGTGATACCAGCATTTCTCCTTCAGTTCATACATGTGGCCACATGAAGGTGATGTTTGTCCCTCATCATCTGCAAAATGAGGAGATAAAAGGCTAAGTTTGCTCATAGATGAGTCGGCTTGCCATATCATCCTACCTGGAAATGGACTTTTGCCTCACGACAGCCTCCAAGTACTCAAGAGTGGCCCCAAAAGACATGGTGAGGGAATTCCTCCTGATGGGACGAGCTTCAAGCAGAGCATCTGTCATCCATTTCAGTCAGAAGAAATGGCCTGAGTTGGGACCTATATGGACTCCTGGGCAGTAGTGAACAGCTTAGCTCATTGTTCAGTGGCCTGGAGGGAGAAAGATTCGAAGGTTAAGGATAAGAAGGTCTGTGGATGGTCCTCAGGGAGTGGACAGTAATTGTAAAGATCTTTGTGATCTATGCTGGCATCCACCAGAGAGTATTCACCATGGAAGAGACACCAAACAACCGAGTAGGCTGAATGACTAGGATGAGCTTATTATTTAATGCAAATTGGTCCACACTGTGCCTCAGGTGGACTGTGGAAGATGCGGTGGTGGGCTGGCCACGGGAACTAGTGAATAAAATTAAAATAATGTGATGCCTATCAGACCCTACTTTTTGTTGTGCAGTTGTTCCAAATTCAGAAGGAAAGTACACCTTGGAACCCCCAACACACCTGTTTGCCCATTTCCTAGCTATATAATCTTGAGGAGGCCACTTGACTTTTCTGAGCCTCTCCTCCAAAACACTGACATAATACTCATCTATGACCCATTTAGTCATAACTATTAAATGATATACTCAGGATAAATTGCTTAGCCCCACGCCAGGAATATAACTAGAGTTCTTCAAGTTATCAGGTGGGCAACAGAGGTAACATTCCTCATATTTTTAGTTTGCCATGTTGGAATTTAATTTCTAGCTCAAGCTCTCCCCCACTCCCTAGCAAAATATTCAGTCTTAATAATTTAGAGTCAACTCAGTTATGTCTGTGTGAATTCAGTCAACCGGGCATTAGTTCCCTCCTCCCTCATCCAGGGAGGCATCAGATTTCCATGGGCCTTAGATGGCATCTGGGGTAAGTGGGAGAGTGTGGTTCTCGGATGTCGCCTGCCAGGGCTGACATCTGCTGAGACATAGGATGCCTACCTGGATCTTGGCGAGCAACACCCGGAGTTGTCTGCATTCTCCCTGGTCTCTGATGGTTTGGACTATGTGCTGCTCGGGGCAGATTCATTGGCTAGGAGCCTAGGAGGTGGGTTCTGAGCTACTGTTTACAAACTGGGAGATTTGGGCCATGTTTTTTAACTTCTTAGTTTTAGATTCCTCACTGACAAAGAGATTTCCTCCTCATATGTTGTGTGGATGAAAGGGACAAGAATGAAGTCAGCCAGCTCTGTGGGGTAACCAGAGCTCAGGAAGTGTCAGCCATTACTGCACCCTGACCCTGAGCATCCATGCCAAGGCAGGTGGCCAGCGCCACTCAGGGGCTGAAAACATGCATCGTGTTGTGTGATGTTTTATTTCATTACAATGTGGTTTGCTTTCATTACAATGATTTCTTTATGGATATACGTGTGTGTGTGTGTGTGTGTGTGTGAGAGAGAGAGAGAGAGAGAGAGAGAGAGAAAACTTATGTTGCTTTTCTAAGACCCTTTACCTCCATCTGCAGATGGCCATGGTGCCAGATGGGAATGGACCTTTCCTCTGTTAGAAGAAAGGAGGGAATATACTACAATTTTTAATGCACACTATAGATGACATTGGGCTGTTTGGGGAGTCTATCTTAAACTGACCCACATTCCAGCATTAGCTACAAAGCCCACCTGCTGTGCAGTATCCTTGTTCCTCCAGGAGAATATGAGTTGGAGTCTTGGGTGCATCTGAGTATAATAACCATATTTCTGTTTTGATGCAAGGTGTTTCTCATAGATGTCTCTTGGTGTCATAGAGGCATGACTAGCCACCAATTAATTTAGTGCCCACAAAAGCTTTCTCTGGTCTTGCTGTCTGGAATGCCAATGTATCCCAAAACCTGGGAACTATGAAGTCCAAAATCATGCTTATTTTTTTTTTGGTAGGGCACTTTCATTCTGTGTTAGCAGAATATTTAGGAAAGAATGAACACCTTGACTTCAACTGCCTTCTAGTTATTATGTGTTGACATTTCTCTTACAACATATGTGACTTTATTTTATTTCTTACTGAAGTATAGCTGACATATATTGGTTTCAGGTGTACAACAGAGTGATTCGACATTTATAGACATTATGAAATACTTCCACCATAAATGTAGTTACCATCTGTCACCATACAGAGTTATTACAGCATTATTGACTATAATCCTTATGCTGTACTTTTCACCTCCATGTCTCATTTTTTATAATTGGAAGTTGACACCTCTCGGCCCCATTCCCGTTTCGCCCATCTCGCCATCCCCTCCCCTCCGGCAACCACCGGTTTGTTAAACCTCTGCTACTGTTGATCCTCTCTCCACCTCACCTGTGTTACCAGCTGAGACACGAGTTTTAAGGGTTGAATTTGCTCCCCTAGCCTATAATTTGTATTTTGTATCGAGCTCAGAACTTACACATACAACACAGACTTGTGGGAGAGTGGGAAGCACCCCAAGGGCATTTCAATGTGGACGCTTTCACCCTCCCTGAGCTGCCTTCCTCTTCTAGTTCCCCAAGTTCTCGCAGAGTCATCTTCATTTCTACCTCTCCTACTTTCTCTGCCATTTATTCTTTGCCATTATTATTATTAATTATACTAGTAACACATTCAGTGCAGTCTCCCTAGCTTAAGTCAAACATTCCGGGTAACACAAGTCGCCTTTCTCACCACCCACAACAGAATCATAGCTGACATTGGTAGAGTTTTTACTATATGCTATGCTCATGTAAGCTCTTGATGCCTATTCATTCACCTTGCTCATTTGTTTTACAACATATAGATATTGTTATTTTTATCCTTATATTGAGATGAGAAAGTCGAGGCCCAGAGAAGTTAGGTAGTCTGCCCAAAGTCACAGAGCCAGTAGAAGGCAAAGCTTGGACTGGAGCTCCACTGGGCTTATTCCAGAGGCCATGTCTTCGCAGAAGAACCAGCCTCCACAGATCCTGTCCCTCCCTTCCTTAGAGGATCACTGTCACCATGTGCTGTGATTTTCTCCATACCTTTTCCTCCACATTTACATACATTTACATATATGTATGTGTGCCTATGAAAACCACCTTATTACAACTTGCCTTTTGGCCCCCAAGGGCATTCCCCTTTATTTGCAAATGCTGCAAACAGTTGCATAACATGGATGCATCTGGGTTTTTTAGCCTTCCACTACTGATGAATATTTAAAGCCTGTTATTTCCATTAAAATTAATGTCTGGTGGAACATCACTGTACATACCTCTGTGCACATTGGCAAGTGTTTCCTGTGAGGCTGGTAGGCATCAAGAGGTAGGATGTCAGGATCAAATGTTTGTCCAGTCTGACTTTAATAGAGTCATTCTCTTCCCTCTCAGCTGATAACCCTCCTCCTCCCATTCCGCTGAGCAGCATCTGCTCAAGTCACCAGTGACCTCCTAGTTGTCAGTGACATCCACCCTGTCTCCTAGTATCCTATGACAGGTGGAAATACAATCAGCGCAGCCTCCTTCCTAGAGCTCCTCCTTGGTGGCTAGGACACTGCCGCCTCTTGGTTCCTCTACCTCTCTGACTACCTTTTCTCAGTCTCTTTTGCCTGGTGGTTTTCAGACTTTGAATCACCTGGAAGCTTAGGAAATACAAAATCCAGTCCTCTACCCTGGGGAAACGGCAATTTACTAGGTTTTAGTGGGGATAGACAACATGCATTTCAACATGTCCCCAGGAGTTCTTATGCACACCAACGGGATTCTGATGCAGGTATAACCAGCAGAGAAGCACTGGGCTGAATTGTGACTACCCAGGCAGACTATGACAGGTGGATCATCGGAGCTAACTACTCCCACCCTGAGCTCCATGTCAGCACGATTCGATTACTTAGCTTCTTGAACATATGCCTGTGACCAAGCACTTAGTTCCCTTTAGAGAGCCGTGTGAGTCACATGGACATGAACAGTAAAAGAAATGCCACCACTGTGAGCAAAGCTGAAGACCCCATGAATTATCCTACCAAATTCAGTCTCAAGGCTGAGCTCCCCGGACAGGCTGAAGTACCATGAGATAGAATGTGCTCCTTGCTTTACTGCATTTTGCATCTGAAGCCACAGGAAAGAATCTTTTCAAATGCGTTTGCCAGCTATAGTAAGCTTCTTGCTATCTGAAGTTCATTTTGAAAGCACAATCTTGCTTACAATTAGAGAAAATTACAAGAATGATTACAGTACTGATTCCACTATTCCATGACAACTTCCTTTGAGGTGTTTGAGCTACTTAACTCTGAAAACATCCTTGTCACAAGACAGCAAGGAAGAATCAACCTTATTTTTCTTTTAAAAATCACCTCTATCAAGATATAATTTACCCACAATAAAATGCACCCATTTTAAGTGTATATTTTAATGTGCTTTAACAGATTTATACAATTCTGTAATCACCTGCAGTACGCTGAATAATGACCCCCCCAAGAAGTCCAGGTGCTAAGGTCTAGAACCTGTCAATATGTTACCTTTTATGGAGAATGGCCTGACTTGGGGGTAGACCACATGGTCTTCCCCAAAGGTAGTGCTGCGGGTTCAGAGAGTGGAGCCTCAAGCCACAAAGTCTTATTTTTTTAATATAATTTATTTTATTATCATTAATTTACAATTACATGTGCAATATTATGATTATTAAACTACCCCTTCATCAGGTCCCCCCCACCCACCCCATTACAGTCACTGTCCATCAGCGTAGTGAGATGCTATAGAATCACTACTTGTCTTCTCTGAGTTGTACTGCCCTCCCCGTGCCCCCCCAACATTACATCTGCTAATCGTAATGCCCCTTTTTCCCTCTTATCCCTCCCTTCCCGCCCATTTTCCCCAGTCCCTTTCCCTTTGGTAACTATTAGTCCGTTCTTGGGTTCTGTGAGTCTGCTGCTGTTTTGTTCCTTCAGTTTTTTTCTTTGTTCTTATACTCCACATATGAGTGAAATCATTTGATACTTGTCTTTTTCGGCTTGGCTTATTTCACTGAGCATAATACCCTCTAGCTCCATCTATGTTGTTGCAAATGGTAGGATTTGTTTTCTTCTTATGGCTGAATAATATTCCATTGTGTATATGTACCACATCTTCTTTATCCATTCATCTACTGATGGACACTTAGGTTGCTTCCATTTCTTGGCTATTGTAAATAGTGCTACGATAAACATAGGGGTGCATCTGTCTTTTTCAAATTGGGCTGCTGCATTCTTAGGGTAAATTCCTAGGAGTGGAATTCCTGGGTCAAATGGTATTTCTATTTTGAGTTTTTTGAGGAACCTCCATACTGCTTTCCACAATGGTTGAACTAATTTGCAGTCCCACCAGCAGTGTAGGAGGGTTCCTTTTCTCCACATCCTCGCCAACATTTGTTGTTGTTTGTGTTTTGGATGTTGGCCATCCTCACTGGTGTGAGGTGATATCTCATTTTGGTTTTAATCTGCATTTCTCTGATGATTAGCGATGTGGAGCATCTTTTCATGTGCCTGTTGGCCATCTGAATTTCTTCTTTGGAGAAGTGTCTGTTCATGTCCTCTGCCCATTTCTTAATTGGATTATTTGCTTTCTGTTTGTTAAGGTGCATGAGTTCTTTATATATTTTGGATGTCAACCCTTTATCAGATACGTTTTTTATGAATATATTCTCCCATACTGTAGGATGTCTTTTTGTTCTACTGATGGTGTCCTTTGCTGTACAGAAGCTTTTCAGCTTGATATAGTCCCACTTGTTCATTTTTGCTTTTGTTTCCCTTGCCCGGGGAGATATGTTCATGAAGAAGTTGCTCATGTTTATGTCCAAGAGATTTTTGCCTATGTTTTTTTCTAAGAGTTTTATGGTTTCATGACTTACATTCAAGTCTTTGATCCACCTTGAGTTTACCTTTGTGTATGGGGCTAGACAGTAGTCCAGTTTCATTCTCTTACATGTAGCTGTCCAGTTTTTCCAACACCAGCTGCTGAAGAGGCTGTCATCTCCCCATTGTATATCCAAGGCACTTTTATCAAATATTAATTGACTGTATATGTTTGGGTTAATGTTTGGATTTTCTATTCTGTTCCACTGGTCTGTGGGTCTGTTTTTGTGCCAATACCAAATTGTCTTGATTACTGTGGCTTTGTAGTAGAGCTTGAAGTCAGGGAGTGTAATTCCCCCTGTTTTATTCCTCCTTCTCAGGATTGCTTTGGCTATTCGGGGTCTTTTGTGGTTCCATATGAATTTTAGAATTATTTGTTCCAGTTCATTGAAGAAAGCTGTTGGTAGTTTGATAGGGATTGCATTGAATCTGTAGATTGCTTTAGGTAGTATAGCCATTTTGACAATATTTATTCTTCCTAACCAAGAGCATGGGATGCATTTCCATTTGTTAGTGTCCTCTTTAATTTCTCTTAGGAGTGTCTTGTAGTTTTCAGAGTACAGGTCTTTCACTTCCTTCGTTAGATTTATTCCTAGGTATTTTATTCTTTTTGATGCAATTGTGAATGGAATTGTTTTTCTGATTTCTCTTTCTGTTAGTTCATCATTAGTGTATAGGAAAGCAACAGATTTCTGTGTGTTAATTTTGTATCCTGCAACTTTGCTGAATTCAGATATTAGTTCTAGTAGTTTTGGAATGGAGTCTTTAGGGGTTTTTATGTACAGTATCATGTCATCTGCAAATAGTGACAATTTGACAAAGTCTTATTTTTAAGCCTTATAACCTAATGGAGCTCGTCCTGCTGTATTTCTAAATTGCTAGGGGCCAGTAACTTCTTTCTTCCTTTAATTTACTCCCCTTTTGAATAGGAATATCTATAACTATCATCCTATGCCTCTCCCAGTACTTTGGGAGAAAACAACTTTTTTTCTAGTTTTACAGGTCCACAGATGGAGAGGAATTTTGCCTCTGGATGGATCAGACCCAGGGTCTCACTCATACCTGATTTCAATGATTTAATGATGAGATTTTGGACTTATGATCTGATGAGACTTCAATGAGATGTTGGACTTGATGCTATAATGATTTGAGAATTTAGGGGAATATGGGATAGAGTTACTGTATTTTGCATGTGAGATGGACATGAATCTTTCGGAGACTGAGGACAGCCTGTGGTAGGCTGAATAGTAGCTCTGTAACTCCAGGGGGAAAATATGTTCCCACCCCAGGACAAATAACCTTTGAAGCCAGAATCAGTCAAAGGGAGAAATAAAGTGGGAGAAACCCATTTATTGCTTACAAGCAGTCATCTACTTCTCTTCACCTGTGTCTCTCATGGCCTGGCTGCAAAAGGACCCCACCAACCCTCTCCAGTCCGGGTATGCCCTCACTGCCCACCCACCCTGTAATCACCTGTTGATACAGAGATGGACTACTCTCTCCACCCCTTGGAAACACCTGTTGCTATGGAGATACACTAAGGCTAGGTGAAAGATTCTAGAAATATTGCAATTTTACCCACAAGCTTCCCAAAGTGGTCCACTCTAAACCTCTGGCCACCCCAGGAAACCCACTGGAGGTGAGATTGGTCTTTTCAAGAATTCATATCAACAGAATTATAGTTTTAACGCTTTTGTATCTGGTTTCTTTTTCTCAGGATCATGTTTTTAAGGCTAATCTATATGGTATGGATCAGATATTTGTTCCTTTTTTATTGTTGAGTAGTGTTGCATTGTGTGAATGTATCACAGTTTATTTATCCATTTTCCTTCTGATGGAAATCTGGGTTATTTTTAGTTTCAGCTACTCGAAATAAATCTGCTATGTACATCTTGTCCAAGTCTTAGTGTGGGCAGATAAATAAAATTTTTTAATTTGAAAAAACTGAACAACAGAAGTTAACTGATTGGCAAGTTCACTACACTTAAGTTGGAATCACATGGAAAGATAACCCATCTTCTTTAAGGCTAAAAAGTAATGTAACCCTTAGAGAATATAATTCTTTTTCTATAACTATTCCTTGAAATACTCTCAAAGCTGTCTTTCCTACAATTTAGGGTGAAGTCACATCAATCTGGATTACAAAGTAATACACAAAGGAATCCATATCTTATGATTTCTAAGCATATAAATGAGACTCTTTGTCTCACAAAATGTTCCTAAAGACCCTGAGGTATTTATGTAAACAGTCTAATATACTCTATTGTAATCTACCTTTGACTCTTACTCACTTAAACATCCTCCCTGGGATCTTGATGACACTGTTAATTTGCTTAGCAAACACTTCCTTCAGAGTATAACAGGAAACAGGAGCTAAACACACAGATGAATAACGAATCCCTAGTTAATGAGGCCCAGTTAATGAAATTTCAACTTTAGCTGCACATAATCAGGATCACACCAGCTCAGCCCAAGAGGTCAGGCAAGTTCCTAAAGTCTGAGTGAGTGGGTGGATTTAGGCAAGGCTCCACAGATGGGAGAAGCTCTCATCAGCATCACTACAAGTCAGCCTTCAACACTGCACATCCAGTCCCTTCTAGTTCAGATGCTCCCTAGAGGCAGATGCTTAAATGAACTTCACATAAGAAAATATTACGTTAAATTATCAAAGGTAGAAATATTCCATAGTCATTCTGAAAATGTCAAATCAGCCTAGGATGGATGAGCCAGCATAACTGTCAGAAAAATGGATCTATTAAATTCTCTTTCAAAAAGAAATTAGAGTGAGGATGTTGTTTCATAATCTGCATTGCACTAAAGAAAGAATATGGGAAGGTAGTACAGCTCTGGCCAAGAGTCCCAGGGAGTTCAGAGTAAAGGAAAGCTAGTGGTCTGCAGCCAACTGTACTAAGCCTCCTAGCCATTCCACCACCCCCTCCCCATGATCTCGTCATCAATAGCCTTTTATCTAGAGTCATGTGTTTTCAGGCTTACCCTTAAGAAAATGATTTTAGCAAGAGCTCTTTGGAGGGTGCTGAATCCCTGGAGCGTGCTGCAGACAGCATTCAGGACTCTCGAGGACCATTTGTGTGCATCTCTGTTGGAAGCTTGAGATCAACCTTGGTGGAAGTATTTACACCACAGAAATTGGCAAATACACCAATCAGGCCTGCCCCACCCACAAGCATTTACCAGCACACCACAGCCGGTAATGCTATGAAGCTGGTTGGCCGCTCTTTAGCCAGCGCTCAACTGATTGTAAGTTCTCAGGAATAATTTAATGGGAATAGGAGGCTTAAAAGAGGTTAAAGGAAAATGAACTGCAGAAAATAAAATATTTGTTAATTACCTTATTTCTGTTGAGTGTGTGTACCTTGTTCTTAAGGAGTTAGCTTAAAGCAGGCTAGTTTAAGAACCCTCTCCTTTAACTAATTGGAGTTGGGAGAGAGATTTTATGCAGATTAGTGATGCAGAGTAGAATATGCCACCCCAAAATATGCAATTTTGGCAAATGGATTATCTTGAATTAAGGATACTTGAGAAACAGCTGGTGCAAGAGAATACTCTGACCCATCTTTGTCCCCTTGAAAGTGGGAGATAAATCTCCCATGTGGAAGGTACCCTGCCTGTACCTGGAGGGCAGAAGGCATCCTTGTCACCAGAGAAAAGAATTTAGGGCCAAGAAGCCTGTACAAACAAACCTTGTTACTTCCTCACCAATTTACTACCCCAGGTCCAAAGCCCTTTGTCTTGTCAATTCTTTACAAATATATTGGGTTTTTTTGTCTAAAAGATATAAATGCTTCCTGCTGTTAGGCAGGAAAATAAATATGAGTGGGGTGGAGAGAGAATAAGGCCAGTAAGGCCCACTAAAAGAGACTCAAAGAGTTAACCAGTTAAAGCTAGAGAGCCAGAAAAGACTCACAGAGTTAGTGAGTTAATCAGTTGAAGCTCCAAAGGCCAGGAGTAACTTGGAATATCCAGATATTCTCCAGATAAAGAAAAGTATCTGAACACAGCCCACATCTTCACTGTGTCGATTAGATCATGCCATTTTAAGATTTACTTTAGCCTGCTAAAAGGCTCAGCTTATTCTTTAATTTAACCTATATGCTGTTTTTCCTCCTCCAGCCCCCAATCAAGTAATCTGCAACCTGGGCAGGCAAGCATCATTATTAATTTAGCAAATAAGCCCAGCTATAAACAGCATAGTAAAAATAGGAAATATTCCATCTTAAAGCTAAGATTTCATTTTAAAACCCAGGAAGTTGAGAAGATTCTTAACATATTCTTTAGCAAACAGACAATAACTCAGCCCACCATGGCGGTAGGGCAGGCTGTCTTGATTGATATGCTCCCAGAGAGAAGCTACTATCCTGGGGAGGAACTGGATCAGTAAATTTCTTGTGTTAATTTTGCAGAATTACCTAAAGGACAGATAATAGAAGAGACCTAATGTCTCTGATCAAAGATAAACATCTTGAGACCACTTAACAAGTCCACACGCCTAGCCCTTTGTCACATTCCTGAAAAATCTTAAAAGGGGGAACCCCCAGTCTTTCAGTGTGCCTCTCTCTGAGGTAGCCCACACTCCCCTTTCTCCAAATATGCACTTTCTCTCTTTAAATAAAACTTAAACCTTTCAAGGCGCCTCTCCTCCCTGAGGTCACCCTCGCTTTTTCTCTCTTTAAGTGCGTAACTTTAAATAAAACTTTTACTCTGCTTCACTACTATGTCTCTACCCTTCAATTCTTTGTTGCAGTGGGGACAAGAACCGAGGAAAATACACAACGCCCCCTAACAATGCTTTGATCAGTTCTTGAGTCTCATTTTTCTGGGGCTTCTGTACATATAAAATCAAATTTGTTTTTCTCCTGTTAACCTGTTATGTCAATTTAATTATTAGACCAACCAAACAACCTAGAAGGAAAGAAGACAATGTTTTGCCTTTACACTAGAGATATCAGGTATTTTTGTTTTGTTTTGCTTTTGTTTTGTTTTGTTTTTTTGTGGCAAAAAAAGAAAACTTGACAAAGAATAGCTTAAGTAAAGGGGTTTATTTTTCTCAAGTGTCTTGAGGTTTAGTGGTGACCAGACCAAGGCCAACACAACAGCCTGAATGTAAGTGCCTGACATTAAGCTTTTGATTGCCCAGGCCTCCACTTCAAAGACATCCACCTCAGATAAACACACTGCCAGCCTCACAACCAAAGGGCCAGGCCTCCTGTTTTGCCTGAGGGTTTCAGCCCCAGGCAAGTTCACTACAGATTAGGAGAGACTAAATAAAGACAAGGGCAAGATGAGGGTGTTAAAAGGGGTTCCTACCATGTTTATTTTCACAGTAGTAGGTCTCAGTCTCTCCGGGCTCTCCCTCTAGGCTTCTGCCCTCCTACTCAGCTCTCTGCTCCTCCCATTCTCTCCCGTTCTCCGCTTCCCACCCCTCGCACCAGGAGGAACTCTGTGGGCAGGTCTCTATGGTGACTGGCAGATGCCTGACCAATTATGTGCCAGAAACTGAGGAGAGGACAGAATGGGTGTTTTCCTCTCTCCAACCCTCCCCTGCACTGGGTACTCCTGTGGCTGACCAGTGGCTCCGTCCCCCTTAAACATTCTGCCGCTCTCGGAGGTATGTAAAGCAGGCTCTTACATATACGCAATGGCCACTATTAAAGTCAGACAAGAATCCTGATTTTCTCTATACCTCCCCATCCAGGAAGTTCCCCTTTTAAAAAGCTCTGGGTGACCTGAATAACTGACCACTCCGGTGACCGAGCTTTTCCCTTTCCACTCTTACTTTTTAAATTCACCAATAAAAAGTGGACCCATGAAACCCTTGGCACCCCATCCTCAACCCTAATAAAGCAAAAAGCTAGGTCTGCACTTGCTCTCTCCCTTTCTCCCTCTGTACCTGTGACCTTGCTGTGTGGCGCTGGGCATGAGGCATGCTGTGTATCCTTGTGAGTAATAAACCTTGTTCCTCAAAGTTCCCTGGGACCTTTCCTAGCCAATGCCATCACTCTCAATGGATGGAGACTGACCCCAGACACGGTCATCCTGTGGCTTTCGGCGGCATCATCATTACCATGTGACTCCAGAGGGTCAAGGATGGCTGCTGCTCCCACAGCCACTATGTCTGCACTCCAGGCAGACAGAAGAGGGGAAGCCTAGGAGAGGCCTCCCCCAGGGACTTCTGCCTGCATCTCCTGAGCCAGGAGAGCTACCCTAGCTGCAAAGAAGCCTTCCAAAGTTAATTTTACTTTGAAACTTCTAGAGCAGAGAGTAGAGCAAGAAAAGGAGAAAAGAGTGTGGAATGAGTGTTCCAACACTGATTCAAGCCCCACTGCTCCTGGCATTCAGATTTTCTGCGTATCAGCCCATGCATTTCACATTTACAGAACATCCACTCTGAAGGTCTCTCTCATCAGGGTTCTGGACCACAGAACACAAAGAATGATTGGAGTGGCTATTTCTCAGTTCTCCCGTGGCTGGAATACCATACCTATGATTCTAGATGCACAAGAGTCCAGCTCACTTCCTACGTACATTGGAGGGACCCAGGCTACCAGGATCTCTCAGTGTCACTGGAGCAGAAAATCCATACATATATGAGACCCAGGGCTGACTCTGTAGTTCCTGGGTAGAAACAACATGCTGTGGGAAAATGGAGATGAAGAGATTTGTTACTAATAATGGAAGGATCTGAGAAGCTTTCCCAGAGGAATGGAGGTCCAGCTGGGTGTAGGCAGAAGAGAACCTCAACAGGTAGCCAGAAAGTGCAGGCAGGCTGATGGATGTCCAGGACCTGTGCTCAGCATGTAGGTGCCCGGGGACTGGGTTAGTGTGTGGGCATGTGGGGACCTGAGCTTAGTGGTGTAGTTGCATGGGGTGGGTGGAGAAGGATAAGGTTGAAAGAACAGGCAGGAGCTACTTTGGACAAGATTTGAATGTCAGGGTTAGGATTTTAGGTTAGGATATTGTGGAGAGAGTGAAGGTTCCCATGGCCAAGATTCTCACCTGACTCTGCTGGCTTGCTCACTGCACATGTGCGGCCAATACGTTGTTATTGATTCTATATAAAGAGCTCTGCCCAGTGCTCTGAGCGACATAGTGGCACAGGTGCATGGCTGCAGAAGAGCAGAGGCTGGAGTGGTGGCAGCACTGAGGACAGAGACTGAGAGGCTACGGTGCAGAGCGTCCCAGAGGCAGAGCCTGGCTTGCTGCATGCAGACTTGCTCTGAGTCGATGGGATTCTAGTGATTGACCTGCCACCATTGGAATAAAGTTGGGTATAAGACCTTTCACCCCAAGAACGTTCCACTGTCATTTTTTCAATCTCACTGAATCCATAGTGAACTTGTCCAGGGCTGAAACCCATTGCCAAGACAGATATCAACAGGGAAGGACAAGGAAGAAGAAATAGGACCTGGGACATGGGCAAACTGGTTAGGAGGTTTGGCAAGGAGAGAGAAGGTGGGAGGGAACAGGGAAGTCAGTCCAGCAGTGGAGAGGAAGAGGTGGTGTGGAGCTGAGGTTCTCAGCCTGGCTGCATATCCAAATCCCCTGCAGGATTTCTAAAGTATGGATGTCCATGCTACACTGCAGACCACCTAAATCAGACTCTCTGGGGTGGGAGCCAGGTATCTGGGCTTTGCAGCTCTCCAGGTGGCTGCAATGTATGCTGAGGTTGAGAACCACTATTGCAGAGCTGGGGCAGAAGGTGAGCCATGGAGTTTGGTGACTGGTTAGATGGGAGAAGGGCAGGAAGGAAGGGAAGAGCAGAAAATGCATCTCAGTTGTAGATTCCACGACTGTAAAGGCCCTGGGCTGGAGGTGGGGGACTGGCAAAGGAGCCCCTGCCGGGCAGAGAAGGCAAAAAAATGTCCCCGCCATCCTCACCCCTAAAGGAGCTGTTGATTTTGCACTTCACTGAGAAGACCCTCTCTGAGATTTTCCTCAGTGGCCCAGGTCTAAGTAGATGCCACCATTTTGCATTAGAACCACAAAACAGCAGCTGGTGCCAGAACCACTGCAGACCCAGCGCTCTACTGCTGCTCTGGCCTGAGGCCCAGCTGCTGGAACAGAGGGAGTGGTCCTTAAGTGCTTCAGATGGGCCCTGATTTTCCTAGGTTATCTGACTCATTTTGGAAATGTATGCATATTTTGGATTTCCCCCATCTCTGAGCTGTGATGAGCTGATTAATTGTTCTTTTTTTCAAGATCAGTGATAGGCTGACTTGCCTGGAAATCCTTCAAAGGACTTGATTATAGAGTAGGTTTCCTGTCCCTATTCAACTGTAGGTCTGCTTTAAAGATCCAAGGAAGTTCAAGAAAAGAACTCATTCTCTCAACGCAAGTAATTTCTCTCCGATCATTCTCCCGACCCACCGCACCTGATCCCACCCAACTTCCACTGGCTTTTCCCTTGTGCGCTGGGGGCCCAGAGCTGTTCTATTGAATTAAGAATGTGCAGATCAGGACCCGCTAAGTGAGGAGGCACAGCCGCCCACAGGGGGTCGGTCGGCAGAGAGCTCCCTCAGCATCCAAGCTCCCGCCTTGGGGAAGCGAAATCTTGGGGTCATTTTGATTGACGGTGAAGCTTCAATACCAATACCCCACAGAAAGGTGTAGAGTCACAGGATGTATTTCTTAGAGACCCCAGAAATGGGGGGTGTTCTGAGCCAGGAGAAGGGCAGTCCTCCATCCCAGGTCAGGAGCAGCAGGAGGCAGAGAGCAGGGGAGCAAACTCCTGTTACTTAAAAGGTGGTCAGGCTGGCGGTCATTCACTTTTCTTGAACTCAGCTCTTAGTGGTCATTTGTAAAGATGCCCCAGGAAGAGCAAAGTGGGAACTGGGGGCTGCAATCCTAAGCTGGGGTCCTTATCTAAATGCCGAGACTCTGTGTGAGCAGGCGTGTCACGCTGGGAAATGCCTGGGCAGCAACTCAAAATAGCACCTCAACAGACATCACAG
This sequence comes from Smutsia gigantea, assembly GCA_032199065.1. Lineage (NCBI taxonomy): Eukaryota > Metazoa > Chordata > Mammalia > Pholidota > Manidae > Smutsia > Smutsia gigantea. Next base: position 202,879 of record JAVSCE010013974.1, on the reverse strand, counting down.
CGGTTCACGGGGAGCTTTCCACGGTGTGTCACTTCCTTCGTGGAATTTTTTCTCCTGTTCGAGCATTGGTTATTTTAAACTTATTGATCCATGTAAGTCATATGTAGAAAAGCTCAGAAGCTGGAAGTATACAACTTAGGGCATTCTCACAGTCACCACAGCTGTGCAGCACCCCCAGTCGCAAAGAAGAACATTGGCAGCATCCCAGAGGCCCTCTCCGTGCCTCCGCCTGGTTACTTCTTAATCCCCTCTTCCCAAAGGTTACCACTGTTCAAACTTCCAACACCATTGATTAGTTTTATCTGTCTGGGGACTTTTGGTACATGCATTTTATTCTTTTTTATTTGTTTGATTTTCTCTGAAAATCACGTTTCTGAGATCCATGGGCATCGTTGCCGGAGGAGCTGGCTCATTCTTTGTCCTGTGTCACCCCACCCCGTGTGAACATGCCCCAACTTATCCATCGTCCCATCTGGATTGTTTCCTGTCTGGGGCTGGGATGAGCAGTTCTGCCATGAACTTGTTTATGCATATCTTTGGGTGAACGTGTCAGTCATTGAATCTTACTCATGTTTCTTGGATTTGGGTGAAAAAGACAAGGCTTTCTTTGCAGACAAAGGGACCGAGGGGAGGACTTGGCCTCGGGGGAGAGAAAACAAATGAGGGAAAAGAAGAAGAAAACCTTGGTCTCCCACACACACCCCCTTTTTATTCAACCCCAAAAGCCTCTCCAGAGGGCCACCTGGAGGTGGGATTGAATGGAAGAGAACAGAAGGCAGAAGGTATACAGCCCTGGTGTCATCCTGTGACCCCAGGGATTCGATGCCCCAAAGTTGACCCCTCAGTGTCAGCATGGCACTAAATCTGGGATTTCTAAATACAGGGTGGCATTATTTTCTATCCCCTCGAAATTCTGCTTGGAAACGCACATTGCTGGAATTCTCTTGCCCTAGTAACACAGCCCAGCTTGGAAGAAGAGAAAGTACATTTGGTGTTGGAATCTGAGGGGAACAGCCACTAAAAACTGTGGCAGAGAGAGGGACGAAAAATTGCACACAAAGAAAATGGGGGAAATGATGTTTATGTACCCTATTTCAGAGCTGGTCTGAATTTTCTTTCCTCTGACCATGCCTTTTTTAAAAAATACAATTTGGGATAAACGGTGTCAGTTGTAAACGGCAGAAACCCAATTCAGGATAATTTATGACAGAAGGAAAATTTGCTCAAAGGATACTTGGGTGGCACAAAGCATGGATGCTCTGGGGCGTCTGAGGCGGGGAAGGGCACAGGCTCCACAGGGCCGGCTTCCATCCCTGCCGCCTCTTGTCTCCGCCTGGAGTCCTCTGCTCCTACCGGCAGGCTTCTCCAAACAGGAAGGAATACGGGGATCGCAGCTGGAACCCTCCTTCCACCTCCCCCACAAAGGCATCAGAGGCCTTAAGTTTTGGTAAGAACATCCTCAAAGAAGGACTCTGCAGAGCCGGCTGGCATGGCGTTCCCTCCACGACCCCCCGTTTAGGGGGAGGCTCTCTGGTGGGCCAGAGCTGGGTCACACGACTCCCTGTGTCCACCCAGGGGAGGGCTGGTATACAGGGAAGCAGGGACGGGGAAGTGCGCTGGCCACCAAAACAGCTGCTGGGCCGGGAAGCACATAATCCCCCAGGGCGTTGGGGGAAGTGGCAATTCTGCCCTGTTCCTGTTTTCTTAATAATTATGAAGCAAAGGCACCAAAATTATTTCGTCAGGTCAAAGCCTTGCTTCTGGAGAAGGGTACAAACCCATGGAAGGCAAGAACTGTGTTGTCCAGCTGTTTTCCATTCAGTGCAGGAAGCAGCGCGATCCTGGTGACAGCCAGCAGGAGGTGACGCTCCCGCAGGGCTGTTATCCAGCACACACCCACCGCTGCCTGGGCGGGTGAGCAGGGTGGCGGCAGCCGGTGGGATGGGAAGTTGCTCCACTGCTCCGTGTGTGTTTCTGGTGCCTCCGCTCATTTCTTTTTATTTCTCTATATAAATGTGTCTATCTATAGAATAATATACGAAGAATGTATGTATATAATGTTTCTCTATCAGATAAGACTCAGTACAGGGCTTATCTGTTACCGAGGGTGGCCTCAAGATGACGAGCAGACAGTTTATTGTATTAAGTTACACCTTCAGGCCTAGGATGAACTCCTTTCCTCTCATCCCCAAAGGACTGTGAAGAATGTTGCCTTTGGTTCTTGAATCTGAGGACAAAAGCTAAAAACTGTGGAAGAAAGAGGGACAAACTGATTTTCAAAAGAATCAAGTGTTATTTCTTAAGGCAAAGGCACAAAAGAAGCTTTTAGCATGATGGTTGACCCAGGAAGCTTTCCTGAGTTCACCTTATAGTTATTTATTAAACTGTATACACACTTCATATTATATATATATGTTTCATCTTTTACTAATGTGAAAAAGTAAATAAAAGGCAAAGAGCATATACCAAAAACTAAACAATAACTATATCCGGAGACCATTTAGCACATATGACTTTTGTAAATACAAATAAAACCCAATACACATTATTTAATTTTTAAAGTTAATGTCTGAAACAACCATGTCAAAGAGGTAAGTAAATCAATTATCCTCGAGATGAACAAGGACCACTTTCACTTTTCATCTCTAGAGGTCACTATCACCCTAGAGCATGGTTCTCAGGCACGTTACAATTACCAGGAGAGCTTTTAAAAACCCCTGGATGTGTCCAGGATGTAGCCAAACCAATTAACTCAGAATCTCTCAAGAGAGACCCACACATCAGTATTTTAAAAGTTCTCTGGGTGATTACAATGTACAGCATAGGCTGAGAACCACTCTCTAGATTAAGGTCATTGTCAAAATCCTTGACATTATTTTGTGTGCGTAGAGGCTCGTCACTGGCCATTTCCCCCACAATACTGGGGAGAGCTGGAAAGATTAACAATGAATTATCTGTGTAATTCAAAGTGTTCTCATGCCTAAGGCAAGGCTGAGAGCTTTCTACAATCCAAATCCCACCACAAAAAAATGTAAGTCTAACCACTCACCCTTCACATTTTCCTTTAACTCTGAGGTTTGTCTAATAAAGGTGTTACAATGAAGCCTTTACTGGGGTCATCTTGTTTTGCAAGGCTCACTGAGAGGCCTAGCTATTTACACATCTGAACTGCGAAAATCCAACAAAATCCCTGTAAAGGTAGCTGGCTAATATGGAAACGGCTTTGGGTGGCGATGTTAGGAGTGGTGATGGTTATCAGTAAGGATTTCAGTGGGAGGGCTGTTTTAAACCAGTTTACTTCAACTTTGATGGGCAATATGTGGTGCAAAGTTATACTGTTTCCCTAAAATTTCCAAATCATCATTACTTTGTTTCAAAGCTCTAAGATAACAAGATTATGGGATTCCATTATGTCATTCCATCATATTTGGGCTTACACAATAACATAATCTATAGAAAAACCCCAAATGCTAACATGATTGTATTATACTGAGTGTGTTGCCCATATGGCTCAAATGATGTTAAATATCAAGTAATACATCGTAAATTGGGAGTAGTTGTAATTATCCATCTTTTGCCATGTTTTTTGTGTTCTAATGTCTTTTTTTAAGTATAAAACAGTGTGTACAAATGGCTTTTAAAATTCAAATAGTACAGGAGGTTATGTAGTGAAAAAGGAAGCCCCTCTCAGTCCCTAACTTCATGTTCCTCTGCAAAGGCAACCACTCCTAGCAGTTCCCAGGGTGCGCTTCTGGAGAGGGACAAAGGGAATTATTTCCAACTCATTTCCAAATCCAATCAAACTGTCAACAGAAACATGGGCAAACTGAGCAAGATACCAAAGCAAAGACCTCACATAGCAGATATCAAGAATTTTACTTTGTATGTACCATTTCTCTGGAAGCTACAGGACGGTATGTGTGCACCACTGAGACAAGAGGGTAAATAAGCCAAGCAGGAGGAAGACATTGATTCCAGGAAATGAGACCCGGATGCCAGCTGTGCCAGGTCTCGGGAGTGACCTGGTCAGATCCAACCAAGATAAAAATGGGAGAATTACCCATTACCTTTGGCCATGCGGAAATGAGGAGGGAAGGAATATTCACAACCACATATGTAAAGTCAGCAAATGAAAAATGGATAAATATTCATTGCAGCGGAATAGGAGGAACTTTCATGAAAAAAAAATGGAACCACACCACACTACTACTCCTAATGGATGACAATACTTATATGGTCATAAATAATAAATAGCAAGTGAAGATTTAACCAAAAATTGTGATACAATGAGATGAGGAAGGTGTGAAGTGGCTAAATCTTTACCTGGGCTAAGAAGTCAACAGAAAATGTTTGAAGTGACTTGACAAGACATAGCCGTACAAGCATATCACTTAAAAATATAGAAATATTCACTTAGAAATATAGACATAAATTCCCAAGGCAACAGAAGACGAGATCAGGCCTGGGGAGGGGAGGGCTCGGGCAAAGGACAGCTATATTCAGTACTTAAAGTCTTACAGCATCAGAGACCTTTTACACTATGTACATGTATCAGTTTGATACAAATAACTAATTTTTTAAGTCTGCCTCTAGGAAATCTCATGTAATTTAAAAGTAGACATGATACTGCTAGTCCTTGACCCCATTGCAGAGCTACCAGCCTCTGGATTCTTCAGCACACAGCTCCTAATGGTATCCTTAGAAGAGCTGGACAGTCAGTGATTTTATTAATCGGGATAGGCTATGTTACTCTGAATCAACAAAATAAATGGAAATTTCAGTGACTTCACACAGTAAAGCCTCACTTCTCACTCGTGGGAAGCACACTGGAGGTTGTGGACTATGCTGCCAACTGGAATACGTGACCTCCCGGATCACCTATGTGGAGACAAACGGACAAGACACCCGGCTCTTCACTGCCTTCCCTTTTGGGTCCTCAGACCAATGGCAAGGGAGGCTGGGAAATCCAAGCGCGTTCACACTCTTGAGCAGGTGAGCAGGACACACTCTGCTGAGGCCAAACCACCCACCAACACATCATCCCTAAATGTGCAGAGAGGAGAGAGGGGGCTCAGGGAAGCAAACAGGGGAGATGCCCAAATCTTACCAGCCCTCCTAGGAAATGGGGATCTAACTCTGGGGCCCACCTCCCAGAGCCGCATTCAGGTGCACAAGGGGAAGGTGCTTTGTAGATCAGCCGTATACAAATAAAGTGTTAAATTACCTGTAGGTAGACGTGTGCTCTTTGCCAAACACTTTCTATAACACATTTATTGTTGATACATTGAGTTATTGCTGGGAGAAAATTCCCTTATCATTTATTTTCTCAAAGATCTTAACAAAGGGTTGCCAATTGACTGGCTGACTGAAAAGATTCCCTTGACTGACACACTGAAAGGACTATGGGCCCCTTCTTGTGCTCTCTGCCCCTGGTGGGGGTCAGGAGACATGTTCCCATCGTTGGGAAAATGGGCCTGCCTGTTACCATTCTCCCAATGAGACAGGGACCACGGGCTTAGACAGAATAGGGTGAGGGCCTCTGGAAAAAGCAAGGCAGGATATTTGCATTCAGAGCAATGTAACCAAATGCATGGAAACCCCCTACCAAAACTCTATGTTAAACATGAAGCTCTAGGGTCATTCTTCAGTAAGATCAGTTAATGTTCCCCAGACAAAGAAGAGTAGCACATGTTTTTATTATGCTAATCATTTGTAATCATGTGTAAAATTCACTTTAGCATGCTAAAAGGCCCAGGCCTATGTGCTGTCTTTCCTCTTTCAGATCTGATGGGGTGGTTTTGCAAACTGGGCAACTAATTTAGCATGCAGACCCAGCTGTAAACAACATAGTAAAAGGCAGGAAAGATTCCACCTTAAAGATAAGATTGCATTTTAACACCCAGGAAGTTTGGGAAGCAGGATTCTTAACTTACTCTTTAGCAAACAGACAATACCTCAGGCCACCTTTTGATATGCTCCTAGACCAAGACGCCAGTATCCTGGAGAGAGATTGGGGTGGGGAATTCCTTGTGTGAAGTTAATTCGGGGTGTTCAGACACCCCGTAGCAGGTCCACACCCGTAAACCTTTTTTTCATGTTCTCGAAAAATCCTCATCTGCCTATAAAATCCCCGAGACAATGCATCACACCAGACTCTCTTGTCCCCTCCTGGCGTGAGCCAAGACCTCTGTCCTTTCACTTTATTTCTAAATAAGTCTGTACCTTGCTCTCCTACCTTGGGTGTTTGCTAAGCTCATTCTTCGACTTTGTGAACAAGAACCCCGGCATCACCGACACACACAGCTTTCCGAAGCACAGCTATCTATTACACATCTGATAACAGAAATCTCAAACATACTTTCTCATCTTCCTAACCCAGTTATTATTTTGCCCCATCTTTATAATTCTTGAAAACTACAAATATTGCTTAGCTTTTTGCATATAGCTATTGCTCAGCTATATAAAAACTATTCACGTTAGTTTTTGACAAACCATTTTTTTCTTTAATGAAAATAAAGGTCTCTAATAAGAAAATAAGATATATGGATGTCAGACTGTAGAGAAAAAATATTCAACTGAGCACACACCCCTGCTCACTGTGATAGTCCAAGAGTTAGTGGAGGAAGGACACACACTGTGTCATAATCAGCTAACTTAAATGTGCCTCTAATACTGGTATCAAGTAGTATTTCTGTGGTTCACTGAGACCTAAGCCACTTTCAAACTGGAGTGCTACCATTTCAACAAGTGGCCTCAACACTCACTACCGATGGTGAAGAGAAAGCCTGGAGAACCCTCACACCTGTTTTCATGCTTCAACCCAGAAGCCACACTTGACATTACTGTTTGCAGCCTATTGGCTAGAACTGGTCACATTACCTCAACCTACTAGCAGGGATGATACTTCTGCTGTACCAGGAAGAGGAAACTTACATGGGATTTGGGGACATTGTTTCTATGTTAATGGAAAAACACAAGGCCCGCTGGAAACTCACTGCCAGAAAATTTAGGTTGATGTGGGAGCTCAGCAGGAAGGGCTTCAGGGAGAAATCACAAAGTAACCATAGGAGATACCTTTCAGTTTATAACCAGTGTATCTAGTGTTTATTGAAATAATCATTTACACCTGGCTTTGTCTTAATAAACTATGCTAAGCACAATTTAGCTTTTCTCTGGTGGTTACAAAAGCAGTTTGGTGCAGCAGAATAAAAAAGCGCTGGGTTCCCATTCCCCATCCTGCCAATTAACTGGAAAAACTCAAAGCAAGTCACCATCCTTCTGAGTCTCAATTACCTTCTTCAACTACAAAACGGGAAAAAATACACTTATTCTGGCCAACACAACAGCTGTTTTGACATCAGATGAGATTGTGTATGAAAGTATTTTGTAATGGGAAAGTGCATCTTTCATGAATTGAGTTTCTTTTAACCAATTAGCTTCTTTTTATATAATTCACTGTGTTACAGTTTTGCTTTGAAAGACTATAAATTAGGCAAGCTAGTTTTTACCTGTGACATCATCTTATAAGTGTTCCTCTTTCTATTTAATGCTTTAGATGCAATCTACGTAGTAATGAGATTACAAGATCCCAATTCCCCTCCTTGGTGTAATAGGCAAAAACAGAATCCTCATGGACCATAATTTGTTATGCCACTGGCTTATAAACACAGCTAAGGAATACAATGAAGGATAATTCTTCTTAAGTGGTTTTTGGTTCTTTTACTTTTTATTATGGAAAATGTGTACCATTATTGTGGTAAGCAGAATAATGCGCTGTTCTCCCCAAGATGTGTACATTTAATCACTGGAGCCTGTGATTGCATCAGGCTACATTGCAAAGGGGAAAGCAGGTTGCAGGTGGAATTAAGATTGCTCATCAGCTGACCCTGAGCTGGGGAGATCATCTTGGATTCACCTGGTGAACTCAACGGATGCACAAGGGTCTTTAAAAAGGAGAAAGCATTTCTTGGCAGGTGAGATGCCAGTGTGAAAAGGACTCAATCTGCCCTTGAGGGTTTAAAGGTGAAGAGAGTCACAAACCTAGGACAGGCAGTTTCTAGAAGATGAAAAGGCCTAAAAACAGATCCTGCTCTGGAACTTCCAGAGAGAAAAGCAGTCCTGCCCCACTGGCACCATGATCTCAGCCCAATGATACCCACTCCTAGAAAACTAACACATGTATGTGTAGAGAAAATGAAAGTTCCTGTGGCCAGGATTCTCACCTGGCCCTGGTCAGGTCGCTCACTACACATGTGTGGGCAATACATTATTGACTCTATATGAAGAGCTCTTCCCAGTGCTCTGCACTGCTGGAGAGCAGAGGCTAGAGTGGAGGCAGCCCCGAGGACAAAGACTGAGACAGCTGTGGGGCAGAGAGGGTCAGAGGCAAAGATTGACTTGCTGTCTGCAGACTTGCTCTGAGTGGATGGGATTCTAGCGTTTGACCTGCCACCATGGTGATAAAGTTGGGTGTAAACTGTTCCACCCCAAGAACGTTCCACTGTCACTTTTTGGTCTCACCAAATCAAGGGTGAACTTGCCCAGGGCTGAAACCCATTGGTGAGACAGCATGAAAGTAGAGAGAATCATATGACAACCCCCTCCGTGCACCCATTAGCCAATTCCAACAAATATCAACTCATCTTGTTGCACTGACACACCAACCCAATCACACCAAATGATTTTGAAGCTAATCCTAGCCATTTTATCCTCCAATCCTTAAATATTCTAGTATATTCTTTGTAGAAAAGAAGGACTCTTCTTTTAAACATAACCATAATACAACCATCACAGCTAAAATGTAATGATAATTCCATGTCATCAAATATCCAATATGGGTTCGCATTTCCCCAGTTGTCTCAGAAATGTTTGATTAGAGTTTACATGCTTGAATCAGAAGACAAAACACAGCCATCAATTGCAATTGGTCAAAATGCTGCTTCATTCTGTTTTAATCCACACCATCCTCCTCACCCCACCCTACCATGACCTTATTTCTCCTTACAATGTATTTGTGGAAGAAACTGAGATGTGTGTCTTGTAGCTTCCCACCATTTGGGAAACTACACTGTGTTTCCCACCAACTGTGTGCCTGTGTCATTAGTCAAGAGGTTCTTCTGTGCCTGTGTGTCCTGCCCGCTCTCAAGAGATTTGGTCTGATTCACGATATTTGGGTGGTTTTTTGCAAATGTGAATAATCGAAATGACTGGAGTCATTTTAAAATGGAGTTGGAGAGGCCATTGTAGAGAGACTGCCTTCTCCACCTTTCTTTGAACAGAGCCAAAAACCTTTGGAGTGGGCAGAAGCACTTTCTACAAGCAACTGTTCATAATGCCAACAGGACGACAGGCGTCCTCAACATAAGACTCAGTATCTTCCCTCCCAAACTCCAATCCTTCTGTGTTTTCTATCCCAGACAGTAGAACCACTTTCTACCAGGTCACCAAGCCTGAAACCCTTGGTGTCATCTTCTTCTCCTTCTCTGATTCCCCATATTGAAATAATCGCCAAGTTCTGCCCACCTCATTCCCTAAATTTCTCCATGGAAGTATCTCCTCCTGCATAGATGACTACCATGGATCTCCTTGCTTCCACTTTACCTGCCTTTAACCCAGCCTGTATAGAAAAGCCAGCAACGAGCTGTCTTAGCTTTTTTAAAATGAACAAACACGGATGGATACATTACCCGGAGTTTACATATTTATTTGCTTTAGACCTTTTCCTGAAGAGCCTTTTCCTCTTCCTTCCCCTGCCCCTTGCATCTCAGATGCTCCCCTCTCCATCCAGGGATACTGCTATTTTTCAAAATTTTCTCAAGCATTCTTGGCCCTTTACTTTTCCATATTATTTTTAAGACCAGTTTTTTTTTAAGTTATGTTAAAACTGTTGTGGAGCTTTTGTTGGACTTACATTGAATGTGTAGATGAATTTTAGGAGAAATGACATCCTACAACACTGAGTTTTTCCAAACATGAACATATGTCTCTCCATTTATTTAGCTCTCATTTTGTTCTTCAGTTAAGATATATAATTTTCTTCCTAAAGCTCTTACATATTTTTGTTAAACTGTTCTTCCATAGCTTGTGGATTTTGTTGCTTTTGCTAAAGGAATTCTTTAAATCATCTTTTAAAAACATTTTGAAATTGTTATGGACTAATAAGTTGCAAAAATAACACAGAGGTATTATTACTTTTTAAGTGGTTGCTATTGTTATGTTACTGACTTACCTATATGATCGTACATCCAGCAACCTTGGTGAGCTATGTATGGCTTGACTAGTGTTTCTGAGTGTTTATCTTCAGACACTCAATTGTATCATCTGTAAGTAACACATGGGTTTTTTTCCACTCGTCCTTTTATTTTTAACACTTGTTTTATTGCACTTTCTAGATCCTCCAGTATAATGCTGAATAGAAACAATGAAAGCAAGACTCCTTGGCTTGTTTCTTACTTTAAAGCAGAGTTTCTCAATCTCAGCTCTATTGACAGTACGTAGGAGGTTTAGCAGCCTCCACCCACTAGAGGCTAGAGGCCGAAGCACAGAATCTGCCCCTATGGGTTGTGACCATGAAAAATCTCTCCAGGCACTGCAAACACCCGCTAGAAAGTGCTATTATTGCCTGTGATTCAGAGACACTGCTTTAGAAGGTCGTGCTTCTAACACCATGAAGTTTGATTTTTGCCATGAGCTTTATGTAGTTACCAATTACAATTATGATTACAAACGACAGCAACTGACTCAGGCCAAACTCACAAAAACAACAAAGAGATGTCAAGATTTCTAAAAAATAAATTAAAGTAGGCTTACAAAATAGACATGAACCAAGGGAGCATATGTGGGAACCCAGGACCCAGGGGACATGCCAAGAACAGCCTGTGAGGGTTCCACCCAGATGCCTCTGCCCCTGCCTTCAGGGACAACCCCGTTTCAGACCAGCTTCATTATGGAAGCCATTCCCAGTCAGGGTCACTACCAGAGCACCTGCTTGGCTAGGCTGAAGTCACAGAGTGGCTTCAGGTGAGGAAATAGAGACAGAATCTGGCCCTTTGGGCTTCGAGAATGGGAGATGGGACGAGACTCTCACTAAGACCCACAGAAAGGTGGATTTCCCAAATGCAGGAAGGAGATACAGATGCTAGGCAGCCTAAAAATATACACAAATATCAGGCTGTAAAAGATAACCATATGCACTACAAGTCTTTATCAGGTTAAGGAAATACCTTTCAAATCCTAATTTGCTTGCTATTTTTTGTTTTTGGGGGTGGGGGTTTGGCATGAGGGGTGTCTTGCCCATGGGTTTCAACCCTGGACAAGTTCACTGTGGATTCAGTGAGACCGAGGAATGACAATGGAATGTTCTTGGGGTGAAGGGGTTTATTACCTGGCTTGTTCTCCCGGCGATAGGTTGAGCACTAGAATTTCGTGGGCACCTAGCTGTCTGCAGGTCTGTAATCCTCCTTTGCCTCTGCCTCTGCCCGGAGCCCTGGGCAGAGCTCCTTACATAGTGACTCGGTCAATAATAGCTTATTGACTACGGGTGTGGAAGCAGTAGCCTAGCAGCAGGCCAGTTACATCATCAGGTGGTTTAGGTTCAGGTGAGGATCCTGGCCATAGGAACCTTCACTTTATCCACAAGGGGGTATGATAGTTAATTTGATATGTCAACTTAAGTAAGCTAGTTAACCCCAGTTACTCAGTCAAACACTAACAGAGGTGTGGCTGTGCAGATATTCTGTAGAGGTGGTTAACATCTACCATCAGTTGACTTTAAGTGGATCACCCTCCATAATGTAGGCAGGTCTCACCCAATCAGCTGAAGGCCTTAAGAGCAAAACAGGTTTCCCACGGAAGAGGAACGTCTGCCTCAAGACCAAAACACCAGCTCCCACTGAGAATTCCCAGCCTGTTAGATTTCTGCCCTTTAGATTTCTGACTTGTCAGCCCCCATAATCATGTAGGCCAATGCTTGAAATAAATTTGTGTGTGTATGTGTGTGTGTGTGTGTTCTGTTAATTATAGATTTGAGTGGAAATATATACTGGCTCTGTTCCTTTGGCAAACCCTGACTGATGCAAAAGGTGTTTAATTTTATTAAATGCTTTATCTGCATTTAATGAGAGAATCTTCTGTTTTTCTCCTTTGGGGTAGAACATCTAGTTCTTCCCTACAATCTGTTCTCTTTTTTCTTTCATAGTAATCACGTTTCAGGGAACACATGGTCCCTCAGTACTTTCCCAAAGACCCTTGCAGCTAGATATGGCCACATGACAAAGTTCTGGCTAATGAGCTCTACCTTGAACTGTATGCAGTTTCCATGCCTTGCCCTTCCAGCTATGAGGTGCAGTAGAGGAGGATGCACATTGCTTGCCCATTTCTGCCTTCTTGCTAGCTGGACTCTATGGTGAAGTCAGGAGCTAGAGCAGCCAGCTGAACACCAAGAGGGAAGCCATGTGTTGAAGAGGGCAAGGCAATGACTGAGTCTGGATCACTCGGGATCATGAAGCACCATACCAGCCTTGGACCATCTGCCCAGAGTTTTGTGTGGGAAATAAAATTCTATCTTGTTAAAGTTGCTATTGTTTTAGATCTCTCCATTCCAGGAGCCAAACTTACATCCTAATACATCCTGTGAATATAAACTATACTAACAGAATTTCTAATATTAAACAGTATTCTCATATTTTTTAATGAACTGCAACTTTCATTTCAGTAGTGGGCTCTTTATGATTTTTACATCTATTTTTCTAAGTGAAATTGGTCTATAATTTTCCTTTCTTTTACTGTGACTGTCAAGTTTTAGTATTGAGGTTACACTAGCCTCATAATGTTCCTTGGAAAATGATGTTCTTTTTTCTATTTTATGGAATAATTTGTATACAGTAGGAGTTATTGAATCTTGGAAAGTTAAATATTTCCCATAAATGCTTGAGCTGGTAGCCTTTTTATTGACCACTGATCCAATTTTTATAATTGAGTCATATGGTTATATAGTGATGTAGTTGTATTTCATCTTGGGCCAATTTTGGTAATTGTTTTCCTAGAAAACTGCTTCAATTCTAGATGTTTTCAAACATTTTAGCTTACACTTTCTTTTACAATTTTACATTTTCTACTCAAACTATAATGGGATTTCCTCTTTAAAATTCCTAATAGTGTCTGTTGCTTCTCTTCCTTTTTCTTATCATTCATACCAAAAATATGCCTCTTTATAAAAGTATTTTCAGAGACCATTTTGGCGTTTCTTATTCTCTAATTGTTTTGTATTTATTTGTTTAATTCAATTTTATTAATTTTTGCTCTTGTTTTCTTATTACTACGTTTTTGCAATTATTCTATTGTTATTTTTGCACTGAGTACTTAGATCATTTTTAATCCTTCTTTTTAAGTATATGTTTCTAGGAATACAATTTTCCTACCCCGTACCATTTGTAGTCCAGCTATCCTCCACTACCCCCTAGGGTCCTTCGAGCAAACTATTGAAAGGTGCTGCCTCTGAGTGGGCTCAGCTCTCTGTACGCACAGCTTGGAAAGTGGCTAGTGCTTTTGCCTGGAATAGGGCAGTTTGCTCTTCCTCTGGGCAAATGCCGTTCAGCACCGTGGGGCATCCATAGTGACTGAACTTTATTGCCCCAGGCCCTGATCGGGCTCCCTTGTGCTCTGAATAAACTGCACAGCTGGGTGTTGCAGCCCTGGTCATATCCCAATAGTTTTAATAGGTAAATAAATTTGTATTCAATCCTATGTATTTGTGTGACATCCATTTTGGCCTCTTGGACACATGAATTCTTTACAGATATGTTTTTCAGTTTCCAACTGCGTGATAGTGCGGGAGAAAGAGTGGGTTCAGGTTTGTTGTTTGTTTTGTTTTGACTTTTGGTGTTTGACATTTTTCTTTTAATATTGCGCTGTCGTCAGAAAATGTGGCCTGTATGATGATCATTTTTTTGGTATTCATTAAGATTTATTCCATGACCTAAGCCAGGTTAGTATTTATTAGTGTTCCTTCTGTGCTGACAGAAAAAAGAAAGAGAGACTTATTTCTCCCTTTGTATGGGAACGGACTCACAGATATGTCAGTTAGCATGGGTTACCAAATGGATTCACTTTTCTGGGTTCAATTTTCTTTTTCCTACAGTCCACCTTGAAGGGAATTTTTTTCTTTACATACGTTAGTAGTAAAATCTCAGTTTTTGACAGAATATTGCTTTATTTCACATTATATGTTAAAAAACGTCTTCATTCTACTTTTACACTTGATGGATAATTTGGTCAAGGAAGAAGTCTAGGTTGGAAATAATAGTCCCTGGGAGAAAATTTCTCTCCGAGCTACTGGTTCTGATGCTGATAAATCCAGCAAAATTCTGAAACCTGTTATTTTTCTCTCCAAAGCCTTCGGGATCTTCTCTTTATCACAAGTGTGACAAAATGTCCTCACGGTTGGTGGGACTCTGTTGTTATCCAGTGTGCTTTGATTGGCCCATAAAATTTGGGAATTATGTCCTTCAATTCTGGGAAATGTTCTTGAGTAATTTCTTTACTGGTATCTCCCCTTCCATTTTCCCCATTTTTCCATTTCTTTCTTTCTGGACTTTCTGTTTTAGGACATGAGCTGTCCTCTAATTTATGATCTTTTCTTTCCTACTCCATCTTTATCCTGTTTCTTCATTTACTAGGAGAGTTCCTCAAATTTATCTTCCAACTCCTATTGAGAGTTTTCCTCTTCTGTTGTCATATTGTTAATTTCAAAAAAAAAATACTTTTTGGTTCTCTAAACATTTATGTCCTACTGATCTCCTTCTTTGGCTCTTGTCATATCTCTGAGAATATGAGTGATGGTTTTTGAACATTGCCTCTCCTCCATTCTCTCTCAGTCCTCCTGAAATTCCTGCTAGATATATTGGGACTTCTACAACATATTAAATTCATCTTTCTCAGAGAAAGTCTAATTGTTTCTAACTTGGAGGGAGCATTAGTTTTCCATTGCTGTGTAACGAATTACCACAGACTCTTCATTACTTAAAGTTCTGCAGGCGGGAAGTCTGAACGTGCTGGGCAGGGCTCTGTCCTTAAGGTTACTATCTTACCTACGTCTGCAAAATCCTTGTTGCCATATAACGTAACACAATCACAGCTGTGATGTCTCGTCATATTCACAGTCAAGGGAACTAGAGCAGGAGGCCTTGGGGGACCATTTCAGATTTTCGGCCTCTGACACATCTCGGGAAGCCTTTCATCACCTGCCTCTGAATTATCCAGTCTTGTCTCAGTCTGCTCAGCAGCTATAGATACCACAGCCCAGGTGACTTAAATAATATAAATTGATCTTTCAGAGCTCCGGATGCTGGAAGTCCAAGACCACAGCGGCTGACTCAGTTCCTGGTGAGAGCTCTCTTCCTGGCTGTCCGACGTCTTCCTGGCCTTCCTGCTGTGCACTCACGTGGCAGACAGAGAGGTCATCTCCCTCGTGTCTCTTCTTATAAAGGGCACTGATCCCATTGTTGAGGGATCCACCCTCAGAACCTAATCGCCTCCCAAAGGTCCCACCACCAAATATCATCACACTGGGGCTTAGGGCTTCGGCATACGAAGTTGGGGGAGCACAGACATTCAGCCCACAGCAGGTCTTATCTCCTGGTCCTACCCCTTTGGACTCTGCTGTCATATTGAACAGCATCTCCTTCCCAAACTCACCCTGTTCCTGTCACATCCAACCTTCCACACATGATTTTTTCTCCCTGAAACCCCCCTGCGCCTCCTACATGGCTAGGTCTTACACAGATTGCAGATGAGAATATACTTTCTCTGGAGAGCTTTCCTGGTCCCTCACGGATATGTTAAGTACCCTCTTTGTGTGCATCCATTGCACTAGCACGAAATTTATCAAAGCCCTACCACACCACATGTGGAAGCCTGCTTACAAACCATTTTCTTAATAGAAAATAAGTTCCCTAAGGGTAAGAACTCTGGCACACAGTATGTGTTCAACAAAAATTTGATGAATGAATGTGTAGCAATCATCAGTCAGTAAAGCATTGGAAATCTAAGCATATCATTACACCATGCCTTCTTGAAGATGTGCAACTTTGGCTTTAACTTGACTTCTAAGCCTCAATGCAGTGGAGTTGGAGTTAGAACTCCAGGGCCAGGTTCTGGCTACACATACTTTGTTATGAACTGAATGTTAATAGCCCTGTTCCCCTCATCAGATTCTTATGTTGAAGTCCTAACCTCCAATGTGATGGTATTTGGGGAGGTAATTAAGTTTAAATGAGGTCATAAGGATGGAGTCCTGATGACAAAATTAGAGTCCATATAAGAAAAGGCACTAGAGCAATGAGTTCTCTCTGCCACCACGTAAGGACACGACCAGGAAATGTGCCTCACTGGGAACTGAATTGGCCAGCGCCTTGCTCTCGGTCTTCCCAGCCAGCATAACTGTAAGGAATAAGTTTCTGTGGTTTAACCCCCCCCAAACACATCTATGTATTTCTGTTACAGAATCCTGAGCTCTCACAGACAGACTTGGGAAAGTCATTTAAACATTCTGGTCCTCTTAGTGGGATGATTTTACCTTTGAGGTCTTTGCTTACATGCTGCAGGGTGAGCAAATACTACAGAAGGGTTCGTCAAATATACCTTAATGCCTTTTTTTTTTTTACATGCAAAAAACAAAAAAAAAGTTTATTAATGTGCATCATATATAACATGGGAGCACTCAGCAATGAGCAACTCAAAGGGGCTTTATACAGCATCTTAACAAAAGAAATATACATTTTTAGAGAAGTAGCAAGAAAAGGAAGAGAACTTTGAGCTTCTAGCAGGGCTAATTGTAGGAGGGCAAATATAGGAGAAACTACTGGTAGGTAAGGGATAGTCTTAGCCAGGTTTATATAGAGTCTTCTGGTGCTGTCTCTGGACTGATAAGGTCTAGAGGTATTGCCAGTGATTAACTCTGTCTTTCCTAATAGAAACAGAAGAGACCCTTTACACATTTAGGTCTTGCTTTTAGGCAAATAGTGGAGAGGACACAAAGCTTTTATTATATCTGCTTATAATTAATCACCTTAAGCTCAAAATAATCCTTCTACCAAAGTAACATATTTTGAGATGACATATTCTGCTACCTGTCATTCATGTGTGTGTGTGCACAGAGACAGACATATCAAATATGGCTAAAAGTTGACAGATGTAGATGAAAGATAAATGGTTGCTTACTGAACTATTCCTTTTTACTTTTCTATAGGTTTGAAATTTTTCAAAATAAAAAGATTGGGGGAAAATTATATCATGGTCATTTGGATTCATCCCAGAAATAAAAATATAGTTCAGCTTTAGAAAACTATCAGTATGATTCTCAAAACCCAGAGATTAATGAAGAAAAATAAGTATTTTAACACATACAGCAAAAGCATATAATAAATTCAAACCCATTATGATTTTTTAAAGCCCTTAAGAAGTTGGGATTAGAGGAAAACATTCTTCACTTAATTTTTTAAAATCCATCAAAAATCTATAGCCATCATCATTTTGAATGGTGAAATTACCGTTAAGTTCAAGACTGAAGTTTCTAGAAAATTAAACAATGAGAATATATATTTTTTCTTGAAAGGAAGAAATAAAGTTGTCATCTGACACAGAAAACATGATTTTCTACATAGAAAACCCAATAGACACATCAGTTTCTGGCCATTTGGTGTGCTACAATAACTGGAAATACTCTCTTCTTTAAAATGTACTAGAAATTCTGGGGCATATAATAAATATCTCTCAAGGTAAATTTCCAAGGACCAAAACAAAGAGGATACTTATAAACAAGCATCAAGCAGAAGCTGATGCTGTGTGGAGTGGGGGTGCATTCCCCAGTTATCAAGGGACTTGGGTTCTAACAGCAATGCAGGGAAAGGATTTGAGGCCTTGAGCTCACATGAGGCAAGGACTTAGAACTGATAACTTTTACATGAAACTAGAGCTCCTGATGGGCTGTACCCTCCACAAAAGTGTAGATTAGAAGGCCATCAAACACCAGGGAGATGACAAGGTCTCTTGTTTGTCTATGGAATTAATTCTCTCCAGAGATCTCAGTCCTGTGTTCACACAAATTTCAGGTGTGAATTTATACTATCCATGTCATCTCACACCCAAGAGTGAGAAATAAACATAAAAATTGTTCCAAGTTAACTAAAAATAGAAATACCATTTGACGCAGGAATTCCACTCCTAGGAATTTACCTTAAGAATGCAGGATCCCAGATTCAAAAAGGCAGATGCACCCCTATGTTTATTGCAACACTATTTACAATAGCCAAGAAATGGAAGCAACCTAAGTGTCCATCAGTAGATGAATGGATAAAGAAGATGTGGTACATATACACAATGGAATATTATTCAGCCATAAGAAGAAAACAAATCCTACCATTTGCAACAACATGGATGGAGCTAGAGGGTATTATGCTCAGTGAAATAAGCCAGGTGGAGAAAGACAAGTACCAAATGATTTCACTCATCTGTGGAGTATAAGAACAAAGGAAAAACTGACGGAACAAAACAGCAGCAGACTCACAGAACCCAAGAATGAACTAATAGTTACCAAAGGGAAAGGGACTGGGGAGGATGGGTGGGAAGGGTGGGAGAAGGGGAATAAAGGGCATAACGATTAGCACACATAATGTAGGGGGGGCACGGGGAAGGCAGTATAGCACAGAGAAGACAAGTAGTGACTCTATAGCATCTTACTATGCTGATGGACAGTGACTGTAATGGGGTATGTGGTGGGGACTTGATAATGAGGGGAATCTAGTAACCACAATGTTGCTCACATGATTTTATATTAATGATACCAAAATAAAAGAAATTGTCCCAGGTTGTTCAGAGTCCTTACATAAGGAAATGTACATATTCTCTGAAAGAAATTACCTTCTTCAGAATATACAGGGTCCCACAAATCATGCCCCCAAATGAGCTCACAAGAGGGAATTCTTTGCAAGCAGAAGCCAGGAGGCACAACCATAAACAAACCTTATGCCCCAAGAACTTGAGATAAAGTTTCAAATATTAAAATGATTAAATACTTATAGAAGGAATTTAAATTGATTTAAAAAACTAAAATCTCAGTTGACAAGCTAAATGGTAATTACCACCACTAAAGAGATCATTAATAAAATGCAAGGTTGAACTCAAATTAACCCAAATTCATCAAAAGAATTGAATAGTTAGAAGGTGTGAAAGAAAAGTAACATGACAGAAAAGATAGAATAAGAAGATGCAACATACATGTCTTTCATTTAAAACATTCTTTCAGAAGGGGAGATTAGAGAGATTGGGAAAAGTTCAGAATTTTCCAGAATTGATACACGATATATATCACCAGAATTAGGAAACTGTGTTTTTTTTTATTCCAAGGCAAGATAAATAAAAAGAAACCCACAACTAGCAAAATGAATATGTGGAATGCCAAAAGCTTTACAAAGTTTATTTTTAAGAAAGAAATATTGTCTACCACAGAATGAGCTAAACTAACTATAGATATATCAATGTCAACAATTGAAAACAGAAAAGGTGTGAATTATAACTTCAGATCATTGAAAGAAAATAACTGTATTTAAGATCAAATCTTTTGTTAAAAATTATAATTTTTAAAAGAAGAAACCTTTTAACAAAGTATTAAGTACCTAGAAATAAATCTAATAAACTAGATTCATAGGTGGGAAGTCTAAATCATAAAGATAGCAATTCTCAGCAAGTTAATTTCTAAATTCAATGGAATTCAAATAACAGTCTATTTTTTTTCACAGCATTTGGCAGAGTGATTCTAAAATTTATACAGAAAAGGTAAGTTCCAAATTTTATAAATGAGATAATTTGCATATAATAATGGAGGGCTTTTCCTACTAGATACCAAACTTATAACACTCTAGTAATTAAGACAGTGGAAATTGGCACATGGAAAAGCAAGCAAAGGGAACAGAACAGCAAGCCCCCCCAAAATCCATGTACATACAGAAACAATAGAAGAGAGTTATTGTATTATATATTTTTGAAGAAAAGATGAACTATTGGTAATACACATAGAAGAAAAAAATGAAATCTATCCCTACTTCCACCAGTTTACAAAATAAATTTCAGGTTTATTAAAATCCTAAGTTGAAAACCTATCTTTAAAATTGTTGCAGGTAAAAAATATACAAATAAGAGAATACCTCAATGCTAGTAGAGTAGATGTCTTAGTTACCTGGGGCTCCGGCTGACTTAAACAACAAACATTTATTTCTCACAGTTCTGGAGGCTGAAAGTCTGAAATCAGGTGCCAGCATGGTGGGTTCTTGGTGAAAGTCCTTTTCCTGGTTTTCAGATGCTGCCTTCTTATTTTATCCTCACATATAACTTAATGTCTTAAGTGCTATGATTTATGTAGCATTTAAAATCCAAAAAGAGCTAAAATTATAGAGAAATTAGTAAAAAGTCCTTGTTTTTCTGGTGTTTTCTCTTGCACACAAGTCAGATCTAGCTCGGTTTCATCTCCTCTACAGTCAGGAAGTTGGACCCGTTATCTCCTGTCTGATATTCTGGCTTCTTGCCTGCAATGAGCAAGCACTACTAAAGCATTGATGCTAAAAGCAATAATAAAAATATTATCTTAATTTAGTGCAGCCAGGTTCTCACCTAATTGTTGAGTCCCAGTCTCCATCTCTACTGATGCTAAAAGCAATAATAAAAATATTATCTTAATTTAGTGCAGCCAGGTTCTCACCTAATTGTTGAGTCCCAGTCTCCATCTCTACTGACCAAGGACAGTGTCCCCTAAAAGCCTTCAAGGGCCACAGTGCTGTCCAAACAATGAGACTAAAGAGAAGCACCTGTCATCCCAGAGTCGGGGTGGCTGCAGATGCCCGATGAGAAGGTTTGGTCATGGCCCACAAACACTGCCCAAAGGCCTGAACATGCAGACTGGAGTCACAGCAAACTATAAAGACAGCTGTGGGTGTGTTATCTTTCTTGAACCAACCTTGCTCTTGGACTTCTAGTTTCCAGTATTATGAGCAAATAAATTTCTGTTCTTTAAGCCACACATTGTGTAGTATTTTGTCATGGAAGCCCTAGCAGACTAATACACATGGGAAGAGGTCATTTGACCTAGAGCAAGTGTCAATGGAGAGGAAGTGAAGACGTCCAAGGTCTGAGCTCTAGAGTGCTCCAAAATGGTGGTCGCCAAGGTTGGGAAAAGGCTGTGGCACCAGTCAACGCGACCAAGAATGAGAGGCTAGGAGGTGAGCTGCAAGGAGATGCAGCAGCGTGGGACGGGGGGTGGGGGGGCCGGAGGCCGGCACGGGGAACCTGAGGGCGGAGGAAAGGCCTAGGCCTGTCAGACGGTGCTGAGGGCACTAGCAAGACGCGGCTGCGAGCCAGGAGAGCGCCCCCAGCTGGTTAGGCGCAGGGGCAAAGGAAGGCACAAATGGGTGCTGAGGGTGGATGGTGGCAGCAAGGCTGTTGTTTGAAGAGTTTTCAGAATTAAGGTAAAATAAAGAAAGGGGCAGTACTGGAAAAGGAGGGGGGTCTAGAAAGCTGTCTTTGAGTGGGAAGTGGAAGCATGTTCGTGTGCTGTGGGAATGTTCTAGAAGGAAGGGAGTTGAAGAGGTGGGGATGAGGAGAGAACAGTGGGCGAGGAGTCTGAGGGGAAGTGGGAACCGTGGGGTGGGGGCAGGACGGGACTTTGAAGGGGACACAGACAGCCCCTCCTGTCTGTGAGGAGAGGGAAGAGCAGGTCATTCATCCTTTGAACACAGTCCCTCCTCTACCACCTCCAGGCATCCCAGGCTCCCCGACACACAGACCCGCACCCCTTCCTGTCCCCTGCTACTTCTGTTTTGTTTCTGAGATGGGGTGGAGACAAATCCTGCAAGAAGTGTGGATGGACAGTGATTTCCAAGTCTTTGGTAGCACAAGAATGGGGGACAAATACATACTAAAATCAAAGAAAAACACATCTGCTTCAGTCATTTTATTTCCATTTAAATGACGCTTGGAGAGATCAAGAACCCTATCTATACCTCAGAGGCAAGTGAACCATGGAGATTCCAAAGGTACAATGATATCAATTCACAAGGCTTGATTTCTTAAACTTACATGATAGCTTTTAGAAAATATCAATATATCTGAGACATAGAAAAGTCCAACAGATGCCTGCCTCAAAACGCCCTGGGCTTACAATTCCCAGCAGGACCCCCACCCCTGATCCCTCTCCCCTCACCTAGACTCTGACCCCTAAAGACCCTCCTAGAGCTAGAGCCCCATTTCTTTGCTTCCAAAATTCAAAGGAAACAAGAAATTCCCATCTCTTACAAAGATAAGCATGTCAAGGTTGTTCGGCATATTTTCCCAAATACATAAAGTCAAATTTAAAAAATATTTCCCAAATGCAAAATAAACATAGGAAACATCAAAAGTGAAAGAAAAGAAGATTGTCCAATTAAGACTTTACATGGCTAACCTCTCAGGAAGAGCATAAGTTTATCACATCTATCTACAACTAAGAACTAACCAAGTTAAGCGCATTATGCCATTTCAATAATTTAATTTTTACTAAAGATAAATACTATTATTAATAAATCATAAATACATATGCCCACTCCCAAAATATGACATTGTTCTAGTAGCTGTCCCTAAAATATGGGGGCATAATATTTTCAAATATCACTCAATAACATACACATTTACTTTGATTTCTTGTCTTCCAGGAAAAACAAAATTCAACCACAAAGTCTTCTTAGTTGGCATTAAGTAATTTCCAGTTGCACTGAATATTTGTTAACGTCTTATTTGACGAATTCTCTCCCCACCTGATATTTTCCAAAGCAGAATTTAACAAAGGGTATCATTACTTCTTTGGTTTACCCCTTTGTTTGGGGACTAAAGGACTGAACCCCTGAGACAAAGGACCTTGCATTCCCTTCCCAGGACAATGTGCATGGCAGGAGCTCTGGGCCAAGTTGTGTAAATGCCACACAGGCCATCTAAACTCTGCATGCATTGAGCACTAATTTCTTAAGTCAGAGAACCAAAGTAGTAGAGCAAATAGGCAGTGCAAAACAGTATGATGCCAAAAAGTATACTGGGCTATGGAGTTAACTTTCCTACTTATAATTAAAGCTGGTTATGTCTATATGGAAGGAATTATTTTTTTAATTAATTAAAAACTGATTTTTTGTTTGTTAATCTTCTGACTGGCAAGAGCTGGGATGCATCCCACTTCCTCATCCCGTGCGCTCATCCATCCCTTCCTGGCTCTTTGCCCCACACTGGGAATTGGCGGCTTCACCACTCAGTTTCAGGGCTATCCTGAGAGTAAGAGGTCCCTTCCTGGGAGTCATACTTGAAAAGCTGGAGAATAGGAGGAACTTATGCTTTTAAGTTCCTAGTGGCCTACAAATCCTTCTGTCTATATTCAGAACAGAGAATGTAAGCCTATTTCATATTCCAGAGACTATTTGAGTTTCCTAACATTCACATACAGATTTTTGAATCATGTGGAACCAAACAGAAATAAAAATAAGTGGCAATAACAATCAATAAAAGAGGCTTCATGAATTGGTGTTTGAAGGGATCTTACAGGTCACTTAATCCTCTACTCTAGCTCAGCATTCTGCCTGAAGACCTCCTTTGTGAAACTGCCTTTCAACCCAATAGGTAATTATTGGTATCTCTTCTCCACCAGATACCATGCCAGGAGCCTGGACAGGGAGAAGAGTCAGCCTAGAGAAGTTTTACCATCTCCTGGAAAATTGCTAAAGCATCAGTCCTGACATAACAAGTGCTAAAAAGTAATTCTTAAACAAAAAAAATCAGGAGGAAACAAATATTCCCAAGCAGGAAACATGGAGAAAAGGTAAACATCTTCTTGTCTATTTTTAAAACAAGGAGTCACAGCAACTGTTACATTAAATCAGGTTTGTTAATTATTTAATTTATCACAGAGCCATAGAATCTTAGCATGGAGAGCCCACAAGAGTCACCAAGGCCTAGCCTCTTGCCCTTCTACCTGGGTCTCAGGACCGACTGGTGTGGGTGCTTCTGTATAGTGCAGGGACAGCTCTTGCTTGTAACAAATACATCCACATGCAATAGGTTCTTTGATCTCATTCACTTTATTTCACTCTTCCTAAATATTCTGCTAGAAGTTAGAGTTCAGGAAAATCTCTGAACAATGAGACTGCAGACCATTCCTGCTGCCCATGTTTCCACCACAGCAAGCATAGCACATGGCACATGCCTGTGCAAATGTGAGAACAAATGAGGCCTCCCAAGCTGCACGCAGTCACCCCATGACTGAGGAGGACTCTGGGGGCACCCACTCTTCTACATCCCACATAACCAAACATCACCTTGCTCTTTTTACTACCCTGCAGACTCTTGTCCCTCCTACTGGACAGAAACCAGCTGCCACATAAATTATATATACACAGTGGAATATTAGCTATAAAAAGAATGGAATCTTGCCATTTACACAATATGGATGAATCTAAGGAGTATTATACTAAGTGAAATAAATCAGACAGACAAAGAAAGAAAAATGCCATATGGTTTCACTTACATGTGGAATTTAGGAAACAAACAAAACAGAAATAGACTCATAAATACAGAAAACAAACTGGTAGTCGCCGTAAGGGAGGAAGTGGGGAGGATGGGTGAAATAATCAAAGGGGATAAAGAGGTGCAAACTTCTAATTATTAAATAAATCCAAGGTACAGCATAGGGAATATAGTCAATAACATTGGAATAACTGTGCATGACAGACAGGAACTACATTTATCATGGTGAACATTTTATAATGTATATAAATGTCAAATCACTATGTTGTTCACCTGAAACTAATATAATATTGTAGGTAAATTGTTTCAATAAAAAAATTTTTTT
This sequence comes from Smutsia gigantea, assembly GCA_032199065.1. Taxonomy (NCBI): domain Eukaryota; kingdom Metazoa; phylum Chordata; class Mammalia; order Pholidota; family Manidae; genus Smutsia; species Smutsia gigantea. Next base: position 177,969 of record JAVSCE010013974.1, on the reverse strand, counting down.
TAAGAAAGAAACCAGCTGCTACTGAGCATGGTGCCTCTATTTATAGCCTCGGATCTCACACACACACACACACACACACACAGAAGCCACGTTTCTGGAGTGTTGAACCCACATGTTTTTTTAAGAGATGGCTCATTTTGCAAGGGCTTCAGGTAAAGAGGCGAAATGTGACTGGACTGGAGGGGTTCGTGGCCTGAAGCCTGACACTTGTTTGGGCCATCAGAGACCTGACTGGCCTCAAGACAGGGTCAGTGGAACAGGACAGGGTCCTTGTCGCCAGGAGATTCTTGGGAACGCCACAGATGACAAAGGGCCCACTTCCAGAAGGTCGAATAGGACCAGGAGGAGCAGAGATGTGTGTCGATACTTGGAAAAGAAGTGGCGACAGACCCCTGGTGTGGGGACAGCCCTGTGCTTCCTCTGGAACACTCGTGATGTTCTGTCCTTCCTTAGACACCGCGGGAGGTCACTCTGAACCTCGCTTTCCTCAGCTCAAAACCAGTGGGTTAATTACAATAAAAACAGCCTCCTCAAAAGGTTGTTGTGAGGATTCAATGAGGCAGCAGTTGTGGAAATGGTTTCTGGTGTCTGACCACAGAGAAGGCACTGGACAAACACTTCTTTCAGGGGGTAAGAGATCATTTTCGTGGCATTGCGCATTTACCCTAAAGCTCTGTTTGCAAAACCCATGGCCGTGACCCGCACTGACTCATTCCCGACGTCCTATACAGAGCAGTGAGCATGTCTGCCAATGAATGACGATGGACATGAGCTTCCTGAGGCTGGTTTCTGATCCTGGAGGCGCTGCTAACTGAAGGACTTGGCAAAGCCACCCCATTTTCCTGAGCCTTCATTTTCTCATGTTTCCTAACTGCAGAACATCTCTAAGGCACCTTCCAGCAACTTTTTTATCTTTAACCTGTTCAAATTTTCATACATGCTGAATTAACCAAGTCTAGAACACTGTGTTGAACAATTTTGAACCATGGATGTGAGCATTTCTCCATGAATGCCAGTGAAGATTCAAAGGAGAGAAAGGAACAACAGCTCAAACGATGCCTAAAGACTCACGCCAAAGAATCCTTGACTTGCACACACGTCAGTGTAAATAGGCCAAGGCGCCCGGCCCAAAGGCCCACGTTGCAAAGCAATTTACGTGCATTGTCTCAACCAACACAAGAACCCTATGAGGTGGGAGCCACTATTGTCTCATTTTTCAGATAAGAAAACTGAAGTAAAGAGAAGGTAAATAACTTGGTTTGGGGAGTGAGGAAGGTACCATTGAACCCAGGCAGCCAACCCCGGAGTAACCACACCCCCGGTTTCAAGGAACGCTAATGAAATTCATTCATTTTGTTCTAAAGTCCCAGCCTTTGAGGATAACCGGAGCAGTACCGGGGTGCCCTGCAGGAGTTGGGGCCACCAGTCTGACCTCTGGAATGGCCCACAGCTCAGGGACAGGGGAGCACGATGCCAGGGGGTGGTCCCTCAGCTTCCCTGCGTCTCTGAGTTTCCTAATCAGTTCTGCTTTTTAGAAACATCGCTGTGGGCGTAAAGTGGAGGACAGGATGGAAGGGGGCATGATGGGATCCATGAGACCAACTGAGAGGACACAGCACAAGGCCACATGAACCAAGAGGGGTCCCAGGCTGAGGTTACATGGTGGGGGGGTGGAAGGCCAAGTCCAAGGAACTGGCGACCACCAGACGGCAGGGTGGCAGGGGGAGTGAGAACGCGGACAGCTGTGAAGGCGCCTTGTCGCCCGCAGAATGGACAGATGGTTCGTGCAGCCACTTCCTGAGACCGAGGAAGTCTGGGCTTGGGGGAGAAAGGCTCGGTTTTGGGGATGCTGTGTTGCGTGCACGTTGGGGCATCCGGGAGACGTTAATTGGGCTGATGAATGGAGACGTGGAGCCCAAGGCGAGGCAGCCTGCGGGTTTTGTTGGCTTGGATTTTTCTTTCCTGTCTTTCACACATGTGGCTACAATGATGTATTTTAAGACAAGCAGGCATGAAGTACATTTAGTTTTTTAAAAAAGGAGGAGGTGGTATGGCACGGTGAGTGTGCTGTCCAGCGGAGGGTCGGGAGGCCCCTCGAGTGCTGAGTTGAAAACAAACTCTGGAAATCTTGGTTTTCACACGTAAACTAAGGAGATGCAACCAGAGTTCTAAGATCTCTTTACGCTCAGAAGCACAAAGATCTACTTTCACTTGAAACTGTGTTCTATTTATGCCATTTGTCATCATCTGCAGAAATAAATATATAACATGACCCCCAGGCCACCCTCATCTGGACAGCAGCTAGAGAACCATGGGGCTTCTGGGGCCATCGTTTTCAGGGTGAGAACCTTGGGCCATGGGGTCAGGTGATCCCATGAGAACAGGTGGTTAACCACGGCCAGGAGAAGAAGAAACAGCAGATATGAATAGATGCTTTTAAGAAACATACTGTGTGGGAGGTAGGTAAAGGTTCCCAAGGAGCTAAAGAGGGGCTGGAGGTTTAGGATAATAAATTAGACGTGTGGACAAAAGGGCCACCTACAAAAAGTAGCTGTGGCATGGGGATTCCCCCCCACCCCCCGATGACTGATGGGACTCATCTTAGACATCTTTGTGACTGGACAGCAAGGAAACAATTTTCAGTGATGAAATGAAAGGCAGGTATTGCCGTTTGTAAAGTCAGAATGTTCTGCGGTTGCTATTTGTGGTCATATTAGAATGGTTGGTTCCCGGTCATTGCTTCCTACTCCTGGTTTTGAAAAGTGACCTCGAATACTGGCCTGGTGTGTTTTCTCTGGTCCCAAGGGAGCATCTGTATGTAGTTCTTTATAGATGGATGACAATGGGGCTAAAAGTCATTTTGAGGATCCCATGTAGATTTCCTGACAATTTCGTTCCCCTGCCACCAAAAGTTAAGACACAGTTAAGGAAAAGAAGCAGATTTCTACAATCATCAAAACAGATGGAGGAAGGTGTCAAGCAGGGTGTAGATGAGACAAGGTTGGCCTCGGGGGAGGCTGCAGGGCAGGCATGTGGAGTGGTTTATAGAATTTCACCTACTTCTCAGTGTATGAGGCTTTCCATTACAGACCAGGGGGCGTGGGGTCAAGCAGCACCAATGCGTAGTATTTCTAGGTCTCCGGGCCACTGTTTTCAGTAAAAATGCACCCATTTTCCCGTTTACTGATCCATCTGGGACCACGGTGCTGGCTGTGCTTTAGAAACCCTTCACTATTTAGTCTAGATTCTCCTTTTCCCCTCTCACCCCCCCATGCAGGTCATTTTAGTTTCACTCAACAGTCTACTCTGTGCCAGGAGCTGTGGTCAGAATCTGGGGCACATCAGTGAAGAAAACAAAGATCCTTCCTGCACAAAGCTTTTGCTCAGATGGGTTAAAAAAGAAACAGTAAAGTAAAAGAGATATATATAACAAACAGACATAAATACTCTGTTAGAAATTGGTAAGTGCAGTGGAAATGCTCTAACAAGGCAGGGGAGTGTGGGGTGGGGAGAGTTGCAATTTCGCAGAACAGTCGGCCTCATTAAGAAGGTGCTATCTGACCAAAGACTAAAAGAAGGCCATGAGTTTATGTGAGGAAAAGGCCTTCCTGGCAGAGGGAACAGCCAGTGCAAAGGCCCTGAGACGGTGGGGTGTGCCTGCAATGTTTCAGAAGAAGAAGCAAGGGGCCAGTGAGGCTGGCAGAGCACTGTGTTCAGGGAGGCCAGAGCAAGCTGGGGAGGGGAGCGTGAAGGGCTGAGCTTACAGTATAACAGCACAGGTAATAACATTAAGGATGTGGCTTTTACTCAGAAATGGGGGGCCACTAGAGGGTTTAGAGCAGAAAAGTGAGATGCTTTGATCTGTATTCTCAAAGAGCATTCTGGATGCTGTTTGGGGAGCAGATTAAAGGGATACAGTGATGGGACCAGGTAGAAGCTGTGGCAGGGACACAGGTGTGAGTGAGGGGAGGTGGCAGCAGTGGCTGTGAAGGGAGTGGGCGGCTTCTGGATATAACCTGAAGGTAGAGCCCTGATGGTGTTTCCTGATGCACAGGAGTCAAGATGGTTGCAAGGTGTCTGACTCTGCCACCAGGATGAGTGGCCATGATCTGAAGATGGAACTGAATGAGTCCTGAGGTCCGTTCAAGTTCTATAGTCATGAAATTATTTTCCCTAGGAAAAAAAATCTTCATTGTGTAAAGAAAGAGTAAGGGGAAATGTGTTTTGCAAAAAACGCTTTAAGATCACACAGAGGCTGTAGGTGGAGTGCACCTGTGCTTAGGGGCCCCTATGGCTCAGGGCATCCGGCTGACGGTAAGACCACATCCTGCATCAGCCACACCTCAGCCCCCCGCCCCCCCCAGCCCAGGAGTCACCTGGACACACACACTAGACAAGGTGGACATCTAAGCACAGACCCAGACCTACTTGCCACACAAACTCCTTCACTCTTGAAACCCTCCGATACTTTCAGAATCAGGGGCTGTGCCATCCTATGGGACCAAGGGTTATGGCTCTTGCAAAATTTGGGCTTCATAAAACAAGCTCAGTCCCTGACTTTCCCACCTGAGAAGGAGGCTGCTCTGAACATGATCCAGCAGGTTAAGAGCATCCAGAATAAGGAAACACATCTGCAAAGAAGCAGCTTGATCCAGACACAAGAAGCACTGCATACACAAGGATGCCAGACCTTATTTAGCAATTCAGCATTGCCATGACTATTCTGCAGCAACATCTCTTCCTGAGTTCACGTAAAAGCTTAGTCCAACATTACAAGTTACCCAGACGAAAAACACTTCCAGGAGGATGGCGGCATGAGCAGGGCAGCGGAAATCTCCTCCCAAAACCATATATATTTATGAAAATACAACAAATACAACTATTACTAATAGAGAGACCAGAAGATATAGGATGGCACCCAGCCTGCAGCTACACCTAAGAGGACTCGGCACCCCGCGAGGCGGTTAAGATACGGAGCAGTGACCCGGTGGGACCCGAGCACTCCTGCACACCAGCGCACCGGCGGGAGGAGAGGATTCAGAGCCGGGAGGGAGTGGAAGTACAGGCCCGCAAAATAACCAGCCCTGGTAATCTGTGCCAAGAGTGCTGACACATATCACGTGGTGTAGTGGAGACTGGAGAGACAGAGGGTGCAGGACCTGAGCCGGGGAAAAGCACCGGGTCCTCGCAGCCAGCTCCCCGGGACAAAAGGAAAGCACACGCTTTTTTTACCGGTCTTAAAGAGACAGGGGCCCAACAGAGGAGCAGGATCGTCCCAGCACACTCAGCCCAGCAGGCTGGGAGTCCTGGGGAATTTCGGTCCCCTTGGCTGGCGACTGGGAAAAAGTTGCCATACTGAGACTTCCCACAGAGATAAACAGCCTCCCATTCGTTCCCACCCAGCCAGACCTGCAAAGGACCCTGCAGAGTGGCATGGCCGTGGCTGCGGAATACTGGAGCAACAGCACCACCTACAGCATCCCCACAGAATCTACTCCCAGTGGGATTTTTTTCTCTTTTCTTTCTTTTTCTTTTCTCTCTTTTTTTCTTTTTTTTCTTTTTTTCTTTTTAAAAGTGTTGAAGAGGCCAGCTGACATAAGTGGCACCTACCAGCAACCACTTCTATAGCCATGAAAAACAGAGGAATATGCTACAAACAAAACTTACCCAGACCAGACAGAGACAACACCAGAGAGGGAACCTGAAGGGATGGAAATGCACAACCTTCCTGAAAAAGAATTCAGAGCAAAAGTCATAACCATACTGACGGATCTACAGAGAAATATGCAAGAGCTGAGGGAGGAAGTGAGGGAAGTCAGGAAAGAAAACGCAGAAATGAGACAAGCCATGAACAGGCTTAGCAGCAGACTGGATGAGATGCAAGAGACTGTTAATGGACTAGAAATCAGAGAACAGGAGTACAAAGAAGCTGAGGCAGAGAGAGAAAAAAGGATCTCTAGGGATGAAAGAATTTTAAGAGAACTGTATGACCAATTCAAACTGAACAATATTCGCATTATAGGAGTACCAGAGGAAGAAGAGAGAGAAAAAGGGATAGAAAGTGTCTTTGAAGAAATAATTGCTGAAAATTTCCCCATGCTGGGGAAGGAAATAGTCTCACAGTCCACGGAAGCCCACAGATCTCCCAACACAAGGGACCAAAGGAAGACAACACCAAGACACATAATAATTAAAATGGCAAATATCAAAGATAAGGACAGAGTATTAAAGGAAGCTAGAGAGAGAAAAAAGATCACCTACAAAGGAAAACCCATCAGGCTATCATCAGACTTCTCAACAGAAACCTTACAGGCCAGAAGAGAATGGCATGATATATTTAATGTAATGAAACAGAAGGGCCTCAAACCAAGAATATTGGATCCAGCATGATTATCATTTAAATATGATGGAGGGATTAAACAATTTCGAGACAAGCGAAAGCTGAGAGTTTGCCTCCCATAAACCACCACTACAGGATATCTTAAATGGACTGCTCTAGAGGGAAGCACTTATAAAGCTAAAAAGATGTCACCAGAGAAAATAAAATCATAGCACAGAAAGCAGACCATCCAAATACTAACTAAAGGCAAAGAATAAAATACCTAGTATATAAAGAATGGAGGAGGAAGAATAAGAAAGGAGAGAAATAGAGAAACATCAGACTGTGCTTACAATACCTTAACAAGAAAGTTAAGTTAGATTGTCAGATAGTAAAGAAGCAACCCTTAACCATTGGTAACCACAAATCTAAAGCCAGCAATGTCAATAACTACATATCTATCCATAATCACCCTAAATGTAAATGGACTGAATGCACCAATCAAAAGACACAGAGTAATAGAATGGATAAAAAAGCAAGACCCATCAATATGCTGCTTACAAGAGACTCACCTCAAACCCAAAGATATACACAGACTAAAAGTGAAGGGATGGAAAAAGATATTTCATGCAAACAACAAGGAGAAAAAAGCAGGTGTTGCAGTACTTGTATCAGACAAAATAGACTTCAAAACGAAGAAAGTAGCAAGAGATAAAGAAGGACATTACATAATGATAAAGGGGTCAGTCCAACAAGAAGATATAACCATTATAAATATATATGCACCCAACACAGGAGCGCCACCATATGTGAAACAAATACTAACAGAATTAAAGGAGGAAATAGACAGCAATGCATTCATTTTAGGAGACTTCAACACACCACTCACTCCAAAGGACAGATCAACCAGACAGAAAATAAGTAAAGACACAGAGGCACTGAACAACACACTAGAACAGATGGACCTAACTGACATCTACAGAACTCTACACCCAAAAGCAACAGGATACACATTCTTCTCAAGTGGACATGGAACATTTTCCAGAATAGACCACATACTAGGCCACAAAAAGAACCTCAGTAAATTCAAAAAGATTGAAATTCTACTAACCAACTTCTCAGATCACAAAGGTATAAAACTAGAAATAAATTTTAGAAAGAAAACAAAAAGGCTCACAAATACATGAAGACTTAACAACATTCTCCTAATTGATCAATGGGCTAGCGACCAAATCAAAACAGAAATCAAAGAATATATGGAGACTAATGACAACAACAACACAAAGCCACAACTTCAGTGGGATGCAGCAAAGGCAGTTCTAAGAGGAAAGTATATTGCAATCCAGGCCTATTTAAAGAAGGAAGAACATTCCCAAATGAATAGTCTAAAGACACAATTACTGAAATTGGAAAAAGAAGAACAAATGAGGCCCAAAGTCACCAGAGGGAGGGACATAACAAAGATCAGAGAAGAAATAAATAAAATTAAGAAGAATAAAACAATAGAAAAAATCAATGAAACCAAGAGCTGGTTCTTTGAAAAAATAAACAAAATAGATAAACCCCTAGCCAGACTCATTAAGAGAAAAAGAATCTACACACATAAACAGAATCAGAAATGAGAAAAGAAAAATAACAATGGACCCCACAGAAATACAAAGAATTATAAGAGAATATTATGAGAATCTATATGCTAACAAGCTGGAAAACCTAGAACTGGACTACTTCTTAGAAAAATACAACCTTCCAAGACTGACCAAGCAAGAAACAGAAAAATTTAAAAGACCAATCACCAGCAACGAAATTGTCTCGGTAATCAAAAAACTACCCAAGAACATAACCCCCGGACCAAATGGATCACCTCTGAATTCTACCAGACATATAGAGAAGAAATAACACCCATTCTCCTTAAAGTTTTCCAAAAAATAGAGGAGGAGGTAATACTTCCAGACTCATTCTATGAAGCCAGCATCACTCTAACACGAAAACTGGGCAAAGACCTCACCAAAAAAGAAAATTACAGACCAATATCCCTGATGAACATGGATGCAAAAATACTCAACAAAATATTAGCAAACCGAATTCAAAAATACATCAAGAGGATCATACACCATGATCAAGCGGGATACATCCCAGGGATGCAAGGATGGTACAACATTCGAAAATCCATCAACATCATCCACCACATCAACAAAAAGAAGAACAAAAACCACATGATCATCTCCATAGATGCTCAAAAAGCATTTGACAAAATTCAGCATCCATTCATGATTAAAACTCTCAACAAAATGGGTCTAGACGGCAAATACCTCAACATCATAAAGGCTATCTATATATGACAAACCCACAGCTAACATCATACTTAATGGCGAGAAGCTGAAAGCTTTTCTTCTAAGATTGGGAACAAGACAGGGATGCCCACTCTGTCCACTGTTATTCAACATAGTACTGGAGGTCCTAACCACGGCAATGAGACAAAACAAAAATATACAAGGCATCCAGATTGGTAAAGAAGAAGTCAAATTGTCATTGTTTGCAGATGACATGATATTGTACAAAAAAACCCTAAAGACTCCACTCCAAAACGACTAGGACTAATATCTGAATTCAGCAAAGTTGCAGGATACAAAATTAACACACAAAAATCTGTTGCTTTCCTATACACTAACAATGAACTAACAGAAAGAGAAATCAGAAAAACAATTCCATTCACAATTGCATCAAAAAGAATAAAATACCTAGGAATAAACATAAAGAAGGAAGTGGAAGACCTGTACTCTGAAAACTACAAGACACTCCTAAGAGAAATTAAGGAGGACACTAACAAATGGAAATTCATCCCATGCTCTTGGTTAGGAAGAATAAATATTGTCAAAATGGCTATACTACCTAAAGCAATCTACAGATTCAACGCAATCCCTATCAAACTACCAACTGCTTTCTTCAATGAACTGGAACAAATAATTCTAAAATTCATATGGAACGACAAAAGACCCCGAAGAGCCAAAGCAACCCTGAGAAGGAGGAATAAAACAGGGGGAATTAAGCTCCCTGACTTCAAGCTCTACTACAAAGCCACAGTAATCAAGACAATTTGGTCTTGGCACAAAAACAGACCCACAGACCAGTGGAAGAGAATAGAAAATCCAAACATTAACCCAAACATATACAGTCAATTAATATTTGATAAAGGAGCCTTGGATATACAATGGGGAGATGACAGCCTCTTCAGCAGCTGGTGTTGGAAAAACTGGACAGCTACATGTAAGAGAATGAAAATGGACTACTGTCTAACCCCATACACAAAAGTAAACTCAAAATGGATCAAAGACCTGAATGCAAGTCATGGAACCATAAAAGTCTTAGAAAAAAACATAGGCAAAAATTTCTTGGACACAAACATGAGGGACTTCTTTATGAACATATCTCTCTGAGCAAGGGAAACAAAAGCAAAAATGAACAAGTGGGACTATATCACGCTGAAAAGCTTCTGTAGAGCAAAGGACACCATCAGTAGAACAAAAAGACATCCTACAGTATGGGAGAATATATTCATAAATGACATATCTGATAAGGGGTTGACATCCAAATTATATAAAGAACTCATGCACTTCAACAAACAAACAAAAAATAGTCCAATTAAGAAATTGGCAGAGGACATGAATAGACACTTCTCCAAACAAGAAATTCAGATGGCCAACAGGCACATGAAAAGAGGCTCCACGTCCCTAATCATCAGAGAAATGCAGATTAAAACCACAATGAGATATCATCTCACACCAGTGAGGATGGCCAACATCCAAAACACAAACAACAACAAATGTTGGCGAGGATGTGGAGAAAAGGGAACCCTCCTACACTGCTGGTGGGACTGCAAATTAGTTCAACCATTGTGGAAAGCAGTATGGAGGTTCCTCAAAAGACTCAAAATAGAAATACCATTTGACCCATGAATCCCAATCCTAGGAATTTACCCTAAGAATGCAGCAGCGCTGTTTGAAAAAGGCATATGCACCCCTATGTTTATCATAGCACGATTTACAATAGCCAAGAAATGGAAGCAACCTAAGTGTCCATCAGTAGATCAATGTATAAAGAAGATGATGTGGTACATATACACAATGGAATATTATTCAGCCATAAGAATAAAACAAACCCTACCATTTGCAACAACATGGATGGAGCTAGAGGGTATTGTGCTCAGTGAAATAAGCCAAGCCGAAAAAGACAAGTATCAAATGATTTCACTCATATGTGGAGTATAAGAACAAAGAAAAAAACTGAAGGAACAAAACAGCAGCAGACTCACAGAACCCAAGAACGGACTAATAGTTACCAAAGGGAAAGGGACTGGGGAAAATGGGCGGGAAAGGAGGGATAAGAGGGAAAAAGGGGCATTAAGATTAGCAGATGTAATGTTGGGGGGGCACGGGGAGGGCTGTACAACTCAGAGAAGACAAGTAGTGACTCTATAGCTTCTTACTATGGTGGTGGACAGTGACTGTAATGGGGTTGGTGGGGGGGACCTGATGAAGGGGTAGTTTAATAACCATAATATTGCACATGTAATTGTACATTAACGATACCTAAATAAATTTTTTAAAAAAAAACAGGTTACCCAGGCAGATGAGAGGCCTTTGTTTGGAGTGCTGGTAAAGTCAAGTCCAGTAAAAAAAAAAAAAAGAAGCAATCCTTCCTACGATCAGGAGCTAGATGACTTTGCATGTGATGCAGCAGTGGCTGAGTACACAAAGGGCCCTGCAAGGAGGTGCCTTGCTGCCACAGGACCCTGCAGACTGGCTGATACGGACCTCGAAGGGGGCAGAAAGCTGAACATGAAACTCCACCCCAGAAAACTGTTGTTGCTTGGCCATCTGAGAAATTCAAAGCAGATGAGTCTGGACATGGGAAGACCGCTCCTCCTTGACCAGAGCTTGCTTCAGCAATCAGTGTCCTGGGGGTCCTTGGCTGCTTAACAAAGATCCACCTGAACTCCCAGATCTGCCAGAATCCTTCACACACCGAGCCTGGTGCCCAACCACCCTCCCATTTGAACTTGGAGACCTGAAGTGCAGACCCAGGACCCTGGGAGCAGACAGGAGCGTCGCGGGTGACTCAGAGGAGAGGCCGTGCTCTTGGGGAGGGCCGCAGTGTGGCTAAGAGGTCTAGACAACAGGCCAAGCTTTGCAGTGGTTTGTAAGCCAAATCTACAAAAACGGACTCCTCTCCAGAGCTGGCCATTTCTTAGGGGCTATCATCTGAGATGCCCTCGGCAGGGAGATGAGTGCCAAGCTGCCAACAGGGACTCAGTGTGCTGCCAGATCCATCCCGGTGAATGCAGGGAGCTGCGGGCATGTGGGCCCACCCCAGGGCCAACACTAAAAGGCACGAGGACTGGGAGCTGAGCAGGAGGGGACTCCAGGATGGGACTGAAGGACGCCAGCAGCAAGGCCTCCCCCTGAGCCTTCCCCACTACTGTCTCTTCCAAGGGAGGCAGCACTGAGCAGCTGCAGGCTGCATTCTTGCAGGGCTCGATTTTCACCCCTGCCCTAACATTTGTTGGCCAGGAGCCTTGGGACAAGTTCCTGTACCTCAGATAAGCTGCTATCGCCTTGGGTAAGATGGGGGTGATAACACCCACCATGCCTGTGGATACTGCAATGAGAAAACGTAGGCACACGTCCAACAGTGCCATAGCGGAGGTACTCAAGAGATGGTGTCTGCATTGCTTGGGCACCGAGTGGGAATAATGTGGCAGTTCGTTGGAGCTTGCCTTCTCGTTTAGACAATCTCACTGTCCTCCTCCTTTCTCTGTCCCTCCCCACCCAGGATGAGTCCCGGCAACTCCACCCGGAGAGCTTTCCAACCAGTCACAGTGGGTCATCAGAGATGTATTCAGATGCGCCGCCAGGCTCCCCTCAGAAAGGTGGACATTTTTCTCCCAGGGAATTTTCCAGAGCCTGCCAATAGCTCAGCAAATTGTGAGGACTGATAAAATGACAGGACACGATCTTCTTAAAACGGCACGTGGAAAAGCGTAAACCACTTGGGAAAAAGGTCTGCTTAGAGTGCAGCTCCTCCAGGGTGATCTTCAGCTTTGCGAGGCAGAGCCCCACAAAGACGTCTTCTAGTTTAATGAACGGGATGCTTTCAGAAACGTCATACACCTGACTGGCAACATCAGTAGAAAACACATAGCCAGTGCCAGAGCAAAAAGGCGGATACCTCTCCCACGGATATTCATATTTGCTGACAAACCACTTATTGTACTTTTCCCTAATCGGAAATTCATTCAATTTTAAGAAGCCAGTGAAAAACCTAGTGGTTCTGTTTTTCTTCACAAGTAACTCTGTCAGATAGTAAATGTTGACAAACATGTCAGAATCTGTTTTCATCACAAAAGCTGCCTGAGGACAGTAGCGGTGGACCCACTCTATGCCCATCATGGTTTTCAGAGTTAGATTGAAGTAAGTGTCCACAAAGTCCTTCTGGATGATGTCGTGGTGTTGCTGGCTTTCCTGGGCCACTGCTCTTGACAAGTCCTTATTGAAGGTGGCTCCCAGGAGGAAGAATGTTCTTATGTGTCTTCCCCACACATTCTTTTCTCTTCCCCACGTGCTCCGGATGGCCGTGCGAGCAAACGTCTGCTCATGGGTTGAAGTCACCAGCAGGATGAGGAAGGGGGGATCCTGCCTGCAGTCTATGTCTGGAAGCTGAAGGAAGTTCCCACTTTGTTTCTTGAAAGCAAATGGCTCTTTATAAGGACTCATAATATACACGCTGAAGTACAAACAGAGAGCTCCCAGGACCACCAGGGAAAAATACAGCAACTGCTTCTTCACGCAAGCCATCTGAAAGGAACAAAATCAAATGGTTACACCTCAACAGCAGGAGGTCATGGCTAACTTTAAGCCAGGAGACTGAGAGGCTGAGATGGGGCTGAGGGCCATGTTTAGTGGCTCATGTACCAAAAACTGGGGAATCTCACTGCACGCAGAAGCGGAGTGCTATGGCTCCACAGGGAGGCGCAGGCCACAGGCGGCGTCATTCACTCTGTGGCCTAAGATCGGGAGCACAGAGACTGGGGCACTGGTCCTGACTCCAAGGCCAGCCAGCCCTTCCTTCACTGGTGGGAGATTCTGATTCATGTCTAGAAGGATACGGGACGAGATGTCTCCCTAGGTCCTTCTAGTTCTGCCCTTCCTGATGCTATAATGAGGTCCAGCTAGAGAAACTGCAAGACAGGAAACCACATGTTCTAGATCTAAATGTGTGGACCATTTGCATTCTTCTCTGATCGAATAAAGGACCATTTTAACATGCCCAGGAAAAAGCAAAGCCAGCTTTCTAATTTGCACAGTTATATCTATCAATCTCCCCCCCTTATCCAGAGATTACAATCCAAGACCCCCAGTGGATGTCTGAAATCGTGGATAGTCCCAATCCCTATATATACTATGTTTTTGCTTATATATGTACATACCTATGATAAAGTTCAATTTATAAGTTAGGCATAGTAAGGGATTAACAACAATAACTAATAGTAAAATAGAACAACTTTAACAATACACTGTAATAACAGTTATGGGAATGGGGTGTCTTTCTCTCTCAAAATATCTTGTGCTGTACTCGCCCTTCTTATGATAGTGACGTGAGATGATAAAATGCCTACAGGATGAGAAGGGAGGTGCGTGACATAGCCTTGTGACATGGTGTCAGGGTACTACTGACCTCCTGACAGTATGGCAGAAAGGGGACCATCCGCTTCCTGACCTGTGGGGAGCAGGTAACAGGATCCCCAGAGAAGGGTGATGACTGTAGCCTGGGATTCTGTCCCTGTGAGTGGTGGTTGTTATTCTTCTTTTTTTAGGTCACTTTTTTAAATCACCTGTCTGATCTTCTCATCTCTTGTCCACCCACCTCTGTCACTCTCCACAAATCCAGGATCATCCATGTTAATGTTATACATTAAGAAATCAAGAAACTCACTTTTTCCTGGGTAAGATGAACCTTGGGTTTGAAAGCTAAGCCACAGGGTGGCTTCCAAGAGGGAATTTATTCCAAAGTGCTGTCAGCATATGCCACTGGGCATTATCAAGGGCAGTATCAGGTTCTGCACTTGATTTACCAAAAATGATCCTCCTCTTCCTCGGGAGTCGCTATAAGGAAGAAACAAAAGAATAGCGTCATTCCAAACACACCTCACCTGCAGCTCCACCGTTTGTGGGCCAGCGTGTTGCCGTAGAGCCACTTTACTGCTCACCTACCTAACCCTGACGGAGTACCTGAGCCCCACCACCAGCCTCACTTTTCTTGTCTCTAAAATGGGTGGGACTGGGACAAATTCCACCACATGGTTGACCCACCAACAATAGGAACAGCACACAAACATCCATGAGACCTTTCAGGCCTAATGGGTTAGGAAAGTGCCCAGGGGTCTGGGCAGAGGCTTGGAGGACTCATAACTGTTATGTTCTCTGTGTAACAGGGTCTGTGGCCTGTGGTTAAAGAATTTAACACAGGGAAGAAATCCCTCAATTCTCAATTCAATGTCCATATCTTCAATGTGACAACCTGGGTGAGAGGACAGAGGGACCAGGGTGAAAAGAAACCAACCAAGTGAAAAGAACAAAGGTTGGTTATTTTGACGGCAAAAAAGGCAGGAATTTCATTCAGTTCCAAATATATTCACTGTGAAAGAAACGGAGCAATGAATGACCTTTCCAGAACAAGCTAAGTCTCTAGAGGCCAACCTGGTCCAGCTCCTTTTCCTCTCGGCCGCCAAGGAGCTCCCATCCAGCTGGACTTCCCCAACCTCTGAGACTGGCTGCAGGAGGTAAACGCATGGCCGGAACACGTCCGAGCCAGTGTGGGATGCTGCACAGACTCTGTCCCTCTTTCTTTCTTTGTGAGGTTATTTATTTGCAGGGCTGTGATGTGTAGTTTGTTTTGGCAGGGGAGAGGTGAGGCAAACCAAACTGCAATTTCCCCCACAATACGTTTTAAAAAGAAACATAAAAACCAAATGCAAGAGAAAGATGCTGTTTCTCTATTTTGCTTCCTTCCTCGGGCAAGTTTACACTTCTTCAGGCAGCTGCCTGGAGTAAACTGAAGTTCTCGGTCCCCAGGGTGCCTTTTCTGAGGATCCTTCACTGGGGTCTCGATCCCCAGGGATGGACACTCAGCTCACCCACTGTGTTGGTCTCTGGCCGGAAGTCAAACGGCACCCAGGAAGCAGAGCAAGTGCTGTCAGCATATGCCACTGGGTTATTTGTTTTCACCTGCCATTGGAACACACTTCCTGCCTCCAGTGGAATGACCAAGAAACAAACCCCCAGAGGTTACACCCCAAGATCCCCACTGACAAGCCATTTGCATCTTTGAGTCCAGATGTATCGAGCTATGAGGACCAGGGATACAACATTCCCCGGAGATGGATTCAAGGAGGGCACTGAGGACCAAGAGAGGACAGAGCCTGGAAGAGCATGTTTCTACAAAGGGAGGTGTGTACCGCCAGGTTCTAGCCTTTCCAGGCTGGCCGGGAGGCAGAAGCCCTTCACATAAAGGAGCTTCATGGACAGAGCCAAGGACAGGCACCATCTCTGCTAGAGAAGCCCCACCTTCCCAGACACATCAAGGACCAGGCTGTGGCGTGTGGCCAGGCAGTTGTAATGAAACAGCAGTTTATTTAGCAGATTCTGCATTTCAGGCCTTGCTCTTTAAAGCTATGAGTAATACAGACCCAGATACAGAGCCTCAAAACTGCAGTCGATAAGTACTGCACATGAATTATAGATCACGGCAAGCCAGAAGGTGGCAGGCATCCCCTGCTGTCCGCCTCCCGCCCTGGAAAGTTAAGTTCAAGGGGCTGGCGAGGAGGGCCTTCTAGATCTAGAGCAGACAGCAATGGTCAAGTCCAGCTCTGAGGCCCGATGGAGCACCTCGGGTCAGAGCACACAACCAAGGGCATGTCCCCAGGGGCCCAGGGCCAGAGTGGAGAGAGAACTGGCAAGGGGCTGAGCCAGTTGTGTGGGCTGCGTGGAGGATGTGGTGTTTCATCTTGTTCCTGAAGGGTGGGTGTGATGTGACAGGTGGAGCCAGAGGAGGGAATTCCAGACCACGGGGACTCAGGGAGTGTGGCAGGCAGTCCAGAGAGCTGGGAGACCCTTCAGGACACATGTTCCAGAGCCAACATCACAGACCTTGGGAGAACCCCCGACTCCCCCCAGCTGCAGGGAGCAGACAGCATCATGGGAATGCAGAAAGGATGACACCAAAGATCTCTGCACCCAGCAACGCAGAGGTTCTCAAACCCAGGGGTGCAGGAGGTCCCAGGGAGGCAGGGTCAGAGGTGTCATCCCACAGGGACTGCATTTTGACATGTCCCAGGTGATTCTGCTCTAGGCTGGCCCATCTGAGAACAGTGGGATAAACGTGCAAAGGAAAAAAGACAGTCCCTTCAATAACTGGTGCTAGGAAAACTGGACAGCTACGTGCAAGAGAATGAACCTGGATAACTGTCTAACTCCATACACAAAAGTCCACTCAAAATGGATCAAAGTGCTGATGGACAGTGAGTGGGGGGGACCTGATGAAGTGGGGAGTTTAGGAACCATAATGTTGCACATGTAACTGTAGATTAATGATACCAAAATTTTAAAAAAATGGATCAAAGACCTGAATGTAAGACATGAACCATAAAACTCTTAGAAGAAAACATAGGCAAAACTCTCTTGAATATAAACATAAACAACTTTTTCCTGAACTTATCTCCCTGGGCAAGGGAAACAAAATCAAAAATGAACAAGTGGGACTACATCAAACCAAAAACTTCTGGACAGCAAAGGACACCATCAACAGAACCAAAAGGCATCCTACAGTATGGGAGAACATACTCGTAAATGATTTATCTGATGAATGGTTAACATCCAAAAAATATAAAGCAGGACCCTGTGCCCCCTGTGGACAAAATGTTGAGGCCAAGAAACTTGTTGATGGGGGAGGGTTAAGGCCCCCCCTTTTATGATTCAAACGCTGACCTACACAGTTGCCAACAGACTTCACTCCAACTTCCAAGACTGGTCAACCTAGACTTTCATTTACAAATGTGGGCCATGAAGAGTCAAAGAGTAGACATTTGAGAAGAATTAGCCACTGGAAGGAAGGATGGGACAAACATCTTTGTAGTCTTCTTAAGAAAGCACATTTCTACATGACACCCTAGCAACAAATTTCACAACTCCCATTTGTGTATATATATTGTGTCAGTTACAAATATTCTTACCCAGATCACAGTGCAGGCCTTGTCAAGTCACCTCCATCACAATATTCTGTTAACCAGCTTTACTTCCTGGTATTACACACATGTAGAAGCAAGGAAAATGTACATCATTGCACATGATAACCACCTCACCCATGTAAACTGGACTTCCCCAAATTATTGAACTTGGGAATACCTTATCACAATTGTGACAATTACTACCAAGTCACACCTACTTTCTAAGATTTCCTTATTACCATGGGATCTTGGCACAAGACAGCTAGTCAGGCAAACTCTCATGGCCCTCATGCAATGGCTGGAGCACCTGAATACCTCCACTTCCCCCTATGCACGAATCATGGCAGCTGCTCCCCTGCTCCCAGACCTGAATCACCCTGCCTTCCACCAGGAGAGTCCAACAGTCACTTCCCATTGGGAATCTTTGGGTCAAGAGAAGGTTAGCATAGGAATGATAGGATATCATATCTGCCTTGCTACAACCCCAAGACCTAGGAACCCCAAGGCTTAGTACAGTTGGAAGGAAATAGTAGGAGATATACAAATACTTGTTGAATAAATAATCTGGGCAGAGTCTATGACCACAAAATAAAGGACACTGTCCTGGCATCGGTGAGCTCCAGCCCACTGCTCATGCCCTCCTCCCAGGGGATCTCCCCATTCACACCTCCACTCCCGTCCTCATCACACTCAAGCTTCTTCAGTAGAAAATGTCCATACCCTGGGGTCCAGGCTTCTGTCCTAATGAGGCTGTGAATTTCTTCCTCATCAGTTCCGGTGACAATACATATTAGTAATGAGCAATGCAAATGGTGCTGATTTTTCCTCTTAAGATGACAGCCACCGCCTATGTGGATCTCTAAGTATGATTGCAAATCAAAAATTCACTCAAAAATAAATTGTTGGTCCTTATGAGTGGATGCATCTTTGGTGTTCTTTGAAAAATTTCGGTAAAGATTCAGATTGCTTTTTGCGTATCAAACTGTTGATGAGACTCTGAAAGATACAGCGTCAAGACTGAGGCACAAGTCATGCTGGCATCACCCAGGATTCATCGCCCACGACCTACTTGTTTCCACACAAGCTTCCGCTCTCGTAGCCACAGGCCTGGGCTTCCTCCGTGTCTCCTCCGCTTCACCTCTGACCTCCCTGATTTCCCACTCTGACTCTCCTTTGTCAGCTCTTCTTCCTCATCCTGCCCCTGAAATGCAGGTGCACGGTGAACCTCTCTTGCAATGGACAGTCTCCTGATATTATCCTCTCCCGCGCTTACACACAAAATAACCCTCAAATCCATACTGTGCTTCCACACCTTTTGCCTTACTCCAGATCCAAAAGCCAACTGGACATCCACGCATGTCTCAAGTTCCACTCCTCCTCCCTGGCTGAGAATCCACTCAGTGACACAAGCGCCAGACCCACACCCATTTCCACTGCTTTAGCGACAAACTCTACTTAACCACTGCCACTCCAGCCTCCACGCTGTCAATCAGAAGAACCTTTAAAAACACAGGTCCAATAACTAAACCAGTGTTCAGCTAAAGCACGTCGGCAGACGAGGCAATACAGATGGTAAGCACAATTACTTATTTCAATTTTCACTCCAACACTTAAAATTTTCCAGCGTCAACCCCTTACCTCCACAGTGCACCGGCACTCCTGTCACAAGATGGTGTGAAGTTCCAGAAATGCTGCTCTTTCTGCCCAGAATGCCTATGGCCAACTAGACAACTCCTTTTAATCCCTTCAGGACTAGCTCTGCCTTCGCTCTTCAGTGGCGTTTCCCTGACACTCGCCCAGTGAGCAGGCTCAGCCACTCCTCTTCTTGGTACCACCCCAGTTCCTTGCACGGACCTCCACCACAGCTTCCCCAGAGTATGGTTATTTGTTTGTAGGTCTCTCTCCTACTTTACGATGAGTGGCTTGGGACAGGAAGTATTTTATTCGTATTTATTTAAGCCTTAATACCTCATACAATACTTTTCACATAACTGATGTTCAGTGAACATCTACCAAGTGTGTAGAAAAAAATGTACTGCTACAGGTTGAATTGTGTTCCCCCCAAACTCCTATGCTGAAGTCCTACCCCTCTCCCCCAGGACTCAGAATGTGACCTTATTTGGAAATATAGTCGTTGCAGATGGAATTAGTTAAGATGAGGTCATACAGGAGTAGGGTGGTCCTTAATCCAATAAGGCTAGTGTACTTTTTGAAACGGATCATTTGGACACAGGCACACACATACACAGAGCAACATGGGCAGAAGGATGCAGAGATCAGGGTGATGCTCCTGCAAGGAAAGGACACAAAAGATTGCCAGCAACCAGCAGGGAGGATGCAGCAGATTCCCTGTCATGGCCCTCACAGCAGCCCTGGTGTCACCTCGACCATGGACTCCAAGCCTGCAGAGCTGTGAGGCGATCCATATCTCCGTGTGAACCACTCGTTCTGTAGTTCTTTGTTATGGCAGTCCTAGAACACTTTAACATTTACTGAGTGAATAAATGAATAAAGTTACTCAGTACAGTTATTACCTGGATATCTGCAATGCGCCTTTCACGCGCTTAGCTAAGCAGCAAACACAGTAACAGAATTAGGCGGAATTCCGCCCACAGGCGACACTGCGTTTAGTTCTGTCAGTGTATGCTTCCTCCTCTCTCTATGCAGGTTTTGAAAGGGAAAATAGGTTTTCCCGCATAAATTTTCAACACTAGGTTTTTGTTTCTGCTTGGAGAAAACCCTACAGGCAGGAAAGTCACTAAAGAGTAGACAAATGGTGACAGTAAAGACTTGAAAACAGCTGGAAAGGTGTTCCCAATCAGCTGTGTCCCACCCTTGCTTTGGTGTTTCTGCCTTGTCTTACCTCCTCGGCACTGCCTTCTTTCCTCTGACCACTGCTAGGCCATCACAGACTTTCAGTAGATCTCCAGAAACCACCTACCCCCAAATGGAAAAAGAAAATGCTAACACGCCAACATCATCTTCTAGTCAAATGCCAGTCACCTCCTTGCATCTTTCACTGTTTCTCACTTGAAAACCCGGCACACACACCATGAATTGATGGAGGAACCCAGAACCTTCACCGACCTGAATCACCAACGCCCAAGTCGCCTGCATGAGTCACAGTCATGGGAGCAGGAGTGTCGGGGGAGTGTGGCTAAGATCGTCAGAGGGAATATTAACAGAACCGAGACCCAGATGCTCAGGACTCTTCCCCTCTGGCATTTGGGGTTCTTGTAGAGTCTGCTTCCAGCTCCCATTCACTTCACTCTAAATCTGGCTGAAAGTACAGCTTTTCCCTAAAGATAACTTTGGCAGGGAAACCACATATTTTAATGTGAAATGATTCACAATGAAAATATGACACTTTATAAAAGTTCATTAAAATTGTTAAACATTGATGGGTTTGTTAGATGGCCCTACTGTTCCACCTGACTTGACAACACCTCTTCCTTTTCTCACTGGTATCTGGCTTTGAGGGCTGGTTGTTACACAACAGGCTGGGACGGTTTTCCTATTAAAACCCAAACTGGCAATGTGCCCTAAGAATTTCATTGACAATATATATTCTATTTTAGTAATAGAAAGAAACAAAGTTTGTCAGTTGGAGCAAATTTAAACTAAAATAACCGACTTACAAGCATTTCAAATCCTAGTCATTTTCATTTTAAACCAGCATTTCCCTTATTATAACTAAATGTATTTCTGAATAGCGATGTAACTGTACACAGATGTAAGAGGAAAACACAAAGCAGCCATCATCCTGCCCAGAAAGCAACAAAACTAGGAATTTAAGTTTCATCAAGGTCATCAAAAATCCCAATCACTTAGACATACAGAAGATTAATTATGAGGTCAAAGGAAAAATTAAATGTATAATACCAGGTTACTTATAAACAAAACAAGTGAGAACACTTGATATGATTCCTTAGCATGTGTTTAAAGTTGCTTTCAGAGGCAAACGCATAGCCTTAACGTTATTAGAGAAAAGAAAGAAAAAAAAGGACTAAGATCTCAAAGAATTTAGAAAACAGAAATTTTAGAAAAGAGCAAGAGTAATAAAACTAAAAGCAGGATTGAATTAATTCAAACATTAAAACAAAATAATACTGAAAAATACACACACACCTTCTCTTTCAAATGGACTAAGCTCTAGCATATCCAAAAAATACAGAAAGGGGGTAAAGGAAAATAAAATGAGAAATGGAAAATGGAGAATGATACATATGGAAGACACCCACAATGTTAAGCGTTCTGTGTTTGGAACCCAAGGGAACTGGGTCAAATCTTAAGTCAGCCACTTGCTAGCTATGAGATACTAGGCATATTTACCTTCTTAAGACTCCATTTTCTCTATAAATGAGAAATAGAAAGCTTATAAAATAATAAAATACTATGACCTCCTCAAGCTTTTGTGAAAGTCAAAACAATACTTCATTGTACCCAGGAATTAGTAAGCATCCAAGCAATATTCCAGCTCATTCCTAAGCCTTCTGGTATGTGAGTTTGATCTGTAAAGCCCTACAATCTCTTCTCACACCTGCTTGGGATATAATCACTTGACAGGGTCCCATTAGGTCCACTGGGCAGGTGACACTTGTAATTTCATCTTCAAAATAATGCA
This sequence comes from Smutsia gigantea, assembly GCA_032199065.1. Classification (NCBI taxonomy): domain Eukaryota; kingdom Metazoa; phylum Chordata; class Mammalia; order Pholidota; family Manidae; genus Smutsia; species Smutsia gigantea. The sequence continues at coordinate 155,748 of JAVSCE010013974.1, read as the reverse complement.
GTTCGTAGAAGTGGGGAAAAGGTCAAATTCTTCCAGATTTGAAGTGAAACTGACATGGCTTTGTATGAGCTGAGGGGGGGCACAGCTGGCAGAGCGTGATTTGAGAGGGTCAAAATGTCCTTGAAAAACTGTGTCTTTACAGCAGTTTTGTGCCACAGGAAGTCTCCTACTACAATGTAGAGAGGACACCTGGTTAGAATCTGCCTCCATAAAAGAGGAAGTTGAAATGGCAACAGTGAGATAATGTCTAGGAACAAAATAACAAAGAGGAAAGAACAGAATTTAGAGAACAAGGAGAGATTCAAGATGGCAGCATGAGAGGTGACACGGAGAACTCCTCCTAAAATCACAAATAGTACAAAAATATAGTTAATTAATACAACTAATCCTAAAACAGCAACAAGAAAAAGAAAGAAGGCTGAACCAGACTGCATACAGACCTCACAAACAAAGCAGACCTCATGAAACAGGGTATCGTACAGCCTTAATCCGGCGGGACCCAAGCCCTTCCCCCACCCCAGTTCACCATCGGGAGGAAGAGAAACGGAACGGGGACTGGGTGGAAACCTGGGACTCCTGAACACCTAGCCCTGGATATCTGCTTTAGGTGAGCAGAAACCTATATTGTGTGGTGCTCTGGGTGTTGGGGAGCTCGGACAGGTGGAGTGCTTGGGAGACTGACATTCCGGCCATTTGTGGAAGAGGGATCCACACCCGGCTGCTCTGTGTCAGATGAGGGGCAGGCCGTCTGAGACGCTTCCTAGCAGCAAGAGGGCTGCTGAAGGGGCGGGATTTGCACGAAGCTTGCTGCACGGGAGAAGGGAGAGCTGGACAAGGTTGTCTGGGCATGCTCTGCCCAACTGGTTGGGAACTTTGAGGAGCTTCAGGTGCTCCATCCCCCTGGCTGCCTACTCAGCTCTGAGGCCCCTCACTGTGACACGCAGAATGCCAAGACTTCCTCCTGGCCTGACAGCACCAGCTGGTGAACTGGCACTCACTGCACAGGCATCAGGCCAGCCAGAGGGAGGCCCCGCCTACAACAGCTGGAGAGGCAAAGCACAGAGGCTTACACGTGTGTGCTCGGCCCACTGGCTCTGACACTGGAGAAAGGCACCGCAGACGGGAACCAGGAAACAGATCTTTCCTCCCCCCAGGCACCAGCTCCACTCTCCAGTGACCCCCAAACTCACTCTAGGGGCTGAGCAGCTCCAGAGACTGGAGTTTCTGCGCACTAGCGGGTACCACACAGATATATGAAACATCAAAAGAACATGGTTCAGACCAAAATCTCACAAACCCCAGAAAAAAGGGCCAAATGAAACTGAACACACCAATCTTCCTGAAAGAGAGTTCAAAATGAAAATTATAAACATGCTTATGGAGTTACAGAAAAATATTCAAGACCTCAGGAATGAATTTAAGTCAGAGATTCAATCATTAAGAAATTCCATATCTGAAATGAAATATACAGTGGAGGGATTTAAAAGCAGATTAGGAGGAGTTCCAGGAAGATGGCAGCATGAGCAGGGCGGCAGAAATCTTCTCCCAAAAGATATATATCTATGAAAATACAGCAAATACAACTATTCCTAAAAGAGAGACCAGAATATACAGGACAGCGCACAGCCTGCATCTGCACCTGAGAGCACTCGGCACCCCGCAAGGCGGGTAAGATACAGAGCTGCGTTCCAGCGGGACCCAAGCACTCCCCTACCCCAGCGCACTGGCGGGAGAAGAGGATTCAGAGCCGGGAGGGAGTGGAAGTACAGGCCCGTGAAATAACCAGCCCTGGTGATCTGTGCCGGGGGCACTGACACACATCGAGCGGTGTATCAGATATTGGAGAGGCAGAAGGTGCAGGTTTTGAGCTGGGAACGCACCCGGGTCCTCACAGCCAGCTCCCCGGGACAAAAGAAAAGAGCGTGCTTTTCTTAGCAGTCTTAAAGAGACAGGGGCCCAATGGAGGAACACGATCGTACCAGCACACTCAGCCCAGCAGGCTGGGAATCCTGGGGAATTTCAGACCCCTCGACTGGTGACTGGGAAAAAGTAGCTGTACTGAGACTTCACACAGAGAACAACAGCCTCCCATTCGTTCCAGCCCTGGCCAGAGCTACAAACGGACCTGCGGAGCGGTGAGCCATGGCTGTGGAATAGTGGAGCAACAGCGCCAACTAGAGCATCTTACAGAATCTACTCCTGGCAGGCTTTTTTTTCCCTTTCTTTTCTTTTCTTCTCTTTCTTTTCTTTCTCTTCCTTTTTTTGTTTTATTGTTTTTAATTTTTGTTTTTTATTTTGTTTTCTTTCTTTTTTTTTTAAGTCTTAAAGAGCCCAGGTGACATACATGGCACCTACCAGTGACCACTTCTATCGCCATGAAAAGACAGAGGAATATGGTACAGACAAACCTCACCCGACCCACACAACACCAGAGAGGGAGCCTGAAGGGGTGGAAATGCACGAAATTCCTGAAAAAGAATTCAGAATAAAAGTCATAACCATGCTGATGGATCTACAGAGAAATATGCAAGACCTGAGAGAGGAAGTGAGGGAAGTCAGGAAAGACAATGAAGAAATGAGACAAGCCATCGATGGCCTTAGCAGTAGACTGGACGAGATGCAAGAGACTGTTAATGGAATACAAATCAGAGAGCACGAATACACAGCAGCTGAGGCAAAGTGAGATAAAAGGATCTCTAGGAATGAAAGAATATTAAGAGAACTGTATGACCAATCCAAACAGAACAATATTCGCATTATAGGAGTACCAGAGAAAGAAGAGAGAGACAAGGGGATAGAAAGTGTCTTTGAAGAAATAATTGCTGAAAACTTCCCCATGCTGGGGAAGGAAATAGTCTCGCAGTCCACAGAAGCCCACAGATGTCCCAACACAAGGGACCCACGGAAGACAACAACAAGACTCATAATAATTAAAATGGCAAAGATCAAATATAGGGACAGAGTATTAAAGGCAGCTAGAGAGAGAAAAAATATCACCTACAAAGGAAAACCCATCAGACTTCTCAACAGAAATCTTACAGGCCAGAAGCCAATGGCATGATATATTTAATGTAATGAAACAGAAGGGCCTCAAACCAAGAATATTGTGTCCAGCAAGATTATCAATTAATTATGACAGAGGAATTAAACAATTTCCAGACAAGCAAAAGCTGAGAGAATTTGCCTCCCATAAACCACCTCTACAGGACATCTTCAAGGAACTGCTCTAGAGGGAAGCACCCCTAAGGCTAAAAATATGTCACCAGAGAAAATAAAATCATAGCACAGAAAGCAGACCATCCAAATACTAACTAAAGGCAAAGAATAAAACGCCTAGTATATAAAGAATGGAGGAGGAAGAATAAGAAGGGAGAGAAATAAAGAAACATCAGACTGTGTTTACAATATCTTAACAAGAAAGTTAAGTTAGACTGTTAGATAGTAAAGAAGCAACCCTTGAACCTTTCGTTACCATGAATCTAAAGCCAGCAATGCCAATAAGTACATATCTATCAATAACCACCCTAAATGTAAATGGACTGAATGCACCAATCAAAATCACAGAGTAAAAGAATGGATAAAAAAGAAGACCCATCTATATGCTGCCTACAAGAAACTCACCTCAAACCCAAAGATATACACAGACTAAAAGTGAAGGGATGGAAAAAGATATTTCATGCAAACAACAAAGAGAAAAAAGCAGGTGTTGTAGTACTTGTATCAGACAAAATAGACTTCAAAACGAAGAAAGAAGCAAGAGATAAAGAAGGATATTACATAATGATAAAGGGGTCAGTCCAACAAGAGGATATAACCATTATAAATATATATGCACCCAACACAGGAGCACCAGCATATGTGAAACAAATACTAACACAATTAAAGGAGGAAATAGAAAGCAATGCATTCATTTTAGGAGACTTCAACACACCACTCACTCCAAAGGACAGATCAACCAGACAGAAAATAAGTAAAGACACAGAGGCACTGAACAACACACTAGAACAGATGGACCTAACAGACATCTACAGAACTCTACACCCAAAAGCAACAGGATACACATTCTTCTCAAGTGCACATGGAACATTTTCCAGAATAGACCACATACTAGGCCACAAAAAGAACCTCAGTAAATTCAAAAATATTGAAATTCTACCAACCAACTTCTCAGATCACAAAGGTATAAAACTAGAAATAAATTTTAGAAAGAAAACAAAAAGGCTCACAAATACATGGAGACTTAACAACATTCTCCTAATTGATCAATGGGTTAACGACCAAATCAAAACAGAAATCAAAGAATATATGGAGACTAATGACAACAACAACACAAAGCCACAACTTCTGTGGGACGCAGCAAAGGCAGTTCTAAGAGGAAAGTATATTGCAATCCAGGCCTATTTAAAGAAGGAAGAACATTCCCAAATGAATAGTCTAAAGACACAATTACTGAAATTGGAAAAAGAAGAACAAATGAGGCCCAAAGTCACCAGAAGGAGGGACATAATAAAGATCAGAGAAGAAATAAATAAAATTGAAAAGAATAAAACAATAGAAAAAAATCAACGAAACCAAGAGCTGGTTCTTTGAAAAAATAAACAAAATAGATAAACCCCTAGCCAGACTCACTAAGAGAAAAAGAGAATCTACACACATAAACAGAATCAGAAATGAGAAAGGAAAAATAACAACGGACGCCACAGAAATACAAAGAATTATAAGAGAATATTATGAGAATCTATATGCTAACAAGCTGGAAAACCTAGAAGAAATGGGCGACTTTTTAGAAAACTACAACCTTCCAAAACTGACCAAACAAGAAACAGAAAAATTAAAAAGACCAATCACCAGCAACGAAATTGACTCGGTAATCAAAAAACTACCCAAGAACAAAACCCCCAGACCAGATGAATTCACCTCTGAATTCTACTAGACATATAGAGAAGAAATAACACCCATTCTCCTTAAACTTTTCCAAAAAAATAGAAGAGGAGGGAATACTTCCAGACTCATTCTATGAAGCCAGCATCACTCTAATACCAAAACCTGGCAAAGACCTCATGAAAAAAGAAAATTACAGACCAATATCCCTGATGAACGTTAATGCAAAAATACTCAACAAAATATTTGCAAACCGAATTCAAAAATATATCAAGAGGATCGTACACCATGATCAAGTGGGATTCATCCCAGGGATGCAAGGATAGTACAATATTCGAAAATCCATCAACATCATCACCGCATCAACAAAAAGAAGAAAAAAAAACACATGATCATCTCCATAGATGCTGAAAAAGCATTTGACAAAATTCAGCATCCATTCATGATTAAAACTCTCAACAAAATGGGTATAGACGGCAAGAACCTCAACATCATAAAGGCTATATATGACAAACCCACAGCTAACATCACACTTAACGGCAGATGCTGAAAGCTTTTCATCTAAGATTGGGAACAAGACAGGGAGGCCCACTCTCTCCACTGTTATTCAACATAATACTAGAGGTCCTAGCCACAGCAATCAGACAAAACAAAGAAATACAAGGCATCCAGATTGGTAAAGAAGAAGTCAAATTGTCACTGTTTGCAGATGACATGATGTACATAAAAAACTCTAAAGACTCCACTCCAAAACTACTAGAACTAATATCTGAATTCAGCAAAGTTGCAGGATACAAAATTAACACACAGAAATCTGTTGCTTTCCTATACACTAATGATGAACTAACAGAAAGAGAAATAAGAAAAACAATTCCATTCACAATTGCATCAAAAAGAATAAAATACCTAGGAATAAACCTAAAGAAGGAAGTGAAAGACCTGTACTCTGAAAACTACAAGACACTCCGAAGAGAAATTAAAGAGGACACTAACAAATGGAAATGCATCCCATGCTCTTGGCTAGGAAGAATAAATATTGTCAAAATGGCTATACTACCTAAAGCAATCTACAGATTCAATGCAATCCCTATCAAACTACCAACAGCTTTCTTCAATGAACTGGAACAAATAATTCTAAAATTCATATGGAACCACAAAAGACCCCGAATAGCCAAAGCAATCCTGAGAAGGAGGAATAAAACAGGGGGAATTACACTCCCTGACTTCAAGCTCTACTACAAAGCCACAGTAATCAAGACAATTTGGTATTGGCACAAAAACAGACCCACAGACCTGTGGAACAGAATAGAAAATCCAAACATTAACCCAAACATATACAGTCAATTAATATTTGATTAAGGAGCCTTGGATATACAATGGGGAGATGACAGCCTCTTCAGCAGCTGGTGTTGGAAAAACTGGACAGCTACATGTAAGAGAATGAAACTGGACTACTGTCTAAGCCCATACACAAAAGTAAACTCAAAATGGATCAAGGACCTGAATGTAAGTCATGGAACCATAAAACTCTTAGAAAAAAACATAGGCAAAAATCTCTTGGACATAAACATGAGTGACTTCGTTATGAACATATCTCCCCAGGCAAGAGAAACAAAAGCAAAAATGAACAAGTGGGACTATATCAAGCTGAAAAGCTTCTGTAGAGCAAAGGACACCATCAGTAGAACAAAAAGACATCCTACAGTATGGGAGAATATATTCATAAATTACATATCCGATAAGAGGTTGACATCCAAAATATATAAAGGACTCACGCACCTCAACAAACAAAAAGCAAATAAGCCAATTAAGAAATTGGCAGAGGACATGAATAGACACTTCTCCAAAGAAGAAACTCATATGGCCAACAGGCACATGAAAAGAGGCTCCACATCACTAATCATCAGAGAAATGCAAATTAAAACTACAATGAGATATCACCTCACACCAGTGAGGATGGCCAATATCCAAAAGACAAACAACAACAAATGTTAGCAAGGATGTGGAGAAAAGGGAACCCTCCTACACTGCTGGTGGGAATGCAAATTAGTTCAACCATTGTGGAAAGCAGTATGGAGGTTCCTCAAAAAACTCAAAATAGAAATCCCATTTGACCCAGGAATCCCACTCCTAGGAATTTACCCTAAGAATGCAGCAGCACAGTTTGAAAAAGACATATGCACCCCTATGTTTATTGCAGCACTATTTACAATAGCCAAGAAATGGAAGCAACCTAAGTATCCATCAGTAGATGAATGGATAAAGAAGAGGTGGTACATATACACAATGGAATATTATTCAACCATAAGAAGAAAACAAATCCTACCATTTGCAACAATATGGATGGAGCTGGAGGATATTATGTTCAGTGAAATAAGCCAGGAAGAGAAAGACAAGTACCAAATGATTTCCCTCATTTGTGGAGTATAATTACGAAGCAAAACTGAAGGAACAAAATAGCAGCAGACTCAGAGACTCCAAGAAAGAAATAGTGGTTACCAAAGGGGAGGGGTGTGGGAGGGTGGGTGTGGAGGGAGGGAGAAGGGGATTGAGGGGTATTATGTTTAGTACACATGGTGTGGGGGGTCACGGGGAAAACAGTGTAGCACAGAGAAGGCAAATAGTGAATCTGTGGCATCTTACTACACTGATGGACAGTGACTGCATTGGGGTATGGGTGGGGACTTGATAATATGGGTAAATGTAGTAACCACATTGTTTTTTCATGTGAAACCTTCATAAGAGTATATATCAATAATACCTTAATAAAAATTTAAAAAAAACTGAAAGAAAAAAACAGCCGCAGACTCGCAGAACCCAAGAATGGACTAACAGTTACCAAAGGGAAAGGGACTGGGGAGGATGGGTGGGAAGGGAGGGATAAGGGGGGAAAGGGGGCATTATGATTAGCACACATAATGTAGGGGGGGATACAGGGAGGGCTGTACAACTCAGAGAAGACAAGTAGTGACTCTATAGCATCTTACTATGCTGATGGACGGTGACTGTAATGGGGTTGGTGGGGGGGACTTGATAATAGGGGGTCTAGTAACCATAATGTTGTTTAAGTGATTGTATATTAACAATACGAAAAGAAAACAAGGCTCAGGAGGGAAAAAATGGAGGTAAAAAGGGATCAATTGGATGCATTAGAGAAAAACCAGATTAATGTCCCCATAGTGGCTAGCAGTATCATTTTCTGTGTGCCAGCTACTGTGCTTAGCACTTTTCTTGGGAGTATCCATTCAGCTCTCACCATACATCTACAAGGTGCGTGTTATTGTTCTCTTCTGCTAAGGGGAAACCTGCACAGTGAAGTCACTGGCCTGGGTCCTAGAGTGAGTTAATGGCTAAAACCAGAATCCACAACCAGGCAAATACACCCCAGAGTCCACACCTCACTGCTCAAGCCCCTTGCTGGTGTCACAGTTAAGTGTCATCATAAGTGTCAATCCCACAGAAAACTTTGGGCCAGAAGCTCTCAAACTTCCAGAATGAAGCTTCAGTGGAGTTGACTGTGGTTAAACACAGAGAAGAGATGACAATCCTTCAGGAAGAAAAGGAAGGTGATAGAGGGCAGTTGGCTTGAAAATATTTTCCATCCAAGGAACCAACAGCTAAAGAGACAAGGGTACAAAACATAGGATGTGGAAAGGGGAGGGAAGGAATGGAGCTATTCAGTCAAGCCTGAGAACAGGGCAAACTAGAAGTAATAAATGGTGACTGATGGAGAACGATGATGGAGAGAGGAAAGCAGAAAAGAAAAAATGCCAGGCAACATCTTCCCCAGAAGGGAAGTTCATGACAGTAAGAGCATCTTGTCTTTGAACAAGTAGAGGTTCATGAACAACAAAAAACCCACAACCTGATTTAAAAATAGGCCAAGGACTTGAATAGACATTTCTCCACAGAAGATATTCAGATGGCCAATAAACTCATGAAAAGATGCTCCATATCACTAATTATTAAGGAAATGTAAATCAAAACCACAATGAGATACCACTTCCCACCCACTAGGATTTCTATTATAAAAATAAATTTTTAAAGAAATTAACAAGTGTTGACCAATATGTCAAGAAACTGGACATTTTCTCGACCACCTTGTGCATTGCTGGTAGCAATGTAAGATGGTGGAACCCTGTGGAAGAGTATAGCAGTTCCTCAAAAAATTTAACATAGAATTATTCATATGATCCAGTAATTCCACTTCTGAGTGTATACCCCCCCCAAAAAAAAACGAAAGCAAGGAGTCAAACAGGTATTTGTACACCCATGTTCATAGCAAGACTACTCACAACAGCCAAAAGGTGGAGGCAATCCAAGTGTCGACTGATGGATGAATGGATAAACAAAATGTAGTCATTACATATAGTGGTATACCACTGAGCCTGTAAAAGTTCAGAAAGTCTGATACATCCTACAACATGGATGAACCTTGAAGACATTATGCTAAGTGAAATAAGCCAGTCACGAAGGGACAAATACTGTAGGATTCCACCTATTTGAGGTCCTTAGAGCAATCAAATCCATAGAGACAGAAAGTAGAATGGTGGGTGCCAACAGCCGGGGACTGTGGGAAGAAGTGACCACTAATGGGTACAGGGTTTCCTTTTGAAGTAACGGAAATGTTCTGCAACTAGATTGTAGGGATGGTTGCACAATGTTGCGAATGTACTAAATGTCATGGAATTGTGAAAAAAAAAGGTTGAATTATTTCATGTATATTTTACCATGATAGTGAAATGGAATTTGGGGTTCACTGAATTGTAAACTTCATGGGTAAAATTTATGATATTGATATTATATGCCAATAAAACTATTAATAAAAAAAAGAAGAGGACAGAAAAGAACCAAAACCACAGGGAATGTGGAGTCCCTTCTCCTTGGCAAGATTTCCCAAACCCCATCAGACATCAAGAGGACCTGAGTGTGGTTGGGGGCAATGCAGGATGGGGAGAGATGGGTCTGCAAGTCAGAGAACAACTGGAATAAACTAAATTAAACAGGCTTCTTTACTGAAGGACTTTTGGAAAATTTTACAAAGTTAATATGCAGAGTGAATCTCAAAAAAAATATATATTCATAGTCAGGGTTGCCAAAATTTCTTTGATCCTAGAACAGTTTGTGAGGAATGCATCCCATACACTAATGGAGAAATCAAACGGATACAAAATTGGCTACGTGGGGTTATAGCTGAGTCAAAAGTACAGGTGGGTCCCTGGGACAGCAAGTGCCACCAGGTTCTACGAATCTGAATAAGGAGGAACCGACTACATGAAAAATGTCTCTCTAACATCATAATTCTTCTTCTCTGACTGTTGAAGACTCCCACATGGTGTTTGATGATATCGGTGTTCATTAGCCTGAAGAAGCTCCTCCATTTTACCTGATGAAAAAACACGGGCATTCAGCAAGTCCAGCACACTGGTAGAGCTCAGCAAAGCTGGGTATGGGCTCCATATGGTTTGTGGGTTCCATATGGTTTGTGGGTTATTCCCCTATGTTTGAAATACCTGACAATTAGAGAAAGAAAAAAAAATTTAACACTTCCAAGCTACATCCTCAATCTGGAGGCAGACTGAAACCTGATACACCCTGAAAGCAACCTGTAATAAAATTATAGGATGAACAGAGACTAAATCAACCAATCATAATCATCCATGATTGCGACACCTCCTCCTCCTTCATATACTCAGGCAATAGAAAAGCAGACAGACCTGATAACCAGAACACAAACTAAAGAGAAGAGAAGAAAAATAAATAAATTTCATGTAGGAAGACAAACAATGAAGAATAATTCACTCAAATTATATCTAAAGGTACATCTGAACCTGCCCTTGTTAAATATACTTGGCACGGGAGAAAAATGGCAGAGTGAATGTGTGTAACTACTACAGGAGAGAAGGGAGCGCAAAGGGGCAGAAATGTATGAAAGACAAATGAAGAAGCCAGCCTGGAAAAAGACTCTGTCCTACAAGCGGGCTGGAAGTGTGCCCATAGGTTCTGCTGCTGCTCAGGGAGCAGAAGAGAACATCCTTGAATGGCTGCATAATTCTCCATCACTGGTTTCATCCCACATGGAACACGTCTAGCCTGGAGATTGATTTGGAGTTTTTCATCAGAAATAGAATAGGCGGAGTTGTAAACTTCAACAGCAATGCCCAGGAATGGCTTCAGATAATTATAGAGAGTCAGAGGCTAAATAAAAGGGTTGGGGCAACAAATTAAATACTGGGCCCCTGACATTCGTCATTTTATTCCAGCAATTCTGCTGTTGTGCAAAAGAGTTGGGGCACATTGGGGGGGCATTACTTTTAAAACCAAGGGGTTCTTTTTCATCCAATAACAGAAAATGAGTTCCATTATTTTATTTTCACACCTCATTCTGGATCCAAAACAATCTTACTCAGCACAGTAAAGGGCTTGGCACATAACAGGCAAATAATAATAATATCTATGACCTATGTAGCACTTATGTCCTGGCACTGGCCTAAAGCTTTATATATATGGAAATTTAATTTAATTCTCCTAACTGCTCCCTCTGAATACATACCATTATTATGTCTGATTTCAGTTGAGGAAACTGAGACCCAGAGAAATCAAGGAACTTGCTCACATTCACGTAACAAGTTCCCCACAGAGCTGGGGTGTGAACACAGCACCTGGCCCAGGGCCCAAACTCCATCGCTACATGAATATCTGTTGAATGGGTGAATGGATGATCAGCTACTTTATTTACCCAACTTGGTCCCAAACACCTTCTGGCTCCTTTTCTTCTACTGAGGCTATAGAGAAAATGTTCAAAATTAGATATAAAAATTCTGGTTGATTTGCTTTTCGTATGAGTCTCGTTACACAATACTTGAATCTTCTAATTCTGGTTTCCACTGAAGGCCACACTAGCTGTCAAAATCTCTGTAAATCATCTTCCCCACCCTGTCTCCTTGCTTCTTCACACACAGGCTCAGATAACTGTCCCATCTGTAGGCAACAGAAGTCTAATTAAAGCCTGCAGAAGGCCAACCACACAGGAACCCCCGAACTCAGGCCAAGGGCAAAGGAGAAGAGCCTGCATTAGGAGGCCTGGGAGGGGCCCTCTCCCATGCAAGGGGGTTCCCTGGAGGCAGAGAGAGGAAGCAGAGGGGAGCAGGAGAGAGGTCAGCAGACCACCACAGGAGGCTACAAACCTGGGGTCACCCAAGGGTGCCAATGGGCTAGGGGGCAGAAAGAAGGCTCTGAGCCCCTGTTAACAGCTGCATTCCAGTGGACAGGGATGTGGCAGCTCAACGTCTGTCAGCTGCATCCCAGTCAGCAAGCCAGTAACTGGGGAGACACTGACGAGGGCTGAGCATGTTTCACGGCTATTGGAACCAGGATTCAAGACCAGGACCTAGTCCTGGGAGAAAACCAAGATCAGAAGTTCAGCCAAATGGACAAGTATCCTGGGGAGGCAAAGGTTCCCCTGGGACACCAGTGCCTGGCTCGGAGCCCAAGGCCAACCCCACGCCCAGGAAGGAGGCGATGGCACCCCTGGAGCCCTTCCAGGATTGGCCTAAACTGGCCTGGGGCTGCAGTTGTCCAGTGCCTGCGGTTGGTGAGCAGCACGGGGGAAGGAGAGCTGTGTTCTGGTGTCCTCCGTGAAAGGATGAAAATTAGCACCCAACACAGAGGCCTGGACATTTACGTCGAATCTCAGAAAATCAGACATTAACAGAAGCCCTGGTTTATTCAAAGTACCTACTCAGAAATCCTACAAAGGAAAAGGGGCTGGAGCTGGAAGAACCTCTGGGAAGACAACACTGTCCTTGTCAGTTTTTTGAGGTGACACCTTAGGGAAATACCGAAATGGAAGTTTGTACCTTTTGACCCCCTCCACCCATTCTGCCAGCCCTCCATGCCTGCCTCTGGTGACCACCAACCTGTTCTCTAATCTGTGAATTCAGTTTTTCTTTTTTAAGGTCCCACATGCAAGTGAGGTTATACAGTATTTGTCTTTCTCTAACTTATTTCACTAAAGCAAAGTTATGAAGTGCTCCCTATTTGAAACAGGTGGCATATTACCACCCTTGTTAAAGAGGAAACACATAAAAGATGGACTGTATAACTTAACTGAAGTATTTTATTACAGGTACGGATGGGCTGACTCAGCATGTATTTACCTTCAAATGGGACCCTAGGAATTTCCTGTCTATAAAATACTCTACTCAACAGCCATTCCCCACCCCGGTCACTGGAATGTGACACTTCCCAGATCTCTATCTTCGTTCAATTCTACCCCTCCATCTCACAGTATAAGGGCAGAAATAGCAAATGCCGGAGATGTGGAGATGGGAGGTGATGTTAACATTTCCTGAAGATAGATATGTAACGAAGATTTTTGTGTTTGTCAGGCTAATATAAAGGAAGAGTGAACAAAACTTCACAGCATCTGATTACTGCAGATGTGGAAAGGGCTATTATTGGAAGCTCTATTTATCCCCAACAAATCAGAAACCTAAGCAAACGACAAAAAAAAAGTGAAACAAACAATTTAAAAAACAGGGTAGAAGCAATATTTACTGCACATATTACACACACACACTGGTACAGATATTGTAAAAATGTTGATTATAAAATCTTAAGGCACCTCATACATTTGGGAATGAGCTAAAGAGACTCCTACCTCACCCTCCCCACAACTTCAAACCCCTCCTGTGCAGAATGCTATGCTGTTGGGGGGTTTTGTGGGTTTGTTTTGGGTTTTTTTTTCCAGACTGGCTTATTCATTTTAACTGTGAGATGTTTCTATCCCATGTTAATTCCCTAATCATAAATTGCACTGCTATGCCCACCCAGTAACACAACTTCCTCAGTGTCTGGTCTGAGTAGTTAAAATATTTCATAAATGAATTCATTATTATCAATACCAAATAACAATAACAACCCAAATAAAAAGTGGGCAAAGGATCTAACAGACATTTTTCCAAAGAGAGTAAACATGGCCAACAGGCACATGCAAACACCCTCAGCATCTTCATCCTCACGGAGGTGCCAGTCAAAACCACAAGGAGATGTCATCTTCCAAGTGTTCGGACGGCTATTACCGAAAAAATAAGAGACAACACATGCTGGTCAGGATGCAGATGGTGGGGCTGTAACCTGGCAGAGCAGCTATGGAAAACCGCATGGAGGTTCCTCAAGAAATTAAAAATACAACTACCATATGATCCAGCAAGTCCACTTCTGAGCATACAATCCAAGTAAATGAAAACATTATCTGCAAAAGATACCTGCACTCTCCTGTGTTCAAGGCAACATTATCACAATATCCAAGGTGTAGAAACAGCCTAAATATCTCTGGACGGATGACAGATAAAGAAAATGTGATATAAACATGAGATGGAATATTAGTCAGCCTTTAAAAAGAAGGAAATCCTACTGATTTCCACAACATAAATGTGGAGGGCATCATGCTAAATGAAATAAACCAGACCAAGGCAAATATTCCCTGCTATCACTTACATGTGGAATCTTAAAAAAAAGTCAAATTCACAGAGTAGAAAAATGGTTGCGGGGTTCCAGGGGGGTAACAAGGAGAGGTTCTGGGGATCTAATGAATGACACCATCACTGTAGTTATTAACACTGGACTGTAATATTGAAGTTTGCCTAGAGAATAGAACTTAAATGTTCTTACCCCCAAAAAGGTGAATTTTTAAAAAGAATGCACTGTTTGATCAAGTCGATGAAATTGATCTGTAACCATTTTATTTCCCTTAATTTTAAAAGAGAGAAAGAGGAATTTCAAAGGAAAAGGCTCAACCTGCACTAACGCGGTCCTGCGAAGTGCGCACGGTCAAATGCCCCCTAAGCCCTCCCGCGCCCCCAGCGCCCGCGCCTTCCCTGCCCGCCTCGACCCTCGCGCCCTCCCTTCTCGGGTCCCCCGCGCCCCCGCGTCTCCCGTGCCCCCCGCGCTAGTACCTCCCGGGCCATCCTCGCCCCCAGGTCCCGCACCTCCTGGCCGCCCCGCCCTTCCGGGCCCCGCGCCCCCCGCACCGGCCCCCCGCCCGGCCCCGCGCACACCGCGTCCCCTGTGCCAGTACCTCCGGGGCTCCCGGCTCCCGGCGCCCGCGCACCTCCCGGCCCCGACCGTGTGCCCCGCACTCCCTCGGCGGCCGGCTGGGCTGCAGCCGCAACGAGCGCAGAGCCTCCCCGCGCCCGGCAGATCCTGGGGCCCGCGGCGGGTCCTCGGAGGAGCCGGGTCCAGGCCGAGGGCGGCCTCCCCTCCGCAGGGCATTTGGGAGGTGGGAGGAGCGGCGCGCGGTGCGCACGGGAAATCTGATAGGTGAGGCGCGCGGGCGGGCGGGGGACGCGGGGCGCTGCGGCGGGCGGCGGGCGGGGGGCGGCTGCAGGGGGCGGCGGGAGCCCCGCGCCACGCGCGCGGGGGGCGGGAGGACCGTCGGCACGTTCTGCCTCGGGAGCCCCACGAGCAGAGCATCTTCCACTAGCCCCTGACGTTCGCGCGGTGGCATTTGCTCATGTCGCCTTAGGCCCACTCTTTGAGTTTCCCATCCAGCCCTCCCAGGGGACGGTCCCAAAGTTAACTTTAAAACCCTCTCTGTACAGGTAAGGAAGGGCCGTCTGTGCTTCTCAAACCCCAGATGCCTCCGACAGGAATACCCTCCCCCTTTCAGAAAAGAGATGCTATTTTCGTAGCAAATGGTTGTGAGCCATGAGTCAGGGTCAGACAGCGGAATCGGGAGGTAGAGGGGCTGTTTAATCCTTAGGACAGCCAAGTGAAGTAGGTACTATTTGTACTCCCATTTCACGGATAAGGAAACTGAGGCACGAATAAAGCGAGGGTTGAGTAGTAAGATAGGTGGTGCCAGTGAGACCCCAGCTTTCTCTAGTGGGAAAAATATACATAAATTTATGTACAAAAATATGCATGTATATTTCAGACTTGGGGTCATATCATTGACCATCTGATTCCATGACTGTCGACCCGGACTGCACAGTAAAATCGCCCGGGCAGCGTTCAAACTTCAGTGCCCTGGCCCTGCCCCAGGCCAAGGAATCTGACTTCTCTTCCTTAATCGAGATTCTGCGATAGGATCAGAACAGCAGCAGGTCCATTTCCCCACAGTGAGCACGGGATCCTTCCTGAGCAAAGATGGAGCGAGCTAATGTGGGGGAGATGGAAGCGGAAACCCCCAAATATTTAGCGAGACGGAGCGCCAAAGCCTGCCAGTGCAGAATCGGCTCCCAGTTTCAGAGGAAGGAAGCAGCCTTGGAGCGGGAGACTGGGTGGGAGGCCGGGCGCCCTGGGAGGAGGCTGATGAGTGAGAACATAGTAGCAGGATGGCAGCCCCACCAGCCTGCGACAGTAAACGCCCCCGCGCTGCTGCACTGCGCTCCTGTCTCCCACAGCACATTCCCTGGGGTAACCCAACGGGCCTTGGTGCCCTCACAGCTCAGCTGCTGTGAGCTAGCACAGCCAGGCAGGATGCGGCCCCGGCAGCCAGTGGGTGGGACTGGCCCTAGCCGGTCAGCCCCATCAGGACCAGTCTGCACCTGTCAGCCACAGACACCTTGGCTCTGCCCGCTCACTGGACTTGCTTCTGGCACCTTGAGGGACTGGACCTGGGGCAGGTGTCTTTTGGTTTTTTACTGGAGTATAGATGACGTTCCGTATCATCAGGTTCAGGTGTACAGCAGAGTGACTGGACAATCATAAATACAGAGACCACACTGGTTGTTGCCATAGGGAAGGGGGGTGGGAGATGGGAAAAACGGGAAAGGCATATAATGGTACAAGCTTCCGATTATAAAGTAAATAAGTTACAGGGATGAAAAGTGCAGCACCGGGAATACAGTCAATCATATTGTAATAATTCTGAATGGTTGCAGATGGTAACTACACTTACCATGGTGATGGAGAGGGCAGGTGTTTTTAATCTGTGAGCAGGATCCAGCAAAGGGGCATGGGGGATGTGGGACGATGGTCCAGCAGAGGCCGGAGTGACAAAAAGGCCCCTGGAAGGTGAGGAGAGAGCCTTCCAGGCAGAGGCAAGGCCCTGAGACAGGAATGTGCCTGCACATGGCTTGGCATCGCCGTGTGGAAATGGACTAATGGAACAGGGTAAACCAGGTGGGCAACAAGCACCAGTCACGCGGCCCTGAGCCCACGGGCAGGAAAATGGCAGCACTGTGTGCAGGCCCAGAGCTCATGGTCTAAGGCCCTCTGCTGAGATGCGAGAGGGAGCCATGCAGACAGCCCCCACTCAGTCCCGTGTGTCCCCCACCCCACCCCGCACCCTCTCTAGAACACAGCACCCGTGGCTGGCAGCCTTCCCAGGCTGCTGAGACCTAAAACGGGGTTCCCAACCTCAGCACAGTTGACATGCTGGGTCGGACAATTCTTTACTGTGGGACAATGTTTAGTAAGGTCCCTGGCCTCCACCCATTAAATGCCAGGAACACACACGTGAGTGGCTGTCTCCAGACACTGTCACATGTCCCAAGGGGAGAAAATTGCCCCCAGTTGAGAACCACTGCTCTAATAGGAAGGAGTGGCACCCAGTGCCCCGCAAATAACTATACACACTTATTAGGGATGGCCTCACAGAAAAGGGCCATTTCTCAGATCGGAAAGGCCCACTACATCACTGAGCCCCTGGCCAACGTGCATTTGCTCCGGTCACGCCAGCCCTCCTGCACTCCTTGACGGGCCGGGCTCACCCCCATCGCAGGCCCCGAGCACCTCCACTTCCCTCTGGTGTGTTCCTGTCCCAGATATTCACGGACTCTCCCTGGCTTTCCGCTCAGATACCACCTCCCAGCAGTCTCCTGAGATGTCTGAGGCACTCCCTCCCAGCTTCACCACTGCCGAACCTGGAACCCTCTCGGTCTGCTTCGCTGTCTGGATGTTGCTGAGTCCACTTTCACCTTTGTGTGGGCTGTGTCTTCCCTCCAAACAGGACTCTGGGGCGGACCCCACAGCCCCAGGATGGGGCTCCTCGTGGCCCCAAGTGGATCTTGAACAATACTCATTGAGCCCATAAGTTGGGGGAAGAATGGATGGCAGGACAGGGGAGCAAAAGCAGCCAGCGCTCTGACGCCGTGGGGCTGGGCTGGGACTGTGAGAGGCTGGGCAAGATCCCTTCCCTCCTGGTGCAGGCTGCAGGCCTCTGGCCGTGGGGGGTGTTCACCGACGTCTCCCTCATCTCAGAGAGGTAGAGCTGCCAGCCAGCAGTCCAGCACCTGGAACCAGCGTCGGTGGCGGAGCCCGTCCCTGGGGCCTTCATGCCAACGTAAGGAACCGATCAGAGGTTCTTTGAGGCTGGGAACATGGTGTTCCCAGGGGAGCTACTGTATGAATTAGAGTCACTGTGCCACAAAGGTCTTTTCAGGCCCACAGCAGTTTTCTGAAACATTCAACAAAGCTCTGGTGGGGCAAAGTGAAGGGTGTGGGGACTGAGACCCAGAGCCAGAGGAAGTGGCTCCTGTTCGGGGAGTCTTGTGTCAGTGCGGCTGTGTGGCTGACCATCTGGGGACGCCAGGAAGCATGCTGCTGTCACAGGGGGGTCGTGCCCACATGGCTCCCAGAAGCCACTGGGGCTGCCCCACCCCTACAAAGAGACTGGCTTTTCCACCCTCCGTCTGGGTGGGGCTGCAGCGTGTAACTGTAACCCCATTCCTCAGAGGGAAGCTCGCCTGAGTGACCCACACAGTTATAACACAAGGCTGTGGCCAGTCTCGCCCTATAGACCACAAACGTGGCTCCTCATTCTTAAAAGATGGGACCACACCTTCCCAGGCAGTGAAGGGATTCACCTCAGAGTGGGGCAGGAAGGGCAGTCCACATGGGTTTATAGAGGGCCAGATTAGGGAGGAAGGTTAAGTTCGGATGGCCTCGGCCACCTCCAGCCGGCAAGCCACAGCATAGCAAACAGTTTGTAAGCTTGCACCAGTACGTTTTGTATTTCATATTCTCATTTAAGTATTTTATTTAATTTCAGGATTATTCCAGAATAATCATTTTATGGCACCCGAAAACCCAGGGACTCTTAGAAAATGACCACTGGTTTTCAGCTGTTGGGTGGCCACGTGTACTAAGGTCGTGGTCTAACGCACCATCATGCATCCAGGGATGTGCTCCCCTTGGCGTCTCCAGCGAGCGCTGGACCCCTAAACCTGACCAGATCCTAAAGCCCACAAACAGATGTTCATCTTGAATCCCAAGCCAGGGAGGTGATGGGACAGCAGGGGCACAGAGAGCCTGGTCACCTGGCTCTGCAAGTCGGTTCCACTGTCAGCTTCCTCTCTGCACAGCAAGCATGAAGGTAAGAGTTGCCATGCGGTCAGGACACAGTGAAGACAGAGGCTGGAGACCCCCTGTGGCACCCCGTGCTGGTTTTTTTTTTATAATCCTTAACAATTCTAAGGTAGTTTTTTGTTGGTTTCATTGTCATTTTAGGAAATTGCACCCTTATCTCAATATTGCCTCCAAAAGCACTGCCCCTTCTCGATAAACCCAGGTTTCAGAGGTACACACCTGCTTGTCAGAGAAGCTGTCTACCTGGTGCTAAGTGATGTTCTGAGGGGTTGAAAATCAACTCCAAGCTCAAGGACATTTCCTGCGATTGAGGAGGTTTCTGTGTACCCTGAGCTCTGCAAATGGCTCCTGGACAAGCATGCTGAAAAAGGTTAAGTCCCAGGGACTGTCTGCAAGAGAGGACCTTCACTTCAGGGGTGTAAATTCTGGAGCATTGGCTTACTACATTGATCATCCTTCAGAAGGGCACCAGAAAAGATAAAAGCCATTATCTTTTTCCTTCAGGGACACCCAGCAGAGGAAAAGAGACCAACTTGTCCATAACTGGCCATGTCAAGAGCTGGACCCAGATGTGAATGTTAACAGAAGTTCACATGGAGTACAGAGGAAGAGCCGATTGATTCTGACTAGGGGTTGGACTTGGTGTTTTCCATCTATTTTCAGCATTAGAATCTCCTTTTTCAAATAGGACGTGTATGTGCCTCCAATATCCCCACGTGAGCTACGTCAGAGCTGTTCAGTTGGGGGGCGGGAGGGAGCCTACACCCCTTCCTTCCACCACCAAAGACATCACATACTCAGACCCATAGGACTGTGCCCCCGCACTGTTTCAGCATCTCTAGACCAGAGGATGGTGAAGTTTCTAACCACCCATGTTAGTTAATGGGATCTTGGTACAAAATGCAGAGCCGTGCCTGCTTCCAATGGTTTCCTCCGGATCCCCCCTTCCCCTAGCCCACATGTGCATGCGCCGGGGCTCCTGTCCACAAAGTGGAATCACCCTAAAAACCCAAAGCTACTGAAAGGTTTTCACCGAAACTACAGCTTGCTTTCAGAAACACTACAGCTTTCAAAGAACTCACACGAGCAATCTCATTCAAGCTTCTGATAACCCCACCAGGCGGAGGGGCCGGGAGGTTTTATCATTTTTCAGATGACGCTGAAACCCAGTGGTGACTAACAGCGAGGGTTTCATAGCTCTGTCCCAGCCCTGCAGCCCCTGGTCACCTCAGTGTCTCGTGTGCATGGTGGAGATGGCAGGAAAGTGTTTTGAACTATGTCTGGCACACAGGGAGTCCTCAGTATGTACCACCTCTGATGGTTAGGTAAATGACCCAGAACACATCCCTAGGGAGTGGGGGGTGGAGAACCAGGTCCCAGGCCTCCAATCCCCCCCTTGGATGCCCTTCCCAGCCCTGCTATTCCAGAGTCCTTTGTGGGGTTGTTTGAGTTCCTGCAGAAGCATGCCGGATCTCTAAAATAAAAAGTGCTGGCAATGTTTGGTGAATAAATGAATAACACTGTGTGGCATGATGTCTCTATTTTCCAGAATTTCTCATGGCTGGTTTTATCGAGTAAAGCCTGAGAGAAAGAAGTGATCATAGTCAACTCGGGAAAACTCACTTATGTATCTTTTCCAGAAGTAGAATTACATTAGTTATTATTAAAGTTCTTTGGCAATCATTATTCTAAATGTTTTACATGCATTAACTCATTTGTTTCTCACTACAGTTTTGTGAGGTAGATGCTATTATATCTCCATTTTATGGGTGAGAAGACTGAGCCACAGAGACGTCAAATATTGGCCTACATAAAGCAAAGCGATCTCTTGCCCACTAGAAATAACCGAAAGTTATAATATATGTATATTACTTTGTTAGCCCACCTAATAATTCCTTTCCCCACTTTATTTTTATTGAAGTATAATTTGATATACAATCTTATATTTGTTTCAAATATACAACACAGCAGTTCAACAGTTAGCCATATTATTAATTCCTCACCCCCACTAGTGCGGGTACTATCTGCCAACATAGGAAGATGTTAACCGAATCATTGACTATATTCTCCATGCTGTACTACCATCCCTGTGACCCACTTACATTATGATTGAGAATTTTTGTGCCCTTTTATCCCCCTCACCCTTTCCAAATACTCACCCCAACCCCTCCCTCATGGTAACCACCAGTCACTTCTTAGTATCTATGAGTCTACTGCTATTTTATTCATTCTGTCCTGCTTTGTTTTTATATTCCACAAATCAGTGAACTCATGATATTTGTCTTTCTCCACCTGGCTTATTTCACTTAGCATAATACCCTCTAGATCATCCATGTTGCTGCAAATGGCAGAATTTCTTTTTATTTTATGGCTGAATAATATTCCACTGTGTGTATGTACCACATCTTCTATATTCATTCATCTATTAGTGGACACGTAGGCTGCTTCCATAATTTGGCTATTGTAAATTGGCAATAAATATAAGGGGGCATACATCTTTCCAAAACAAGGATTTTGTTTTCTTCGGGTTGATTCTTAGAAGTGGAATTACTGGGTCTTATGGTATTTCTATTTTTAGTTTTTTGAGGAACCGCCATACTGCTTCCACAGTGGCTGCACCAACTTAAATTCCCACCAACAGTGTAGGTGAGCTTCCTTTTCTTTACATACTCACCAACACTTGTTATTTCTTGTCTTTTGGATTATCAGTGGCCATTCTAACGGATATGAGGTGATAGCTCATTGTGGTTTTGATTTGCATTTCCCTGATGATTAGCGATGTGGAGCATCTTTTTATATGCCTGTTGGCCATCCATATTTCTTCTTTGGAGAAGTGTCTGCTCAAGTCCTCTGCCCATTTTTTAATCCGATTATGTGGGGTTTTTTGCTGTTGTTGAGGTATATGAGTTTTTTTTATATATTTTGGGTGTTAACCCCTTATTGGATAAATAATTTATGAATATATTCTCCCATAGTACAGATTGTCTTTTTGTTCTGCTGATGGTGTCCTTTGCTGTACAGAAGCGTTTTAGTT
This sequence comes from Smutsia gigantea, assembly GCA_032199065.1. NCBI lineage: Eukaryota > Metazoa > Chordata > Mammalia > Pholidota > Manidae > Smutsia > Smutsia gigantea. Next base: position 133,517 of record JAVSCE010013974.1, on the reverse strand, counting down.
TGATGTAGTCCCACTTGTTCATTTTTTATTTTGTTTCCCTTGCCTAAGGAGATGTGTCCAGGAAAAAATTGCTCATGCTTATATTCAAGAGATTTTTGACTATGTTTTCTTCTAAAAAAAAGTTTTATGGTTTCGTGTCTTACATTCAAGTCTTCCATCTATTTTGAATTTACTTTTGTGTTTGGAGTTAGACAGCAATCCAGTTTCATTCTCTTGTATGTAGCTGTCCAGTTTCCAACACCAGTTATTGAAGAGACTGTCTTTTCCGCATTGTATATTCATGGTTCCTTATTGTATATGAATTGGTCATATATGTGTGGGTTTATATCTGGGCTCTCTATTCTGTTCCATTGATCTATGGGTCTGTTGTTGTGCCAGTACCATACTGTTTTGATTATTGTAGGATTATAATATAGCTTGAAGTCAAAGAATAATCCCCCAAGCTTCGTTCTTCTTTCTCAGGATAGCTTTGGCTTTTTGGGGTCTTTCATGGTTCCATATGAATTTTAGATTTATTTGTTCTTGTTCATTGAAAAATGCTGTTGGTATTTTGATAGGGATTGCATTGAATCTGTAGATTGCTTTGGGCAAGATGGCCATTTTGACAGTATTCTTCCTATCCATGAGCATGAGGTAGATTTCCATTTATTCATGTCTTCTTTAATTTCTCTCATGAATGTCTTATGGCTTTCAGAGTACAGGTCATTCAACTCCTTGGTTAGGTTTATTCCTAGGTATTTTACTCTTTGATGCAATTGTAAATGGAATTGTTTTCCCGATTTCTCTTTCTGCTAGTTTATTGTTAGTATATAGGAAAGCAACAGATTTCTGTGTATTAATTTTGTATCCTGCAACTTGCTAAAAGTTATTAGTTCTAATAGCTTTTTTCAGTGGAATTGTTAGGGTTTTCTATGTATAACATCATGTCATCTCTCTACAGCATCTTACTATGCTGATGGACAGTGACTGCAATGGGGTGCTGTGGGGGACTTGATAATATGGGTGAATGTTGAAACCACAATGCTGCTCGTGTGAAACCTTCATAAGATTGTATGTCAATGGTACCTTAAAAAAGAAATGTCATGTCATCTGCAAAAAGCGACAGCTTAACTTCCTCCTTCCTTACCAATTTGAATGCCTTTCATCTCTTTGTCTTGTCTGATTGCTGTGGCTAGGACCTCCAGTACTACTTTCCCCACTTTTTTGTCATAGATATTATGGATCTAAAACAGGGACAAGAATTAAGGATACAGTGCTTTGCATTTTAGCCTGAAGGAAATGGGGAGCTAGCAGAAATTAGTGCTGATTTGTTTCAAAGGAGGAAACCCATAAAGCCATAATTAACCCCTGGGCTGAAAACTGGATGAGATACCTTTAAAAAAGAGATAAAGAACCATTTATCCTACTTTTGTCTAAGGCAAAACATCCAAGAATGCAGTGGACAGCAATAAGAAAAATTAATCAGAGGGAAGGAAAAATGGAAAAGGAAAACCAATGCACAAAAGGGTAAGAACTTCTCTAGGGGTCCGGAATAGACTTGTGGCCCACTATCTGTGGTTCTTCAACTGTTCTTCCTTTCCTACAGACTCCAGAATGTGATTTAAGATCCTTGTGGTTTGTGTGTGCTAGGGCAGCATTTACAAAAGTCTGTCCCCTGGACAGTAAAAATGTATTTAAAAACAAAGAAAGGTCCAGAGTCTCATGTACTAACAACTAACTTTGGGAGACCCTGTGTACACAGTTTTTTCCCCAGTTTTACTGAGATATAATTATCCCATAACTTTGTGTAAGTTTAAGGTGTGCAACATAATCATTTCGTACACAAATACATTGTGAAATGCTTCCCATGATAAGTTTAGTTAAGTTTAGTTGATATCTACCACCTCATGTAGTTACAATTTTTTTCCTTATGATGAGAACTTTTAAGATCTATTCTTTTAGCAACTTTCAAATATACAGAATAGCATTGTTAACTATAGTCAGCATGTTGTATGTTACCAGACAGTTTTAGTGCAGGACTTCTCAGAACCTTTAGTGTGAATTGCAAATGCTCAAGAGGGGCATAAGGGATGCAGCCTTTTCCACCACGTTTATCTAATGATGCAACCTGTTTTTCAAAGAGCATGTTTTTTGATTAATATTCTAAGATCCCCATTTTGGGTAATGGTGCTCTAAAGGGAATAAATAAGGGAAATAAATGATGATGTGAATCATCTATTATCTCTGCTATTATCTGATACCCATTTGGCTGTTCAGCTGTTCTTCCTTTCCTACAGACTCAGGAACGTGACGTAAGACCCTTGTGGTCTGTGTGTGCTAGGGCAGCATTTACAGAAGCTGAACAAGACATTCAGTTTGTGACTGCGAATGATAGGAAGCTTGTTGAGGCACTTTGAAAAGTGAACCTGAGTTTTTTACATTTACAGAGCTGGACCATATTGTCCCCAAAGTCCACAGGCAAAATAAAACAACTACACTTGAAAGCAAAATTGCGTGTTTTAAAAGCCAGTTGTTTATGTGACTGTTTTTTCAGATACTGGATTCCTCTCTCCCTGGAGCCCAGAGACCATGCTTTCCTCAGCACTTTCTGCCTTGCCACGCGCCCCGGTGCGGCCAAGGAAGGATGGGGTCATACGCCTTGTCCAGGAAAAAGCAAGTGGAAAGTCAGGAAGCGCCAAGGCGCTCATCTGGTTGACACCCAGTCCACGGTCAGCAGGCTACTCGCTGTTCATAGAATGCCCAGGCATGAAACCGCCAGCACAAGCCAGAATTCCTGCCACGGCCAGAAACACGTGGGCAGGCTTTCTCCTGGTCATGTCGCCCCTCCTTCAGGCATGCTGGGCATGGCCCGGACCGTGGCGCTGCCTCTCCATGCAGTCCCACCATCTCTTTGCTCTAGCAATGCCCAGGCTCACAAGACTGTGAAGTAGGCAGGGCAAGGACTGAGAAGCAGGGAAGGACACCAGCTGCCCCGAGACCCTGCCTGTCCTAGAGGCAAGGACACGTCAGGCTGTCATTGTCACTGGGCTCACAAGCTGCCCACCAGCCAGCCACACCTCCCACAATCGCCTTTCTGGATCTGCAGTGTCACCATCCAGCCTGACATGCAGGTCAGAAGCCTGAGCTCCTTCCTCTCTCCTTCACAAAATCTAGTCCATTTTCCCTAAGCACATCTTTTGAGCCGGCTGCCCCCTCCCCAATCCAGGCCCACCATCTCTGGCCTCCCCCTGAGCTCCACTGTTAGAAGAACTGACAGTTCTGCCTAATTAAATCAGGCTCTGGCTCGAAAACCATGGCCACTCCTGGCCAGATGCGTGCCCTCAGAAAAACCATTCATAATCTGGCTCTAACTGCTGACCTTAGTACCTCAATACTACTTCATAACTCCTCTCACCAACCATGGCGACAGTCTGCATCCTGTGACACAACACTCTGGCATGATTTATTACTCCCCTGCCCACCTTTCTCTTCCCCAGATCTCTAGAAAACTCCTATGCAGCCATCAAAACCCACATCAAATGCCCCACTCAGAGTTACTGACTTCTACTGCCATGTTTGTCTCTGCCTCAGCAACAGTGCCCACCACACTGCACCACGGGGGCTGCCATCCATAGCTCATATGTCTGTCATCCCACTAGGGGACAGAGACCTCATGTCACTTGTTTTTATGTCCCCAAACCTCACATGGTGTTACCATATAAGTGTTAAATTGTGCAAGAGCAGACGCCAAGGAAATCCCCACCTGCTGTGCCCACCTTCTGCATCAGGCAGATGGAGGCAGAGGAAGAAGTGGCAGCTCTTCTTTTCATTCTTGGTTTCTCACCCCCGTCACTGGAAACAGCCAGTTCTCAGTTGTTCAGGCTAAAATATCGATAAGCTCTGTTGAAAACTAGAATGTTATTTGCAGAAGGGCAGCACGTTAGGCTGTGGGTTGGGACACAAGACAGGTACATTTCTGTAGGAGGCAGTGATCTAGGCCATGCCTAACACTACCAAGGTCAGAGAAGTCCCTGGAGTGCCAGGCAGCCAGGCAGGGGACACCGGGACCTAAGAGGATGCCAAGGACAGGGTCCGGGAGGGACAGCAAAATTGGGGTCTCGTTTCATCATCTTGACTCTGGCCACAATCCATATCTGAAGGATGGTGTTTTTGTTCGTTCTGCCACTTACTTCAAGCCCTGGTCACAAGGAAAGGACTTCTGGAAATTATTTCATCCTATGAACTCTTTGTTCTTACCTATCTCCTCAAAAGCATGAGCATTGTACAATTAAGATTTCAACAGGGCATCCTGTTGGGAGCCGCAGACAAACAAATCCGGGTCCTTTATGTTAATCCAAGTTCCACCTACAGAATTAGAAACTATAAATACATTTCCATGTATTTCTATTGAAAGAATTATTGTCAACCATAAAAGAACTCCCTCATGTAAGAAAGTGCACTGTCATGCTGTTAGTGAATAAAATTCTGGAGTGTACTGAACCACTGGAGTTAAATCCATAGATTTAGAACCAAGGAAATGGAATAAATAGTTTCATTTATTTAAATAAAGGAAGGGTGGAACTATATAGTGGACACAGGTGTCTGTCAGGGGCAGAAAGGTTAATGCAATTCACCTGGGTCTCAAAATAAGGACAGTCATAGGTACTTTCCACATCCAAAGTTTTAATCTTAGAAAAGAGATCGTTAAAAAAATACACCATGAATCTTATTTTATAGCATAAGAAAAATGTTTGTTTAGTGCCTAGATTCTCCAGTCTCTAAATGAAGCCCTCTAGATTTTATTACATCTGTATTTCTAGTGGTAATAATACCTGTTTGAAAGTGGGTAGAAGTGCCCCATTGCTAAAAGAAGATGCTGATCATTTATGCAGCCCAATTCTTCCTTTCCAGATTCTACAGTAGAAGCAAGGATGGGGCCATCACGTTCAGTCTTACACTTGACCTGCCTCAAGAGTTCTTGAAAACATTAGAACCAGAGCATCTTTAATGGGTGTCTACACCCACCCTCAGCTCCCACCGCAAGCTCCAGCCGCTGTTGACTCCAAATTATCAAGTTCCAGCTGGCTGGCCGTCTCAGCCACTCATCCCCAGACCTGTTGTGCTCTATGAATAATACTTGTCAGACTGAAAGTGGTGGTGGCAGCCGTATTTCTTGACTGATTGCTGTGTTTGCTTGCATCTACAAGGAGATCATGTTTCTCAGGCAGTGATAGATGCTAAGATAGAAACAAATGGTACGTCCTGGGGGGTCTTCAGGAAGAAGTGGTGCTTGCCTGTAGTGGGAGCGAAGTGTGTATCCTGACGCCCAAGAACACCAGCATCAGCAAGGCTGTGGCGTAAGAGCCCCTTCCCCAAATTCCCAAGCCAGGCGCCACCTGCCGGCCAGCAAGGCAAACCTCACACAGAAGCAGCAGTTAAGGCAACAGCCAGACCTCAGGTCCCCTCCCCCATGGAGAGGTTCCAGAAGCTTCCCTTGTATTTTGTTTGTTGTCTGCGTGCCCAGGCTTCCATCCTCCCTCTGACCCCTCTGCCCTGGGAGGCCATCCTGCCTCCTCTGGCATGGGGAATCTGCCTCCTTCATCAACACTCAGCCTGTCTCATGTACCGCTGTATCCCTGGGTCTCACCAATGCTCAGCCTTAGGGCTCCCCACACCAGCTCAGGCCCCACTGAGCCACCTTGTCCCCACATGCACTATGGAGATGGGGACGCAGTCACAGAGACCAAAGGTGATGGAGGGATCAGAGACGGAGGAGAACTTGAGCAAAGCCACAGGCCAGAGTATTAATCGCTAGGGCTGCCGTAACACATCCCACAGCCTAGGCAGTGTAGACAGCGGAAACCTATTTCCTCCCAGGCTGGAGGCCGGAAGTCCAAGATGCAGGTGCGGGTAGAGTTGGTTTCCTCCAGGGGCCTCTGTCCTGGGCGTGGAGACGGCCGCCCTCTCCCCGTGTCCTCCCGTGATGGTCCCCCAGTGCGTGCCTGTGTCCTCACCGCCTGCTCTTATAAGAACACCAGTCATTGCACTAGAGGCCCCGCAGTGACCTCATTTCACCCCTCTAAAGACTTTATCTGCAAACAGGTTCATATCCCGAGGTGCTGCGGTCGGGGCTTAGGACCTCAACTGCATTCTGAGGTGGGGCGGGTAGGGGGGACACATAACCCAGCCCCTAACACCAAACATGAGATGTTCCCAGACAAAACAGCACAAACCAGGCCATGAAGAACCCGAGAAAACCCTGCCTGGGGCAAAAATTTCCACTCCTTTCCTCCTGGGAGTGTAACAGGGACTGATGAGGAGACAGCCTCTCTAGGGACTTAAAGGGCATCGTCCTCACTAGAAAGGTGATGGCCACCGCCCTGCTGAGCCCTCTGGGGGCTGGCTGCTGCTCTGTGAGGGAAAAGGTGTTCCCAGCAACTCTACCAAGTCGTCAGAAATGTTACCTCGGACATGGAGCTGTGGGCCTCCCCCAGCGGGCTTTGTTGTGCCAGATCATGTTGCCCCGGAAAGCAGCTGCACTCGGAGGACAGAGAGGCCTCGGGCACAACGCGGCTGCCGGCACCCGGGGTCTGAGGAAGCGCGCTTGCGGACTCATGTCAGAGCCTCACGTTGCCTATTAAAATAACAGAGCGAAGGGTGAAAACAGTAAAAAGCAACATATGTTAAAAAGTAAAGAGAACAAAGAAGTAAACAGTTCTGCTGCATGTTGGAAAAGCCTCTAGGCTCCAAGCCAGGCCAGCGGAAACCTGATTCAGCGGTATAAGCACCAGCCACGGCGGGCAAACAAGGCAATGTATAAGCCACGGTTTTCTCGTGCTGTGGAAACAAATTCCTACAAACTTAGTCGTTTAAAATAACATAGATGGATTATTTTACAGGTCTGGGGGTCAGAAGTCCAGTGGGCCCTGCTGGTTTCCTTGCTTCAAGTCTCTCAGGGCCAAAGTCAAGGTGTCACCAGGACTCAGCTCTGGGGCAGAATCCACTCTTGGGCTCCCTCAGGTTGTAGGCAGGGTCCAGCGGTGCGGAGTTGTAGGAATGAAGTCCTTGTTCCCTTGCTGGCTGTCGGCCAGGGCTGTTCTGCGCTTCTAGGGGCCACGCCCTCCCCAGGCATGGCCCATGTCACGGTCACACCCAGCAGCGGCAGGCCAAGGCCCGCTTACAAGTGGACTCTCCCTTGCTTCCTCTTCCGCCACATCACTCTGGCCCTTCTCTCTTCCTCTTTCACAGTCAGGGGCCAAGGGATTAGATGACACCCGCATCCCCAGTAATCCAAGATGATCTCCCCCTCTTAAAGTCTGTAGACTTAATCACACCTGCAGAGTCCCTCCTGCCACTACAACGGGGATTCAGGCACGGCAGCTATAGGGACTGTTACTCCTCCGACCACATGCTGGCAGAACCAGGAAGATACAAAAGAAAGACAGAGAGAGAGAGGGTGAGGGAGGGAGATTTTAAGGAACTGGCCCAGGCAGTCATGAAGTCCCAGATCTGAGGGCTGTTAGTCTATTCACTGATTAGATGAGGCCCACCCACATTATGGAGGGAAATCTGCTCTACTCAAAGTCTATTAATTTAAATGTTATTATTCAACACTGCATATTTTTAAATTACATGTGTATAATTATGGATTTGTCTATTTCTACTTTCAATTCTATCATACGTTTTCAAGTTTAGGTGCACACACATTTAGGATTGTTATTCTTGGTGAACTGACCATTTTACCACTGTAAATATGCCCCTCTTTATCCCTGGTAAGTTTCTCTGTTCTGAAGTCTATTTTGTACATTTCTACTGATTAGGATTTTCATGGTACATCTTTTTCCTCATGTAACCTATGTCATTATTTAAAAATTGGTTTCCTGTAGTCAGCGTATAGTTAGGTTTGTTTTATTAGTCAATCAGACAGTCTCTGACACTATGTGGGAGTTCAACCCACACTCTCAGGTTTTCAGACAGTCTGGCAGAAAAACAGAGCTTCTCTTCAAGTTCTTGCTGTCCCTAGTTCGACAAGTAGGACAACCCACAGGTCAAAGCTGAAAGAATTAAAAAGATGAAACTCACGCCCTATGTGGTCGCTACTTGAAGCTTTGACCCCTCTCCCTATTCTGCCTGCTATTTTTCCTTTTCAGAGTCATCAGGTAATTGCTATTTGTGTATTGTCCAGAGTTTTTAGCTATAATCTGTGGCAGAGAAAAGCTTACTTCATATTGGCCAGCTCCAGAAGTCTTATGTCATTTTAGATGAAGTTATTTAGGTTCTTCCTCAGAAAGGATTGATATTCTTAATTACCATATTAGCTTCCATCATGTTCATTTAAATGCTGTATTTTCAATTTTACCAATGAGGATGCCAAGACAACATGTTTCTTGTTCTGTGGCCAATCTCTTTTGACAAGTTGTTTTAATATTGTGTCTCCAACTTAGAATCGTGAAACTGTTAAGATGTCTTTTAAGTAGCTTTGACATTTCCTGAACAGCCTCTAGGCACACACAACAAATATTGACTCCTTTGCCTTTTGAAAGGAGAAATAACAAAAATAATTGAGTTTGTTTAGCATCCTCCAGATATTAATTAAACCCAAACTCACCTTAAAATTTCTTTTGTTTATCAAACCCAGAATACAAAAGAAAATTAAATTAAAAGAGAAATTTAGTCTTCCTAGCTTAATTGTATAGACGTACTGTGTTGCTAATATAGCTGTCTTAGTGATCATATACTCTTCAGGCTGGGAAGAACCTCATGTTCATGTACAAAAACTGATATGTTAACTATCTGCCAATTGATTTGCTTTAAGAAAGATTTTGTTTCTATATTTAAGTGCTTTTCTCAGTTGAGGATAATTATAACACACTTAATGTTTTAAGATCTGTTGATGCCTTCGCTGTCTATAATATATTCCTACTTTAAGGACAATATCCTTATTGACAATATCCTTATAAATCTATATATTACACATTAGAGGAATATATTTTCTTTCACTCTGACATTATAATTATTATAATAAATGTAAATTGACATGGTTTATATTTAATCTGTTCACAATTGTTTAGTCATGAAGTTTCTATTTCTAACTTTTCTGGCCATGTTAATTCCATGACCAGCTGAAACCAAGATATAAGTGTAGACCTGGAAGTGTGATCATTTGCCTTCCCTTTCTGTGGCCAATGAACTTCTCAGGAAGTAGGAGGTCCTAAGGAGGGATTGTGAAGGAGTAATGTCCACTTACAGCTTCACTTGTCTAGCAATTATCAAAACTGACTTGCTCCCTAACCAGTAAGCAATGGATCTTCTTTTACCAACTGGGCACACACGTATGGGCTCATCCCATCCTATCTAGAGGGCAGCTTTCAATGTTTCATGATTATAACCACATGAACACCTCCTTTCTAGCAGTTAAAACCCCTGACTTCTCCCACTTATAAATAATAGACTATTTTGTGGTGGTTTTTAAATTTATTCTGACATGCACATTTTCCCATTTAACCCTCAAAAAAACTGTCGAATAGAGAAAATGTTACACTCAAGCAGACCTAACTTAGAATAGCCCACTTCCCCAGGGACCCCACTAGCTGATGGCATGGGGGCTCCATTGATCCTTTCACCAGCCTGGACAGGACCACAGGCAGCCGGAGAGGCATTAAGTGGCCAGCAGGGGCTGCAGCACCAAACACCTCTGGCAGCAGCTCCCAGGGGTGGTCATGACTCCTCAGCCCACCTGCCCAGGTGCAGTTATGTCATCACTGATAGTTACCTTTCAAACTCCCTCCCTGGTAGAGAAAGCACAGCTCAATCGGGCAGACACTACAGGCATAAACCAGGACTGAGTCAGCAAAACCGGGGCATCTGGAGCCCACTTACCCTCAGAGCTCATGGCCCCCTGGACAGCCATCAGGTCTCAAGGCTGAAGGCTCTATTCTGATTCAAGCCCTTCCTCCAGCCTCCTTCCCTCAGGCATGGGCCTTCAGGCTCCCCAGCAGCCAGGACGGCTTTTCTTCCCATTGAGGGCATGAGCCTCTGCCCTCAATGCCATCCCCACAGCTGTGGCCCCTCCAGGCCCAGCAGCCAGCCTGTGCTAGTTCTTCCCGTCCCCCACATTGTCAGGGAGCCACACCCCAGCCTTGGGCCTGGACTGAATTAACCCATGCAGTGCTCAGCCAGAAAAAGAGTGAGTGGGGTTGCCTCCAGAAAAAAATTACAGAAAGGCAAATTATACCATTCTTTTGATAGAGTACAGAAAGTATTGAACAGGAATCCATTTAGATAAAGATTTGCCAAGCACAGAACGGAGATTCAAAAGGAAAACGTACTAGTAAAATGGGAGAACCCTATAAAATGAACCTTAAGGCAAGGCGCCTGTATACATGAGCTCCTAACCCTGGGCAAGCCGCCTGGGCAGCTTCGGACCTAAAGGCTGCGTGAGGGGCGGTGCAGATGAGCCCGGCTCACACCGGTCCTCAGCAGGTGCCAGATGAGCGAGTGAGGACAGGTGGGCTGAGATTCAGAGCAGACGGTGTTAAAATATAGGCAAAGATTTATTTAAATCCTTTATTCCTAACTAAAACTTGACTAAGACTAGCACAGCAGGTAGAGTGAAGTATTTGGTTAGAGAGCGAAGTATCTGGTTGTCTGGAGGGAGGGGAGGGTGAGCCTCCCTGCTCCGAGAGGGACGGCTCCCTGCAGGGCACTGCACCGGACTGAGGGTCTCGGGGGAAGCCCAGGCAGGGATCCCCGTGTGTTTAGTAAGAGGACTGACTGCTTACTTTGTTATTGTTGTTACAGAGAAAGATATTCTGCGCCAAGACCCCCGACATGATGACAGATGTCGCCTGAAAAGGTAAAACATTGACGAAAAAGCCTCATCAACTTTGAATGAGGCACCTTCTGTTTCACAACAGCCTTTACACGTATTTGAACAACAGAGGACACATAGGCACAAGACTCCTTATCCGGGGCACGCACAAAGCTGGGGCCCACGTGGATCTGGGAGCCCCCTTTACAAAGCTCTGTGTAACTCGGAACTTTGGAAACCCCAACAGAGTGAACATAGGCCAGCCTCTGCGTCAGATGGTGGCATTCAAAGTCACACCCTACCTCGTAAAAGCTGTATGATTGTGAGCAAGTTACATAAACTCTCTGTGCCTTACTCTCTGTATCTGTAAAGTGGGGGCAATACTCTTTCCCTTAGAGGTTTACTGTGATGATTAACTGAGACAACATGAGCAGAGCACCTGGCAGTCAGTGAGCACCCAGTGCAGGCGAGCGGCCTCCCTCTCAGCATGAGAGGCACACTTAAATTCACGTCCGATGATAAAAACTCAAGAAAAGAGGATCCATATGATTTTGAGTATTTTCTATCAAAGCAGTTATTAGATAAATCAAGCTATCTCTATGTCCTTTTTCCACTATATTAGTTTGGAAATTATGTTTTCTCTTGCTATTCTTTGGGTGTCTATCCTTAAATATTAGCCTAGATACACATGACCTAAGTCCATAGTTAATGCATTTTTTCATGCTACTGTGCAATGCAAAGATCCCAAGTGTGGGGTCCAGATCCCTGGCTCACCAGTCTTAACAGCGTGTCATCCTGCATCCCACCTGCCCCACATTTAAAGCCCCCAACTGGTCATCATTATTTTTGTTATTTTATACAGTCTGTGCTTTTTTTCTCCCCCAGGAGTCATTTTCAGTAAAGATCTATACTTCCCATTTGACTTGTCTGAAACGTCTCTATTTTGCACTAACTGTTCAGTGGCTATCTGGGGAAAGAATTCCAGGTTGAAGGCTATTTTCTCTCAGCTATTTGAAAATGTTCTGTGTGAAGTGATCATTTTAAGCACAGGCTCTCTGTTCAGAATCCCTGGAGTCCAGTCCTGGCTTTGCCAGTCCAGAACTCTAAGACCTTGGCACATGACCCAAACTGTGGGCTCAGCTATCTCGCTAGCCATGTGGGGATAGTACTGGTTCTATCTCAAAAGGTCATTGTAAAGACTGAATGAGACAGCAAACTTAATGCACTTAGAGCATAATAATGCCTTAAATAAGGTCAGCTAGTATTTTTATTATTATTGTATTGTCTTCTGGCTTTTACTGGTGCTGTTGAGAAGTCTGGTGATGTCTGATTTTTGTTCTTTTATATGTAACCTGCCTTTACTCCCTGGTTACCTCTAGGATATTTCTTTTGGGTGTTTTTCAGATTTGTATCTAACTGTTGCTTATTTTTATTTATACTGCTTAGACCTCATCAGGCTTCGTGAATCAGAATTTGTTTCCTTCTTTGAGATTAGAAAATTCTCAGCCATATTTCTTTGAACACTGCCTTTATTACTTAAGAACTCAACCTTCTATTTAGAAGGATCTTTGTTTTATGTTAGCCAGTTTTTCTAGGGGTTATTTTTTTTTTATAGCAGGAGGGTTTGCAGTGTATGTGGATTACATCATTGACAGAAATAGAAGCCTTGGTCTGTGCATCTTAAAGTTTTTAAAATTTAACATTAAATTCAAAAATAATACCAAAGAACTCCTTTTAGAGCCCTAAATCATTTATTTAAATCACAGAATTTGAGTACATTGACTATAATGACATTATTCTTATAATAATCTGACCTAATCATTGAAAACAAGGGCATGTTTGAATTTAGATTTCCTCTGACTGGCTGTCAAAAGAAGCTTGAAAACCTTATTGAGGCAGCATCCTTTTCCCAGAAACTTACCTGCCTGCAGAAACCCCTTAGCAAGACCAGTGAGTAGAGGAAGATACACCCATATGTCTCCCTACCAGCACCACCAGCCTGCGCATTCTCTTAAGCATCATTATGGCATTCCATTAAATATAACAACACTAAATTTGTATTTATATGTACCTTCAGAATACTTGATACCATTTTATATACTTGCCAACTTTTTCTTGACTAAATTTTACTCAATTTTCCCTATTTTCTTACAACTGAACTCTCTGCTGAGAAAATGGGAATACATTTATTTCTAAGTTAAATTTTCCTGTGTAATTATATGCCTTAGGTTCTTCCATCTCCTACTTTGGTATTCTTTAAGTCTGGACTTTGTTGAAATCATTAAATCATCAATGTGAGCTCCAAGAGGGGTCTTGCTCTTAATCGGCCCTAATATCCTTAACCCTGTGGCATGCACTCAATAATATTTGTTGAAGGGATAAAAGAATCTTTCAGCTTTTCCAAATTAATTTCCCTTCCAAAGCTGGAGGGAAGTAATAACATCCCAGTTTTAATAACATCCAGTAATCCAAACTCTGCCTGAATACCTCCAGCGGAGAAGCCTATGCCACTCATCACTAGGCCTGGCAGCCACTCCGCATGGCTGCTGGTTTGCTCTGGGTTTTTTATTTGCATCACTCTGCAAATATCCATCACTCCACACCTATCCTACACGGGTCCCAGTTGATTCTTCTGCAATAATGCTCCCAAGATTATATCTGCATGATGACCTATTGACAGACCTCTCTTCACCTTGTAGTAGAAGGTTGTGAGTGGATGGGATCTACGGTTGAGTCCTGGAAAACCTCAGTTTTTGGAAGTCCTGCAGTGGGTTTGGAGGCAGTTAGTTCATGGGCCAGCACTAATCTGGTACACTCTTCTGGCAACGATTTCACCTTCAAATTTCTCATCTTCTCAGTTAGATGTTTTTCATCCTCGTAACGGGTTCTATAAAATGATGGTTTCCCAATGCCCATTTCTGGACTTGGTCCAATCTCTATATTCCTTCTGAAAATAAGTCACACATATAAATGATCCAATACTCCAGGTGTAATCCATCCACCACAGAAATGAGGGACCAGATGGACACCACTTTTCCATCAATGTGGCCCAAGCTTCTCCGTAGCCCAAAGTTTTGTCCCATTTTTAACTCAGTGTCAGCTAAGTTTCCAGTTACCTCTCATACTCATAACACATGCAGTTGTAGGAAAAAAGATAGCAAACTAAATGCAGGTATTTATATTTGCTCTTTTAAAACCCTATATTGTTTTTTGGCAAATGTTCCAATATTAGAGAACTTTTTCATCTTCAGTATCCAATGGAAATGTCCATTCAGCTTTTTGTGATTTGCAATTTTAATTCACATGCATTCTGTTTATTCATGTATTCACTCAATAAATACTTATTGATAACTCACTATATATAAGTTATCAGCTAAGGCCTCGTGTGGTACATGAATTTCTAGAAGACACAGTGACTGCTTGCAGGGACCCTGCGTTCTTGTAAACAATTCTACTAAGTCTTTATCTACAGGACTGAGAACAAAAGCCACACTGGAACAGGGACCTGTGGCCCCGATTACAGCTCCTTACCTCGATACCACGTCCCTAATCAGCTCTATTTGAAAGCACTCTTTCTTCAGTTAGGAATCCACCTGCTGGCCTCTAGCCTCATATCCCCCCATTTCTCTACCTTAATGAAGACTATTTCTATAAGGAACTTCATCAAGGAGTTTAATATGAGATGAATTTAATGATTTTAATATGAGATGAAAACATACGTAAAGTGTTCCTCAATTCACTAGAAACAAGAAGGAAAATGAAGCAAATTGGTTTTGGTTCATCAGGAACTTCAGCTGGCACTCAGTGTTCATTATTTCCTTTTGTAAATGTTCATAAACCGTATGTTCCACACTGCGTGCCAGAAGCTACCAGGGACTGACTCGAAATTCACCAGTCCGCAGAGTCTCTGTTTTTCCCCTTTGTTCTGACTATGAGTCCTCAAAGATCCCTGGCAGGTGCTCTGGGAAATACTCTGGGATGTGCCTTGTCTGGAGCTGAAGCATCCATTTGCCACGTGAAAGCTTGTTGGATTGCACAGCTCTTTCCACCTCCCCTGTGTCTGCCTCCCTTTATGCCACATTGAACTCTTTCCACCCAGAAGAGACCCTGTTTGGCAGAACATAGACGGAGTGATTCTGATGGCTTTCCTCCTTCTACTGCATAAGAGCCTCCTCCTCAAGGAAAAGGCTTTCTTGGACCCCTGATCCTCTGCCCAGGTCTCTGTCTAGGCTTTTTATTCCATTTACGTATGGCAGCTTCCCTCCATCCTTTGCACATTATTTCTCAAAGCTGAGTTCAAAGACCTTCCTTTGGCCCCTTCTGTCTTCTTTAGATGTCTTTCCCTCTAGTTTTATTTGTGAGTTCTGAATCATCATTTTATTCTTTCAAGTCTCCTATGGTTTATGGGTAAATATATCCCCTTTAAGAGTCTACAGTTGGAACACTGAATTTTAAGATCTTCTTAAAAATAAAGAGAACATAACACTTTAGAAAGTAAGGAAAATTGTGTACAAACGAGAGACTAAGTTGGGGTGGGGGGGTGGGGAGCGCCAAGGAAATAATTTGAAAAGGTTGTGGTCAAGAAGAGATCATGCTCAGAATTTCTCATACAAGAACATCGGAAGCAAGAAGCCACTTCCTTTATCATCAGGATATAAAAGGGACATCTGGGGACAAAACCAAAGAAGCATATGATTTTTCTTATACTTGCTCCATAAACATCAAAAGCACACACACTTGCCATGAAATAAATCCAAACATTGCAGAACAGCACCCGGTTCACAAATGCCACGACCCCCACCCACAGACAAACCACAGCGAGCAGTTCTGTGTGTATCGTCCCAAAGATGTCGGAAATCTTTGCTGCAGTCTTTACTGAATCTGAACATTCAAATGGGGTTTTATGACAGAGAACTCAGAAGCATCAGACTTAGTAATATTTGGCAAACAGGAAGTTCCAGACCAAAAATGACAAAATTGTTTCTATATAAGCCATTCAGTGGTTAGGGCAACCGCCCAAGGTGAAATTGTAAAGCCTGGTCCTGACGCTGCTGTAGAAGCCACCCTCCCTGGAGGACAGAGTGGAAGAGGATTCCTCATTCCTCACACATAGACAAAACGAGACTCCATGAATGGGTATAGATGCATGTATACACACACATCCTCCTTCTTTCCATACTTGAGCCATGAGATTTCCTAAATAACTCTGAATCTGTTGGTCACCGCATTTTGATGTGCACGGGCTGCCATCACAAAGTGCCCCAGTCTGGGGAGCTTAAACAACAGAAAGGCATTGCCTCAGAGGTCTGGAAACCAGAGGTCTGAGATCAAGGGATTGGCAGGGTGGGTTCCTTTGTTCAAGGGCTGTGAGGTAAAGATCTGCTCCTTGGCTTGTGGATGGCTCTCTTCACGTTCACAGGGTGTTCTCTCTGTGGGCGGGTCTGTCTCCAAATACCCCCTTTTTATAAGGACTCCAGTCATCTTGGATTAGGGGCCACCCTAATGACTTCATTTTTGACTTGGTAAAAACCTTATCTCCAAAACTGGCCACATTCTGAGACACAAGAGGTCAGGACCTCAGCATGTGAATCAGGGTGGCAACTCGACCTGTACCACACCCCCACCTCCGGGGTCCATCCCAAAAGTCACTTTAATCTGGAAGAAGCAGCTTTTCAGCATCAAAAGACAAAATCAGTTGAGAAGAACCACAGCTCCCGTTCTTGCAGGAAGCCGTGCCCTGGGTGGCTGTGTATCTGTGAAAGGCCTTTTCCCAGGGGAGCAAGGGACACAGGGAGTGTGATGAGAAGGAATAAAGCTAGAAGAGGAATGAAGAGCGCAGCAGAGAGAAGCGCCCTGGCAGAGAGCTGCAGAGGAAGCCACTGCATGTCCCTGCTCAGCCCATCCTCGCGGCAACTCTGGGGGGTGCCTGGGGGCTGGAGTTCCACACAGGGGCCATCAGACCTGGAAAGGCCCCTGAGGGGCTCAGCCACCACGTTGCACCTGCTGTATCACGGACATAACCTGCCAACTGCATTGCTGAAGAGACAATTAATGGTCACTGAGGGCCATTGTGCCCTCACACACTGTGGACAAAGGCGAAGATGGTGAAGGATATGGGAGTGAATTTGCCCAGAGTCCAAGCATTGGTCCTAACCCTATGCACCGCCCTGCGTGTAGTGAGCTCCGATTGTGTACCAGGCACTGTGAAACATTTCACTTCTGTGTCACTGGGAGTCTAAGCGGAGTTCAGGTGCAGATGGAGGTTGGGAGGTGGGGTTTCGTCTGCCCCACGCAGGTGTCCTTTTTCATAAAGTGATGAGAGAAGTGCAGCACTGGGGTTAAAGGAGGAGGGAGCATGCATGGTGTATGCAGCCTGGCAAGGAGGGGCGTGGAGTAAACCAGGAAGCAGCGTGTAGGAGCCTGGACAACCCTGCCCCTCCCCAGGGTCTCCTTCAGAAAGCAGTGCTGTAAGTACTGGCAAAGGGGGTGTTTTCATTAAGAGTTGTGGCTTTGGGGCTCCAGGACAAGTTTCTCCTCATTTGCTGTGTGGACCCCATAGCCCATCCAGTGGGGGCCTGTGAAGGTCAGGAAAGGAGCTGCCCAGCCCTGCCTTACCCTTAGGATCTTCAGAAATTGAGAGCTTTCCCAAGCTTGGGTTAGCAATTTCTTTCACAGGTATCTTCTGGACAGTTTTTCCTTCATACCCCTAGAGTAGCTTGTCTCTGATAACAAAGTTTTGAGGCTTGCAAATAACTACAAATTTTTTATTTCCTAAATCCTGAATTATTGAATCCTGTCAATTCCTAAATTATTTAGGTAGCCACTATGAGAAGAGAAGTATCTCTGTGTTGCGTGTCTGTCCAGGGAGAGTTTTTCTATGATGGCCTTGGAGAGCTTAGAACCACACCTTTTCAGGAAGGAGCTGCTACATGATAAAAGAGAGCATTTTAAAGGCTTGGCTTGGTATTATTATTTACAAGGTTTTAGAATTTGCATCTCCACATTTCAAAAAATCCATTTCTATCTCTAAGATAGCCATGATCTACTCTGGGCTTGCAACCTGCAAGAGGATTTCAGGCTTAAGAACGCCTTACTGTTTTCTGTGCATTGTTCCTTTGAGGTTACATAAGTCATTAATTTTGTCTTTTTTCCAGAAAAGGGCCACTTTCTAAAATGTAATTTCTCAAGCAGTAGTTCATGGTTCTCTTTCGTCTGCCAGCATAGAAAAGCTTCGGTTATGATTTGGATAAACTTGTCAAGGGAATTAAGTCCATGCTGGAAATGAATGTGCTACTATGCATACGTAGAAACCTGCCTGCGTGTGAGGGAAACCCACCCATCCTCACGCAACAGAGCACCAGAGCTCCCCAAACACAGAGAAGGGGGCTTAGGGAATAAAACTGTCAGCTTATTGCAGTTACTGGTAATGACCAGGTCCAGGGCAACTCTAGAAGGTTCCAGTGGAACAAATCTACTCGTTGGGGTCCAGAGCCATTCGTAATTCAATTTTCTATAGTCTCAACTCAAGGCTTTCTCTGTTACTGAGCATGTGCCCTCTGCCATGTGCAAACAGGCCAGCCATTCACCCAAGGACCAGTTTTTCCATATACATGGTCTTTCCATATTTTCCACTGAAGAGTTCTTCTGACCTTTCACCCAAACTTAAAATAAACATGGTCATCAACTGGCTTTGAAGTTTCTCATATTTTGTTTTTTCAGGATAAATTTATGCATAATAAACCTAAACCATACTCAAAAAATTCTGAATGAAGCAAAATTATGGTCCCTCCATTTCTTACCAATAGTTAGATTTCATCTCCCATCTCTCTGCTTCCCTCCCCCCACTGCCCTCCTCCTGGTCCGTAGCATTTCCAGGAGGCCGTCCCCTTTACTTCCTCTCCCTACAAAATGCACACCTATAGCCACCAGCTTTTGAGGGACTTTGGAGGAACTAAATTGTTTGAAAGGAAAGTTAAGACCAACTCCCTGAGCAAGCAGTTTCCCTATCCATCTTCATCTTTTGTCAAATTCAGAGTGCCCGCTTCTGGCCCCACGGATGTTTGTGGTCGTGAATTTCAGACGGCGAGCACAGTCATGTGCTCCTCCAGCTCCGTTCTGTGGATCAGGGCAGGCAGAGGGCGTGGGGAATCGGACCTAGCCAAGGGCACAGGTTCGTCAAGCGCGGGAAAGCACAGAAGATGGAGTTGAGAATGTGTGAGCCAGTGACTCCAACGTCTGACTGTCTGACCGGGAAATGTAACCGGAGTGAGGAGAGAGGAGAGGCTCAGAGAGGCAGGGTGAGGAGACGGGAAAGAGAGTTAGCGCCGTGAATCCGAAGGGTCCCAGGATTGGCAGAGCTCAGGCACAAAACAGAAGTGAATGAAAAGCTGGGAGGCGCTGGGCAGAGCTTGGGGAGCCCACAGCTGAGATGTGGAGTTGCAGTTACTGGTAATGACCAGGTCCAGGGCAACTCTAGAAGGTTCCAGTGGAACTATCTGTGGCGCTGGAAATGTCCCGTCTGCTCTAGCCAGTGTGGCAGCTGTGCTAACCACAGGCACTGAAACATGCCTAGTGCAACGAAGGAACCAAATCTTTGCTTCTTCTTAATTTTAACTGATTTACATGTAAATAGGCACATATGACTAGTGGCTACCATACTGGACAGCACAGGTCTAGGGCATCATGGAACTGAGAGTGAGGAGTTTGGGGCACAGCACACAGCTATTGGCAAAGAGGGATTCAAGTTAATAGAAAGTTTTTTGTTAGATGACTCAGTTACATAGATTGAAATCATAAAGTTAAGGCTGGAGTGGCAATGGAGACCGTCAGTGGAGACAGAATCATAGAGAAATGCGAGGAAGTGTGTGTGAGGTATCAGCAGATGGTTGCAGTGAGGAGAGGGGAAAACATCCTGCTGGCATGAGACTCAGAGCCGAGGAGTTTAGGGAGGTCTGGAAGGGCAGCAGGAGCTGAAGGACACCTGCCCCCCGCCTGGTGCCACAGAGTGCAGCCCAGAGGGAGCCCCGGAATGGCTCACGGCACTGGGAGGAATTCTGATGCGGAACATACAGGGATTTCAGACACCTTGGAGGCTAGGAATGACCCAGTGGTCAAGGGCATCTCATGATGACAGGCATAAATGGACCACAAGACACATGGAGATGAGTCACAGTGGACACAGGCCAGCACTCAGACAGTGGGTGTTCGAAGGGGGAAGAGGTCGATGATCCGGGTCCCCCCCATCCTCTGCAGGCAGAGGCAGGGCACTGGAAGACGGCAGCTTCCGAGGCTCCCTGCTCAGCTGCTGAAACCCATCCTGAAGGATCACAGAGACCAAAAGAAGTGTGCTCCCCTCCCGGGTCAGGAATACCCCATTTCAACCACTCAGGGTTCACTCTTGACCTTGTCAATGGGTGGCAAGGAGTCAAGAAGCCATGAAAGATGAATCTCCGATGGAAAAACACTAGAATAAAGGTGCCATTCTCCCTGCGTTAACTTACAAATGCAGTGCAATTGCACTGAACATTCCAGGTGACTGTTTCAACCAATGAACTTATTTAAAATGTATGTGGAGGAAGAAACATCTGTAATTGTTAAGTGAACTTTTAAAAAGCCAAGTGAGGTAGTGGACTTGTCCAAGTAGACATTAAGACACACCTCAAGGTTATAATAATACAAAAAGTGGGCCATTAGCATGAAAGTAGAAAATATGCAAGGAGACTAGAATAGAGAATGCCAAGCGACCTGTGTCTGTATGGGAATTTTAATATATGGTAAAGGTGATCATAAAACCAGTTTAGAAAGAGGAGATTGCTTAGTAAACAGTAGTGGGGAAATTGTAAGAATAGCAGGGAAAATAAAACTGAATCTCTACCTAACACATAAATAGGGTGAGCTCCAGATGGACTTAATATCTACATGAGAAAGGCAAAACTAAAAAGTGAATAGAAAGAAATAGAAGAGAATATTTTTATGATTTTTAGGCAGGGCAGGTGTACAGAACTTCAAGTGTACAGGAAAACTAAAAAGTATGTCTACATAAAAATGAACTTTTTTTCAAAGGCCACCACAAAGACAGTGGTGGGAGATTTTGCAATGAGTGAAACCAACCAGGTATCAAAAATGTAGAACAAGAAACGTCTGCAAGCCAACAAGAAAACTTCAACCCCACTAGGAAAATGGGGAAATTACAGGGAGGGCTATAAAAGGTGACTGGCATTGGAAGAAATGTTCAAAATCATTACTAGCCAGAGAAATGCAAATTAACGTCACAGAAAATTACACTTTACACCCATGAACCTGGAACAAATCCAAAAGCAGACTGATGCCAGGTATTGGCAGGGCAGTGGGGATGCTGGAACCCTTCGCCAGCTCTGCTCATGGGAGCCGGGACTGGGGGACCATTCTAGAACACAGGCTGGCCCATCTTGCCAAAATAAGTTAAATCACTAAGACCCAGCAATTCTGATCCCAGGTATAGAAATTCTTACACATACTCCTAGAATATTTATTGCAATAAGCCAATCACAGAAAGACAAACATCGTATGATCGATCCCACTTACATGAGGTCCCCTCAGTGGTCAGAATTAGAGAGACAGAAAGCGGAATCGTAAATGCCAGGGTCTGAGAGGAGGGGAATGGAGAGTCAGTGTTCGATGGGGACAGAGTTTCACTTTGGAGAGATGGGAACCTTCTAGAAATGAACAGTGGTGATGTTTGCATGAGAATGTGAATGTACTTAGCACCATTGGACTGCACACTCACAAAGGGTAAGGTGGTAAATCTTATGCTACATGTATTTCACCAAAATGAAAAATGAAAAAAAAAACTTTAAAAAAGAGCAAACTTGGATATTTTACATTCAAATTACCTTAATGTATCCTTTTTAAGAAGAAGGTAATTACTGCTGCTCTATTTGCAGCGGCAAGGAGTGGGAAGCACCCTGACGTCAGCGCTGGGAGAGCGGACGGGTCTTTGCTCCAGGAGGACCATGGGCAGCGGGCTGCTGAGAAGCCACAGACTGCATGTAAACCTGATGCAGATGGATCTCAGGCATGCTGTTTATTGAAAAAAATAAGAAACAGATTTGTCAGTAATTTTAAGCCTTTTTTTAAGGTGTCTGCAAAACAATGATACCCACTTTGTAAGAACATATAACAAAACAACACATATGAAATCCAAGGCTGTGGGGAGGGGGAGGGAAGGAGAGGGCGGCAGTACAGAGCAGTGGTTAAGGCATGGCCAGCGGTCCACCTGGGCTCCAATATGGCTATGCTGGTTAAGCTATAGGTCTCACTGTAATGATCTGCTGACATTGCAGGGGAATCAAATGAGAGAATGGTGCTAAATAGCCATTATTGTTGCTATTATAAAATGGAATTAAAGAATAAAAAGAAGGGTTGTTGCATGAACCAGCATTGAAAATGTGCCAAGGACTGAGGAGTGTGACTAAGTCAGCCTTCTGAGGGTGCAGTCCAAGTGGGGATGAAAGGGAGACAGGGAGGGGATGGGAGGGAGGGGAGGGGGAGTCAGCCTTCTGAGGATGCAGCCCAAGTGGGAATGAAAGGGAGACAGGGAGGGGATGGGAGGGAGGGGAGGGAGGCGGAGGGAGAGCGCCTCTCCAGCACCTGCAGCAAACTGTAGCTTTATCACATGCTGGGGGCAAACTACCGAACACCTTTAATCCCCTGAACTTCTCTTGAACGCTATTCCCCTCTGAAGGTGGAATCACAGCATTATTTTGTTTTCTTCTGGTTTTTCACATTGTTGGCCTCAGTGCCTCAGAAATTTGCAGAAAGCATGTATTACCAGGGAAGGAGCTGGGTCAACGGGGGATTTGGACTCTCCAATAGTCCAAGGTTGCATCAGTAATCCTCTTCTACTGACCAGGGCCGCCTCGCAGCACCACCCACCCTTTCTCGGACCAGACACACCTCTCTCCCCCTGGGGGTCCAACAGAGGGAGGAGTAGTTGGGCTGCAACCAGTCCTGACCTCCTGATTACTCCAGAGCACCTGACACTTCCCTTGTCCCCGGAAAGTTTGCCGTGTCAGGGTGGACGCTGTCTGGCTATGGGGGGAACAAGGCCGCCGTCCCCCAGTGGAAGGGAGTGTGCCCGCCACATGCCGCTCGCCCACACCTGCTGCTCTGCTCCATATAGTTCCGCTCCCTTAATGCCCCAGCCCTGGGGGACCCCCTGCACTCGCTCCTCCATGCCACCCACCCACACCCTGCCCGTGCCCCTCACCCTCTCCCCACCAGCCCTCCTGAAGGGTTCATGGCCCTCACACCATGCTGATCACACCCCCCCAGCTCTACCACACACGGCTGGTTTGCTCACCCTCCAACCCTCTGCCCCCTTCACCTTCCTGCTAGCCCCCTAGTCAGACTTCAGGGTGGGCTCAGTTGTTACCTCCTCCAAGAGAGCCTTTCTTGACACCGCCGCACACACCCACGCTCCCTGGACCAGGAAACCACCCTCCTGTGTGTCCCCTAGACCCTTTCTTCTCACTCTGCAAGTCCTGCCCCACCGTCCAAAGCTGCCAAGAGACTGTGAACTGGGAGCTCCCGGAGTTGCAGGAATTGTGCCCAGAGCCTGTGGACACACTCAACGCTCCGTACACAGCTGCTGAACGATGGATGATGAGCTGGGCTGGGCTGGCCAAGAAAGCTTCAGGAGAGCATGAGGGGGACTTGGGGAAAGAATGGGGGGCAGTTCCTGTTTGGATGTGGAGAAGGAAAGAGACCTTCCAAGAGCGCAGTAAGTGGGGCACAGGGCTGAGTCTGTGACTGAGTGGGCGTGCGTGTGGATGTGGGTGGGGGTGGGTGGCTCTGTGCAAATGCACGGGGGTGCTCCTCACCGGGCAGTGTTGCCTGAAAATACGAGCTCAAGTAGAAAGTTTTTGTTGGTCCCTAGTGGGAGATAAATCAGGGGATGCAGGTTAAGGCCAGACTGAGAGCTTAAACTTGACCTCTGAATGCCAGCCCAGTAGGTTTCAGAACAATAAAGTACAGTGTGTTGGCAGAAGTGGGTAGAGAGGTCTGGAAGGCACAAGATGCCATCAGGGCAGCCTGCCCTTGACACTGTGGGCTGGATCAAGGGAGCAAGTGGGGGGCCTGTACCCCTTCTCTTCTACTTGCAGCCCCATCTCCTATCAGCCTCCAGATCCAAGCAGCCTTCCAGCCCCCTCGGGTCGAGGGTGGACACACTGAGAGTACCGTCTACTGTCAAGCAGATGGGCCCAGGAAGAGCTCAGGCCTGCTTGAGATGTGGCCCTGGGGCCCTTGGCTTGAGGCATGCTCAGTGGTGACACCCCAGACTTCCCAAAACTCAGGAAGTTGAACTTGAATCCTCACCACTACCCTGGCTAGAATGTGTTAGGCTTTAAAGAGAGTTTCTGCTAAGACAGCACACTTCTGGAAACTCCTCTGAAAACCCCTGGGATAAACAGATGGGTGGGAAAATGGGTGCTATACTTCAGCAGAAAACAACTGTGATGTGGAATCCAGTCCCAGATCAAGCCACGCCATAAGTAAATAGGGATAGAGAAGAAATGGGATGCAGGAAGCCAAAATGAGCCAAGACTGCCCCGGTGCCAACCAATGAGAACAGATGCCATCCTGAGAGCTCCTCCGGGAGCCAGGAAATGACCCGTTAGCCCCCGGATTGCAGCCCTCTGGGAAGAACTACCACAGGTCCCATCCCCTGACCAAGAGGCAATTTCCATTATTCGCATGACAGTAAGCCCAGAATCTTACTAGGAGGATTCAGAATATGGACATGTCTGCAGCCTTACCTGAAAATCCCATGAACTACAATGTTTTCCACAAGTTGTTTTATCCTTTGCCCAAGCTGGTGGATGCTGGAAGCCTGTCCGTGGAGGTCCGGTGGCTATTACTGGGATCTGTGTCAATATAAGGTCATCTCAGCTGAGGCTGAATGACCAGCTGCCTTATGACTGAAGAGAATATTCTTGAATATTATTCTACAGAAGCGAGTGTGCCACCGCGGTCTGACCAGGACCCCGAAGATAGAGAGACTGCGTCAGCCTCCTTGACACCCCCTTCCCAATCTTCTCCCCCCTGTGTTCTGCCCTGGGGAGTTTATCTTCATGGGGCCTGGGTTGACCACACACGTAACCCTGGTGACGGACAAGCACCCTTGTTTTCTGGCTTCAAACCAGTCCAGCAAAGGGCAGCCCCAGCAGCAAACTGGAGGGAAGAGCAGTTCATTCCTGGCAACTTTCCCCTGGGCTGCCCCCTTCAAGGCGACATTGGTCACGGCTGCTGTTAGAGCACAGTTCACCTCTAGAGATGCTCTCTCTCCTTCCAGGCCCCTTGAGCCACTTCCTCTTTCACGTCCTTTGATCCTGTGAAGCAGCTCTCAAACCTCCCTCCTGCTCTTATTACTGCACTCACTCTGAAGGGTTCCCTATACCCTGCCTATGCCCCTTTGTACCTAGTGCTTTTATTAAGCCTTTCCTCAATTTCCCTAATTTGAGTGTGCTATTTGCTTCCTGTTGGGACCCTGACTGATTCTGGCGCCGTCTCAATAGGATAAGATCCAACTCGCTATGATTCTCTGCCTGGGCCCTTATATGGGCTGACCTGATGACTTTGTTTTAAGAGATAGCTATATCCCTGATCATTTTCAGTGTACGTACTGTGCTGGAGTCTTTTTTCAGTTCTTAAGAGTTTTTAAGTTAAAGTTTCTTTATTGAACATTGACTATATTCGAAGTACAGCACCAAACACTCCAAATGCATTTTCTTTCTTAACTGGCACAACCCTAATAAATAAAGCACATTCTCATTTTATAGATTAGAACTCTAAGGCTCTTGCCAAGATCACCCAGTTGATAAAGATGGTGCTTATCTATGGGAAGTTACCAAAAGCCTTTGAGAAAGATCGTCATTGATTTTGCATTATCATTTTGGAGAAAAATGTGTTGGTAAGTTTGTTCTCACAATGTTTCCAGGAGCTTGTAGTCAGAATTTCAGCCTCAACTACACTAACTGGCAGCTCCTAGATAATCAGAGTATTGGAAACTAGTCTACATTTACCTAGAGGTCTGAGATTATTTGCCTCCTTTGATGTAGTAAACTAAAGAGTGTCTCCCCAGTATTCATGTCCACCCAGAACCTCAGAAAGTTAGTTTATTTGGAAATAGAGTCTTTGCAGATGGCATTAAGTTAAAGATCTCGAGAGGGAGAGCATCCTAGATTCATGGGAACCCTAGATCCAATGGCCAGTGTCCTTACAAGAGGCGGAGAGGGCATGCAGAGACCTAGAGGGGAAGGTCAGTGAAAATGAAGACAAAAATCATAGGGACACGGCCTCCAGCCAACGATGCTTGGAGCCCCCAGAAGCTGGAAAAAAGAAGGGAGGATTCTTCCCTAGACCTTCAGAGGGAGCACAGCCCTGGTGACACCTTGACTTCAGGCCTCTGGCCTCCAGACCCACAAAAGAATAGGCTTTTGCTGTTTTAAGTTTGTGGTAATTTGTTATCCAGTAAACTAATACGGTTACTTAGATGCAGAGACATGAGCCATATTTGAACCATCATGGAAACACTTCATAACCTGAAGCACACCATGAAACTGAAAGAATCATACAAAATAAGGAAAACTTTGAAGATTGTGGTTTGTTAACCCATCTGGCAAGAGAGAATCTGGCCCAATGTCTCCTGACTTGTCTTAATTAGCATCCCTTGGGTTTTCCTCAGAGCTTCAAGGAAAAAAGAAAGATATTTTGAATGCAATTTCCTCTGCACCTATCCTTTGGAATTTTCACCCAAGCAGTTGTCTTAGCAGAAAACTCAGGAGCTGGACCAAGCAGAGCATGCCCTACTAATTGGGACCAAAGTCCCACGTCACAGGACATTCAATAAATCGGGAAAAGCACCGTGTCATTTCCATAGGAGACACCTACAGAGCCATGTTCCTGCAGTGAGTGGATAACCACAGATCTGGAACATTTCTGGGAACAGTAGGGTGGAGATATTTGGGTTAGACTTCTTGAAATTTCCCCAGGGTCATAAAATGAGGGAAGCAGCTACCGTCCTGCAAGGACCCAGTTGCTTCTCCAATCATAAGACCTTCTACACCCAGCACCAAAAAGCAAAATCAACCCAAGGAAAGGGTACTTCTTTGCTAGTTAAAGACTGCTGACCCCAGAAACCAAAAAGTAGACTGATAATTTAATTCTATAAACCTTTCCAACTTCTGCATGAAGGAAAATACACCACATCAGAACCAAAGTCAAAAGACAAATGAGAGATGATTGAGCATGGCATACACAGACAAGAGCTTATTTCTTCATTGGACAAAGAACTCTCACAAGCCAGTAAGGAGCCACCCAAGGGGGGGGAAACAGGATTCAAATAGGAAGTTCACATGAAAGCACAGGAAAACAGTCTCAGACTGGCTCAGATTTAAAGAACTAAGACAAAAATAATAAAAATGAGTTCCTTTCAACACTGGTAAAAATTTTAATCTTAGTTTTAAGAAATAGGCATTCTTATACACTGTGGGCTGGAGTGTAAGCAGAGTGTCTGGGGAAGAATTTGGTGACATATCTAAAATATACAAACTGATGCAGTTTACATTCTTTAAATGTTTAAAAATTTGCCTTATGAATATTTGCATAAATGTGCAATAATGACTATACAACAATGTTCATGATAGCACTGTTTATAAAAGCAAATAAATAGGAACTACCCCAAAGTCTACAGCATAAACCTACTTAAGTCAGTATGGTTTTTCAAAAGAATACCAAAAAAAATATGTGCTGATATGCAAAGATTGCTTGTATATATTAGGTAGAGAGAAAAAAGTCAGAAGATATAATCCATAGGAAACTGTATTTCCTATACTTTACTACAGTCCACTTACCACTCTGCAACTTGCTTTGTCACATGTAGGAAATGTATATTTGAATTCTAGAAGAATATACAAAAGCTATATTAATAGTTGTTATTAATTATTAATAAATTACTAATAATTAACATTATTAAATGGCTACTTCTAAAGACTGGGCAAAGGATCAGCAAAAGAAAGGGAACGTTTGCTTTCTCTCTGAATTTTTTTATAGTTATAATTTTTTTAAAAGATGATGCTGGTGCTGAAAAGGATCAGGGTTGGGGAGGCCTCACCCTGCAGGCCAAAGGTACTTCATGCAAACTTTTGATTTTTTCCTGTGAGTCCCTGTTTATTGATATCCCAACATCATTCACACTCACATTTGGGGAACTTTATACCTACAAGAAAGTCATTGATCTTCTTTGGGTACCACTGACTGGGTCTTTTTGGAGTGCAGTGAGATTTGCCCCTGCCCTGTAGCTTCTTTTGCTGCATTACTGAGACAGAAACAGCAAGAGGGAAAGACAGAGCCAGGCAAAGAGACAGAGGCAGAGGACTGCAAAGACCTGTCCAGCCCCAGCCAGCTTTGCAGAGGTCCTGGGGGTCCATCCCATCACGGGAACCTCTGAAGGTGCTCAGAGCTAATGCGCATAGCACAGGTGGTCACTTCTCCAAGTTTGTGGCCCTCATGGATGTAGGAGGCAGTGCCCTTGCACCTACTGCCCACAGTCCCACAACTCCCACCCCACCCAGTGCCAGCCCCACAGGAACTCAACTTCTTCAGACCTACTATAGCCTTAAGGCCATTAGAGGCCCTAGATCCCATTAGGAAGCACTTATGCCTAATTTCAGCTGAGGGCTTTGGAGGCACCATGAGCCATGCCAGGCACTTGGGGTATATTTTCATATAATCTGGACTTCACCCCTGTAGGTTACATAGTCTCCTGATGACACAGTGGCCGCTCAAGGCCACACACCCATAAAGCAGAAGGGCATGGAGGCCTGCCCTTTCTCCCCAGCTTGGAGCCCTAGGCTCATGATCTCACACACAGCCCCTGGAAGATCCCGCCCCTGTGATTGCAGTCACTCGGGCCATCCACTGGAAGACAAGGTCAGACCTTTAACTGCTTTCATTCTTGAGCTGAAAATCCATAGAATACTCTGCCGACAGACACTTGCAGCCATAACTCAAGGCCCCAGAGGTGGACATGGGCCTGGAGCCTGATCTGTGATTCCCTGCCCTTGGAGTTCCCTCTGATGTTCCCTTCCCCCTGGCCTAGGCCCCAGGCTGGCAGATGCTTAAGGAACACTGTTCATCTCCAGATATTTTTTCCTTATTCTACTCTGCTGGAAAAAAGCGCACCCTTCCCATGGCCAGGGCAGGCTGCTTATACAGAGTGCAATGGTTTTCCAATCCCATAGCAAGTCCTCCAGTGATCTGTAAAGTCCAGAAGTTGAAGTCAGCATCTTGAATAACTTCAAACACAAACCAAGCATTAGGCTGACCTTCAACTGCACCTTCCTTGCCACCACCACATTCTATATTGCAGCTTCCAGAGAAATATGACGTGACAGGGGAACTTGGCCAAGACTGAGTCATTAGCATGTACCAGTGTTACAAACAGTGGTGAACCCTTAATGTCACGGTGCAAGGCACATACATGGATTCTCTCTCTTCATGCTCACAACATTCTGAAGGGTGGTATTATTTTTATCCCCAATTTAGAATTGCCCAAAAGGATGTTTAATGCACTCAAAACTCCACATCTGGAAAATAAGAAAGCCAAGATTCAACCACAACGCCTAATATTTTACCGTTGTAACCTCTGACACAGCTCTGACGTGTCTCTGACACAGCTCTGATGTACCTCTGACACACATCAAAATGAACGGATACAAGACACAGTTTTACTGTCACGGAAACTTCCATACTAAGCACTCCTCTTTCTCAAATTCAAAATTAAGGCTCTTTTCAGGTTCAGTGCTTCCCATCTCAAACATTTCATTAACTTTGGATCTATTTTCTCTTGAATTATTAACACAGTGATTATCTGACAATAAACTCCCTAAATAATATGAGTAAAGAAGACAAGCTTGGAAATAAGGCATCATGAAAAAGGTGTTACCCTTCATCCCACCTCATTTCTCAGTAGAAAACTGATGGCGAAACCAACCAGCAGCTAATGGAAGCATAATATTCCAATAGTGGGAGTTATTGCGAAAAAAAAAACTCTGCAGAAAGGGTGGCTTTTCCTCCTGCTGTTAGACATTCAGGACGGCTTTGGTTACTGGGCACTTTGCACACAAAATGAGAAAGATTCAAAGAACATGCCCCAACTGTGTGAATGAACATTGCATGTGGAAACACTTCGAATAAAGCAATGAAGTCTTCTAGGAGAGGAGCTTGAATTCCACAGGGACCTTCATCAGTTTGCAACATCATTTCTCATTCATCTTTTCATAAAATAATTAATGGTGTAAAGATTAAGACTCACATTTTTCCCTCGTGGGTCATGGGGCTGAGGTGTGTAGTGGCCACTGTCACAACTGGTGGCTTTCCTCGGCCCACTTGCCCACTTGTGTACAAAAAAAGGCTTTGTTATACGAATTAGCCTTCAGCCTGAGGGCCTTGAGCTCTGAGAGGCACTTCACGGTGGCAACGCTGTTTCCATAGTTACCAGGCCCTCTGCATTCCATTTCTGCACCTCACCATAAAAACCTCGGGGAAAAATACAACTGAAAGTGGGGCCACATGCTAGTTAGCTAGCCTGGATTATTAGTTGTTGATGTCAATTTTTTTTAAAGCTATTTTGGAAAAAGAAATACACCAATGAGATTTTGGAAAGCTATCTGTAATAGCTAAGCCATTTGGATTTTTAAACTAAGCCCACAGTCCACCAGGGAAAAATAGGGTGCTTTCCAGATTACAGGTATTGCTTGAAAACAGGCAGTTTTCTTGGTTTTTATTCACCTGGTTTCTGTTGGTTTTATTCCTGGATTAAAAGCCAGTGTGACCCTCTGACACCAGAGAATAATACATCTCGGTTCTGGGATTCGAGTGCACTGTGAACGCCGTGGGGTTTTGCCAACAGACAGACAGGTGCCCAGCTTGGTTTGGTAAATGGAAGTTATGTCTTTAAGTAAATGTCTTTATGTTACGTCTATTTCATGTCTTGGTGGGAACTCATGATGAGTTATTTTAATAAGGATATAAACACTCCTCTTCAAGCATGTATTACTGATACAGTAAGGTAAAAATAGTAACTAACTAAAAACCATAGATATACTTCATAGGCATAACTTCTTTCCCAGAGATGAGAATTATTTAAAGTGAAGCACAGATGTAGCATGCTGGGCACTAGAGGAAAGCAAATATCCAGGAGGTGCCAGTGGGTGGAGGAGAGGGGTACCTAGTCAGCGCCACCTAAGTAGCCCCAGGGTTGAAGAGTACAGTGCATGCAGAAAGAAACGACCAGCTCCGTGTGGCCCCCAGAATCTCCACTGTCATGATGCAGGTAAGGTCAACTCAATCAACATAAATATCAAACGACACCAGGGTAGTTATTATTTACCTCAGAATTTTACAAGACCTAAAAGGCCTGAGGACAATTGAACCAGGCCAAGAGGGGAAATTGGGCACTTTTTTCTGCCCAGTTAAGACTCAAAGATAAGTGGCTATCAAGGAGCTGTATCCATAGCAGTTAAGAGCACCAGCTTTGAACTCAGGCAGATCTGGGGTCAAATCCCAGCACGCTGGTGGCCTTGAGGACTTAGGCGAGCCACGGAATGTTCCTGAGTGTCAATATCCTCGTGGCAAAATGGGGATGATGATAGCACTTTATGCCTTAATGAGATACTGTAGGAAAAGTGCATGACACAGGCTTGAGACATAGTAAACATTCAGTAAGTGGCAGCTATAGTAATAATGTGAGAGAGGAAGGAGGAGGAGGAGGAGGAGGAGGAAGGGATGGAGCCAGGAGAAGGGAGGGAAGGAGGAACCCCGAGCAGGAGGGAAAGAGCGGGAGGAGGGACAAAGAATCAGAAAGGGGCATTGCGGCCTATCTACAACACCCCCAGTCCTGCTGTGTGTCCACAGGGACAGAGAAGCTGAGCTGAGGCTTTCAGATAAGGAGTGACCTGACTCTACCATGAGTATATTCACAACCCCTGAAAGATCTCTGTAAGTTCCAGAACTTACTATTTGGCCCACCTTCCAGACCACATTGTTTCACTTTTTTGCCTACAATTGACCCAAGGAAAGGATCCCCCCAGCTCCCTCCCACTTAACCAGGAGGACCACAGAGGAGACAATGAGGCTTCTGCCCGGGGTGGCCTCCGAGACCCTCAGGCTGCCTGCCATTCTCCCTTCTCATTCTCTGCAAGCAGTTGTGTTCCTGCACCCATGCTCCAGAGCATAGTCAGGAAGGGGGCCTCAGAGGACGGGTTGTTAATCAGAATTACTGGGGTCTGCCAACCCACCTTCCTCATCCTAAAATTGGGTATTGGCTGAACTTGCAGCTGCAGGACACACAGGTCCCCTGCTGCCATTGGCAACATTTGTCGGCTTCAGGCCTGAGCCCGGGAGGCAGGGGGTGGAGCATATCAGCGAAACGAGGTTTGGCAAACAACGCTGCCCGGATCTCGTAATCTTCTGCTGAGGCATTTCACGAGAGCATTTTAGGCTAAGAATCAGGGTTATTTCCCTGATTCCAAGAGAAGAGTAGCTTGGCATTTTAGGAATTTGGAATGGCAGATCCAGCCCCGTGCGCACGTGTGTGTGTGTGTGTGTGTGTGTGTGTGTGTGTGTGTGTGTGTGTGTGTGAGCTAAGCATTCGAAATACTATTCACAGGTTGTTAGAGACCCACTCTCACTTTTCACATACACCAAACCTTTTAGACAATAAAGACCAATATTGGCCAGGCTAATAAAGAACAGCATGCGTTCACAGCCCCCAGCACGGCATCTTGACCAGGTGTATGAGGAGCTCATAACCTTCAAGCTTTTCAAGGTGCCCCTGAAACAAGCGACACTCACCTCCTGAGAGTACCGTGGCACCACCGTCGCTGGCATCTCCCAGGCTCTGCTCCACAGCTCCTCGCCCAAGGCTCCTGCAACCCAGGCTTGTTCTACGTGCCAGTTGTTGCTGCTTTTCAGGCCCAGCCCCTTGATGCTTGGCCACCCCAAGCACGGGGAACCTCTTCGTCCACAGCCTCCATGCCATCCAGCACGACTCCCAGCTGCCTTTGTGTTCCCAGAACAAGGTATTCCAGTATTATCGTGAGGCA
Organism: Smutsia gigantea; assembly: GCA_032199065.1. NCBI lineage: Eukaryota > Metazoa > Chordata > Mammalia > Pholidota > Manidae > Smutsia > Smutsia gigantea. Next base: position 100,583 of record JAVSCE010013974.1, on the reverse strand, counting down.
TAAGGTCTAAGATCTAGGGGTACTTACCCTTCAGGCATATTAATAATGACTTATTTTCTGTATTCTGCGGCTTTGACATCTGTGGCCCCTCCTAGGGCCAGCCAGTCCCTACAGATAGTAAAAGACTTGGCAATCAAGTGCAAACTAGCCAGTCCAGAGCCCACAGCCCTGATCACTTCCTGTCACATTCCTGGCCGCTGTCCCCTAATCACCCCAGGGCCAGGTCCCAATCAGGGACAGTGCCCGTCCCCCAGAGCCTGCTAACATTATACACACTAGCCCATCCCCAGCCTGCTTTCCCTGCCTAGGCTGTTCTTTCCCAGGAGAACCACAGTAAAGGCTCTTACACACAATTTCCATTTTCAGAAACCATAAAATTTACTGGTTTAAACTGTCCAATCCTGTGGTTTCAATTGTCTTCAGAGTTGTGCAAACATCCCCACTATCTACTTCCAGAACATTTTCTTTATCCACAATACCTCGTCTCCACGAAAACACAACCATTAGTGCCCACTCACAGCTGCACCCCTCCCCAGCTCCTGGCAACCACTCACCTACTTTCCTTCCGTGAACTTGCATTTTCTGGACGTTTCACATAAATGCAATCATGCAACATGTGGCCTTCTGTGTCTGGCCTCTTTCAATTAGCATAACGTTTTTAAGTTTCATCCATGTCATAGCTGTGTCTGTACTCCATTCCTTGTTACGGATGAATATACTACAATTTGTTTATCCATTCATCAGTTAGTTGGTGGAAATTTGGGTTATTTCCACTTTTTGGCTAGGGTGCATAATGCTGCTGTGAACATTCACATACACACTTCGTGTGGACATATGCATTCACGTCTCTGGGGGGTACACCTAGGAGGGGAATTTCTAGGTCATATAGTGGCTCTACATTCAGTCTTTGCAGAGAGTTTCATTTCAAATCCAGTGGTTGGGGGAGGCCTTGTTGATAACACGCCATTGAGCTGACATCTGAAGGATGTGATCTAAATAAGCCACACACGGGGATGGGGAGAGGGCAGACGGGACAGAGCACAGCAAGGTCAAAAGATAAAAACACACCTGGAGGACCTGAGGAACAGTGTCAGCCTCCTGCCCTGTGACGTGGCGCCCAGCATCGGATGAATCCACAGAATTCAAGTAAAATACAGTGGTCAACACTGGGTGTGAGGTCTCTGCACCCCTTAACTCATTTAGCACTGACAACAACTGCCAAGACGGCATTGTCTCACCCATTCTACAGATGAGAAAACAGGCACAGAGAAGTAGTGTGACCTGCCATGACCCACCAAAGGGCACACACGCCAGTAACAGAGCCAAAAACCAAAGCAGGGTTGCCTCACCCCAGATCTGTGCTCACAGCTGCTATGCTGTGACGTCTGCCTGTGCTTCGGCATGGCCAGAGAAACTTGGGGACAGACCTTATGCAAGATTTTCGTGCATAAAGTATGTGTATGAATCATGAAGGGAGAAAACAATGGTTTGGGGATTGAGTTGGGTTTTGTTTTGTTTTTAATACTGAAAAGTGGGGAAAGAATAGAACTGACCTGATGCCTATAAATTTCCATTTGAAAATAACTTTTAACCCAGAGCTACATTCTGACTCTGAGAATTTCACGTCATGGGTGCCCAACAGTGGGAATGGACCATGGGCCAGGGCCTTGGGACAGAGACCTGGAGACCCCCTCAGAGGTGGGTGCTCACCCTTTAGTTGCTGGATAATGGGCCAGTGAAGAGGACGGTGTCCCGGGAGAAGCAGGGCAGCAGCTGTTCACCTACTGCCCAAAATTATGCCACCAGTCAGGTAACTACAGACAAACCAGGGGTCCCAGTGGGCGAGCCACTCCAGCCATCCATGTCCACCAAGGGGCTGAGTGTCACCTGAACTCTGGGGGTGGCCCCTCTTCTTTCCTCCACATGCCCTGGGCAGAGACGGATGGATAAAATATTAAAGAACCCTGAATCTGAGGTAGGGAAGGGAATGGCGGGGTGAAGCGGGCAGAAAGTCTGAGTTAGCTGAACTAGCCAGACACGGGAACAACGGGCAGAGGGGCCTGAAACAAATCAACAAGTTGTGGGGGGAACTGGCTGGAACTGGGCCGATCCAAGATGGCACCCAGTTTGACCGGGAACAGACCTCTAACTTCATTAAAATCTCACGTAGTAAAAATCACACCCATGACAGTTTAAAGTTGTCATGACAACGCCGGAAGGGACCTAATGTCTCCCCTGAGGGTTTCAGCACCAGGCAAGTTCACTCTGGACTTGGTGAGACAGAATAATGACAAAGGAACTTTGGGGGTAAAAAAGGGCTCATACCAAGCTTTATTCTCACAGCGGTAGGTCAAGTGTTAGAATCACGTCTGCACCCAGCAGTCTACAAGCAGCAAACCCACCTCTGTCTCTGCCTCTGGCTCAGCCTCGGCTCTGGGCTTTGCCCTCGCCTCCAGCCTCCGCTCTCCTCTCTCCTGCTCTCTTGCTCTCTTTTCTAGGCTCTGCTCTTAGTGAGACAGGGACCGTGGGTGTAGTCAGAGTAGGGTGAGGGCCTCCAGAAAAAGCAGGGCGGGATATTTACAGTCAGAGCAATATAACAATGGACAAAGAAGTCCCTATTGAAACTCTGTGTTAACCATTATGCAAAGTCACGGTCACACTAATTCTCTAGGATCAAGATACCAGACTAAGAATATAGACATCTTCAGTGAGGTCAGTTAAAGGTCAAAAGGCCAAGAGCAACTTGGCCTGGAATGCTTGAGTGTTTCACAAATAAAGAAGCGTATCTCAGCATAACCCGTGACTTCACTGTAAACAGCCCTAGCAAGCAGAGAACAACCCAGCCCACCTTGAGGGCAGGGCAGGTGGTACAAGTCCACAACCCTAAACCTTTTTTTCATGTTCTCAAAAAATCTTCTTCTGCTTATAAAACCCCCTAGACAAGGCACCACCCCGGGCTCTCTCGTCCTCTCCTGGCTTGCCAGGAGCTCTTTCCTCTCACTTTATTTCTAAATAAAAGCCTGTACCCTGGCTCTCCTACCTTGGGTGTTTGCTAAATTCATTCTTCGACTCCACAAACAAGAACTCCGACATCATTAGCACCTGGGGGAACTCTTTTTATAGCAGCACTGACAATAATAGCTTATTGCCAACGGGTGTATGAGCAGGAGCCTGCCCAGTGGGCCAAGTATGACGTCATTGCACGTTCACAGTGGGTATGTTAGATGAGGGTCACATGAGGATGGCCCTGGAACTTCCATTTTCCCTGCACCTAATAAGGAAAACCAATCCCTTAGAATCCCCCCAGAGAAATCATGACTATTCTGCCCTCTGCTTTGCATACTCATTGTAGCGGAGACCACTTTGAGCCACCGCGTGGCCCGTATCCTCTACCTCTTAATAAATCTGCCTTTTCTGCACCTGGTTCGCATTTTATTTATTTCTATCCTGTGAGTAGCCACTTCTCCTGCACCAGATCCCCACAAAGTTCTCTTTTTCTCCAGAGATTCCCGCGGCTGAAGATCAGACTTCAGAATAGCCACAAACATTGATGAAGAGTTATTTATTCTGTATCACTAATGATTCTGTAACATCTTCCTATGTTGATAGTAACTGCACCCGTGGGAGTGAGGACTTAATAATATGGGGAACTGTGGAACCACTGCACTGTATATTTGAAACCAATATAAGATTGTGTGTCAGTGATACTTCAACACAAAATAAATAAATAAGAGTTATTTATTCTGTTGACACATGGGGAGCCAGATAATTCATCTCAACTTCTCCCAAGGTGGCAATTCATGATGAGTCAAATGACAAAACGTTGATAACATGGGAAATGCAGGTAAATTTTTAAAATCCAGATAATGAGTCTTTTATTTTTAACAGCAAATGATATGACAAAATGGTCAGTATCCCAAGAGTTATGGGCTAACTCCTGGACGTTTCTTTAGCAAAATCTGACCTAATTCAGTTGCCAGAAAGGCTTTGCTGACCCCACAGAGGCTCTCTGGAGAAGGCAAGGATCCTCGTGCAAATTAAATGGTTTTAGCTGTTTGGGTGGGCAGCCACAAATAGAAATGACCAGCCTGGCCTTTGGAGTTGGAGGGTTTGAATGCCAGCTCGCCAACTTACTGGCTGTGTGCTCCTAGGCAGGCTACATAATTTTTCTGTTCCTCTATTTTCCCAGCTAGAAATAAAATTCTATAAAAACAATCCTTAAGTCTTATGGTCGTTAGAAGGATTACATAAACCAATAAATGAAAAATCTTTTAAAGCATGTCTGGCACTTAGTAAATAGTCAATTAGATTAGTTCCCATTTTTGGCCAAGAAATTCATTTAATGCTCAAGCTCAAGCCACTGTGCTCTGGGCCGTGAAGATGAATGACATGCACATTCTGTCCTCGGAAACCTACTATCTACATGCCACTGCTTGGTGTTTGCTCAAGAGAAGTAAAAACATCTGTGCACAAAAAGATGTGCCCAACAATGTTCATCACACATTTATTCAAAATAGCCAAACACTGGAAATGACTCAAATGCCCATCAACTGAAGTATGAATAAACAAACTGATAATTCCACACTCAGCAATTTAAAAAAAAATCTGTAGATACTAACACCAACATAGGTGAAGCCAAAACATTTCGAGGAAGGAAAGAAGCCAGTCAAAAAAAGAATAGTTGTTTTACTCATTTATAAGATGTTCTAAAAAAAAGGAAATCTGTTATGTCAGAAAACAAAGTAGAGGGGACTGGGAATGGGACAGATGGGAGAGTTCAGCTAGCAAAGGACACAGGGAACTTTATGAGGTGACAAACGTCTGGACCTTGGTAAGGGTGTTGGTTACATAAATACACACATTCGTCCAACTTCATCAAGCTGCACAATAGGAAATATATCTGGTGCTCACTTCGGCAGTGCATATACTAAAAGAAATCCTTCCATTTGTACCAACATGGATGGATCTAGAGGGTGTTATGCTCAATGAAATAAGCCAGGCAGAGAAAGACAAATATCATATAATTTCACTTATTTGTGGAATATAAACACAAAGCAAAACAAAAGGAACAAAATAACAGTAGACTCAGACACTGAGAAGGGACTAGTGGTTAATACGGGGGAGGGGTTGGAGCAGGTGGGGTGGGAAGGGGAGGGGATAAAGGGGCACAATAATTTGCAATCACAATATAAGCTGGTCACAGGACATAGTACAGCATGAAGAATACAATCAGCAATTTTGTAACATCTTTCTACGTTGATAGATAGTAACCGCACTAAAGGAGGTGAGGATTTGATAATGTGGGTAACTGTCGAACCCCTGTGTTGTACATTTGAAACCAACATAAGATTGTATGCCAATGATAGTTTAATTTTTTTAAAAAAGAAAACCTTTAGAACTTTAAAAAGGAAAACAAATGATTATTTTTTTTTCTGTTCTTCAACTGAACGTTTGTTAAATGAGACACAAAAAAGACAGCTATGAAAGACAAATTGGTCATCTGGTTCTCTTAAAATTATGAACTCACAGGGATCAAAGTACAGTGTGAGGGATACAGCCAATAGTGTCGGCTTATCCCCACACATTTGACAAACGGTAACGACATTTTGGGGGTGAGCACTTAACAAGGTAGCTAACTGTGGAATCACTATGTTGGATACCCAAAAGCAATATTGTATATAACTATACTTCCATTTAAATGAATAAATAAATAAATAAAATTTTTAAATGTGTCTGGTCTTTGTCCCCAGTTCCTGACCCAGAGCTCCTGCAGCCCTGGGAATTTCCTGATGGGAGTGTCTTTTGTTAGTTTTAAAGAGCCCCTTTGGATCAGTAGATGACCCATAAGACTAGGGGGATCTAGACAGCTTCCGGATAGCAGGTGGCTGCCAGAAAAACCGGTCATGTAATCAGAAGGTTAGAACTTTCAGCTCCGCCCTCCAGGGAGGGGGGAGGAGCTGGAGACTGAGTTCCATCACCGATGGCCAGTGATTTAATCAGCCATGTCTACCTAAAGAACCCTCAATAAAAAACTCAGAAAGATGAGTTTGGGGGAGCTTCCCAGTTGCTGAACATGATATACCGAGTGGGTGGTGTATGTTCTTCATAGGGACAGAGGCTCCTGGACCCAGGACCCTTCTGGACTTTGCCCTCTGGACCATACAGGATAGATTTTGATCCTAAGTTAGTTCTGTAAGTCATTCCAGCAAACCTTCAAACCACGACTGAGGGTAGAGGGTGTTGTGGGAACCTCTGGATTTGTATTCTGCTGGACAGAAATGCAGGAAGCCTGAGGACCTCATTTTCAGCTGGCATCTAAACTGGGGGCAGTTGTATGGGACTGAGCCTTTAACCTGTAGGATCTGCACTAACCCTGAGAGTTAGTGTCAGAATTGGATTGTAAAACACCCAAATGGGGTCAGAAAATTGGAGAATTGGCTGGCATTGGAAAAACCACATAGGTGTATATTACTGTATAAATTAAACCTCAGTGAAGTTGATTTAAAAAGAAAAACCTATGACCAAGCAAAGAATTTTCTAACTATACTCTGAATTGAGACCTCCCGGGGGTCAAGGTCCCTGTAACTATACTCAGAGTAGCTCCCCTTCTATCTCATTTTTATACTGGAGATCCATTTGAATAAAGAGTTCCAGGACTTAAATATATATATATATTTGAAAACCACTAGACTTTGTAAAGGTGCTTTCGGAGCGATCAATGTGACTGACCCATGCAGGTGAGGGAGGAAGAGCTCGGTGTTTTCTAGGATCTAAATTCCTCCTGGCAAGCATTTCTTAAGGTGACACTTCTCAATCATCTGAGGAGCTTGTAAAATTATTCTGATGCCTGAGGCCCACCCAGAATCTTCATGGTGGGTCAAAAGCACCATCACTGTACTAAAAACTTCCCAGGAATTCAAGCCAGGGGGCAAACCACAGACAGGTTCAGTAGCCATCCAGAATGCCCATTCTTCTACCATCTCCACATACCACGGAAATCCTTCTGTAACCAGTGACATACCAACACGAGGTCACCTCTCGCGGATTGGGCCTAATGGTATTTCAGGGTTTCAATCTCTATGAAACTAGTTAAAGGCTAGAGAAACATGTCTCTGCTCCTCAGAGAAAAACGAAACCAGGTTGCATTTCTCTGCTTTATATTTGCAGAATCTGAGGAGAATTCAAGAGTGTGATGGTTTTAACATGAGCTTGATTTTCCTCCCTAGATAACTTCCATGTCTTCCCAGGGACCGCCGAACATTTTGTACAAAGGGACCTTTGTGCAAGGTACAAAGCTTCTGTACCAGAAGCCCGAGCTGCTACAAAAGAAATAAACTGAAAAATCATGTCCTGGGACTAGGGTGGATTTCGCCCCATTAAGTCATCCCCAAGTGGAGCCAGCAAGAGCCACCCTCTCAGCTAAAAATCCCGGGAGGTGCTCGCTACCACACTGGCCAGTCAGTTCCTGCAAGTGACAGCCTAGCTGCAGAGGAATTCTGGGTGCCTCCTTCAGAGTCAGTGAGTGGCATGGACCTCAGGACAACCAGGCTGGAAAAGGCAAATGAGAATGTTTAGCTTTTCCTCTGCTGGCTATGGCTTTGGATCTGAAGCCACTGATCACTGTCTAGATTTCTGTGGGCGGACAGCAGTTCAGTTCCCTCTAGAACAGGGGCTGGCATTGGTGGCCACAGTGAGCCGCTCAAGAACTTGAGCATAAAGGGAATGGAATTGTCCTCTGATGGTTCTGCTCAGAAAGCAGCACATAACAGGGCACAGCTGAGAAGTGCGAGCCACCTTCCTCAGGACTTCGACCGTGGCATCAAGCCTGCAGACAGAATACGTGGACCGGCAGAGGCCAGGGAAGGAGGCACTTTGAGGGCAAGGTGTACACGGCCTACTGCCTGGCCAGGCCCTGTCCAGAGCACAGCCATGGTCAAGGACAGAGAGGAGAGGGCTCACTGGGAAGCTGGTCCTAGCTTTGGAGTGGGATGCAGGCAGATCTCCCACCCAGCGTGGCCATGTCCAGGCTGTGACCTCATACGAGCACTGACACCCCTGTCTCACTTTATCTGTAAAGTGAGGATGGTGTGCACTTTATCGGGTTACTGTAGGCATTACATAAAGCCCTTAACACAGAGTCTGAACATGGGGAGGCACCCGATAAATGTAAGCCGAGAAAAATACCATGAAACACGACGAGACGCCTCATTATAATCCCGAACCGTTTGATATATGAGTGGGTAGGAGAAGGCCTCACGCTCCTGGGCCGACAAACCCATCCTGACCGTGTTCCCCCCGCTTATTCCCTCACCTCCACGCTGCGCTCCAAGCTCCTCACCTACATGGCTGAGCCTCTTCCCTGCCTGAATCTACCACCCCTGAGAGCACTACATATACAGCATATATACACACATTATGTGTATGAATATATTACTAAGGACAGGTGTTTTGCCCTTTATTAGACCCCTCTGTCTTTTTTCCTTGACTTACTGCATTGGGGAGGGCATTTAGAACAATACTGAACCGCAATGATTATAATAGGCATCCTGGTTTCTCATCTTAAAGATAATGTCTTCAATATTTTCCCATTAGATCTGACATTTGCTAGGGTTTTGGATAGCTGCCCTTTATCAGGTTAATTTCCTAGGTTGCTAAAATGCCTTTTTTAAAAAAAACTATGAATAGCTGTTCGGCTTTATTGAAAAAAAAATTTTGTACCTATTAAGGTAAACAAATAGATTTGTTTCTCTAATATGTAAATATAGTAAATTATTTACATTGTTTTTTGGCATTAAATCATCATTTTGTTTCAGGGAAAAACCCAACTTAGTTGCAGTGTGTTAACTTTTTGTATGTTGCTAGGTGTGTTCTGTTAGTATTTTCTTTAGGATTGTTAATCTATGTGCATGAAAGAGATGGAATGAGGTCACAGTGTCCTTTTCTAATCTTGGTGTGCAGAGTAGGCAGGCTGGCCTTGTCCAGTCAGTTGGGGGAATGTCCATTCTTTTCCTATCTCTGTGTGCCACGTATCAATTTATTGAATAATCTCCAGCAGATTTCTAGAAAACAACCCAACCTACTGATATGTTTAAAGACTTCACAACTCATTTTTTTCTCCTTTAAAGCCCTGCCAACATAGAGTAAGACAAGCCGAATATCTCAGACAACCATGAAAGGAATGCTTTGTGAGGATCATGAGTTATTTCCAAATATTTAGAAATTCTGTTTTGGGACTAAATGGATTGAAATAGGGAGGAGCAATCAGCCGGTTGGCTCCTCGGTGCTCCGTGGGTTCTGTGAGGAGCTGGAACCACGCACAGGCTGAAGGAAGATCCTGCATCTTTATCAAAAGTATTAGTAGGCAATCAGCTGTTGGCCGAGTTTAGACTCCTCTGTAACACAAGCGCATGAAATTCGAACAATTACTGGTTTCAATGGCTTGTAGAACATATAACATTTGGCCCAAAATAAATTATCTTGGGTGAAGGCACTGCAAATGATACACTAATTAATTGACCAATCGGTGTGGAGGGTTTTTGTTTGTTTTTCCTCTGCGTGGTCGGCAAACAGGCAGCTCCCCTTCTGATTTCAACAGTACTTAACTCGCACACGTTGCCAGGGTCTCTGGGGGCAGCCACAGGGTGTCATGAAGCTTGTGTTTTGTCGCCACCTAATGGTCGTTCCCTATTATTACAACTCACTAGGGTCTGAGCTCACCATGCTTGTGGAGGTTTAATATTTAGACTGTTTTCTAAAGAAAACATCTTTAAATGTTCCTCAAGGAACTTTGAAGGTAATATATTTCATTCTCCTTCTATACCTATCACATTTAATCTAAGAAACTAAGAACTCAGTGACAACCACATGCCATCCTTATTGTATATCTTGGATCCTTGTACTATATGAAGATTTCAACCCAAAGTGCGAGAAAACCCCAGAGGGGAAAGAGGCAGAGTGGTGGAGGGAGTATTAACTGTTCAGTGGTTAGGAAAAAAATGAATTTGGATTGTTGCGTTGGTACTTTTCTAACTCAAAAAAAAAAACAGTTATTTTGAATATTTCAGCATCCTATAAACTAATAAACCAAACTGAACTTCTATTAGCTTTGGTCATTATATAATTATTCCATTTCTCTGAGTTTTTTTTTTCCACACCATTTTGCTTACTCACTTGGGTTGTTCTTTTTTTACATATTCATGATGCTGTTTAGTTTTTTAGACACTTCCTGTATTGATAAAGCATGTGGGTTTTTAAAACTGTATTTTGATATCGCATGGTCCATATTTGGGGATCTTCTTCGCTGTGCCACTGGACCCACTAACCATTGATGCTAAAGCAAATGCCAGAGGACCGGCACTGTTGACATGGTATTGCTGAACCAAGTGATGTCAGCATTTCAGTAATACACTAACCGACAGGAAATGTGAGTACATAAAAATATTCCCTTAGAATGTTAATTTCCCAACTATAGAAAGACAATCTCAAAAGATGAATTTAATTTAAAGTAGTCTGGTTTGTTATCTTTGCTTATTATTAGCACAAATACTTGTTTTCAGTTAAAAATATGAGAAGTGGGGGAAAACTGGCCCCTAGCTAACTAAATCTGTCTCCATGCCACTCTACCACATGAGCTAAAAGTCAGCCTATGCAACAGCAAAAATTTTGAGGCCCATTTGCACCAGGAATTGCTATGAAATTATGCACAGTTTGTGGATAAGGCATTATTCACTGCAATGAAGGACACAACAGAAATTAATTTTTAATTGTATGAATTTCCATTTCACTGTAGCCTCTCACCTCATTTTTAGTGAAGGGAGAAATGCTTTTAAAGTAGTCTACTTCAATGATTCGAAAGGAAATAATCTCAAGTCTCTTCAAAATGCCTTTTTGTTACCAGGGTAAGAAAAGAGCAGTTTTTCACAGTGATGCACACAGCTGCTTCCTGCCACCATGGAATACAACCCCCAATGACACAAAAGGGCTGAGCTGCAAAATCAATAGGAGACTCAACAGGAGGAAAAAAGTTTATGGCCACTCCAAGCTGAATTGCCATAATTGTCCTTCAACAGGAAAACAGCTAGGACACAGGCTCTCTGAGAGCACAGAAGCAGTATTTGCTGCAAGAGAAATACAAGGAATCATATATATGCAGAGAGGGGAGGGATAGCGACAAAATCTTCCAAGAAAGAAAACAAATCTATCACACACTGAGATGGGGCAGGTGAGCAGAGAAATGCTTCAAACTTACCTGGTGCACAAGTCATCGGGTCTGGAACGGCTCTCAATGGGCAGACACTCTGGCCCCAGGAGGCAAAATTACAGTAACGGGCTCTGCACATAGCAGCCATGGCTGCAAACCAGCCAATGGCAGAAAGCAGCAGCCACTCTGTTTGGTACAAAAGCGTGCAAAAGACACTGGGTTGCAAATTTATTTGTCCTTACCATCATCTCTGCACGTGTGGATGATAGGGTTACATTCATTTAAATAAGGTTTCAAAGATAATATGCACAAAATATAATGTAACAAGGACAATCAGTGTCATTTGAAAACATGGACCAAACAGTCGGTCCAACAAGAGACATCCATCTCAATACAGACAGAAAATTTCTGCTGAGGATTCAGAGTTGGCAACAGATTTGTTGCAGGTGGAGTTCGTTCTCCTTGGTTCTTGTCCCTGCAGAAACAAAGAATTGAAATGCAGAGACACGATGGCAAAGCAGAGTGAAAGTTTTATTTGAATGCACTCCAAGGGAGGAGTGGGCCAGACTCAAGGGAGACAAAGGCCCCGATCCGTTAGGCTGGAGGCCTGTATATTACATTCTTCCGGAGAGGCACCTCTTTGATTGACAAGGTGGGGTCATTTGATTGATGGGCCCACCTGTATAGCCTCCCTCTCGGTCAGCACACTCTTTTCCGTGATGAGGTGCGGTGTGAGCAGTGCTTAGTTCTGTCCGATCGCACCCACACTGGGGTCAGGCTGGGGCCAGGGTGGCCTGGCCTCAATAGGCAAAGAAGTTCTCTCCCTGAAAAGCCTTTATTGTCTTCCCGAGGGAACCCCTACCTGGGCAGAGTTTGGGCAGTTTTTTTCCTGACTCTTATCTTCCCCTTCCCCGGCTGCTCAGGTCTGTCTTTCTACCTAATGGATTGAGTTCAGGCATGTACAAGTAGAGACATAAATAAGTAAATTAATGCTCCTTGGGACAAGATATTTGCTATTCATCTTTATTTGTATGATTGTTTTCTAGAAAGCTCTTCATTTTCAAAGCTAATTCTGAGACATAGCTTACTTAAGGTGCATAAAAAGAAATGCATTTGTTATACCACAAAGAGAATGTCTACAGTTTGATTTTTTTGTCAGGATATTAGTAAGAAGGTCTATTCATGCAGAGTGAAAAAATAAATTAAGCGAAGACCAAACATGTCAGTCTCATGAAGGTATGTGTGTATTGTCTTCACATTTAAGTTTATGTTGCTATGATTAAGTAGACATATCCATGTACATCTAACCATGTCAGATAGTACAATTCCTCGGTGAACCCCAGATGTACTAAGGAGGTGTTGCTAACTTCAGGCCAAAGCATTTTGTTGAGTCTAGTATGTGGGGAGACAGTTGAAATGTTGCTTCACGGCTTGGGTTTTCTAAAAGAAAGGGAAAATATCTGTTAATCTAAAATATCTAAAAGAAAGGGAAAAACTGTTAAAGAAAGATAGAGAATGTTTACCATTATCTTCATTATTTATGATGCAATAAAGGGAAGTATTGCCCTTTAGTCTATAAGCCACTACTCATCATTTGCTCCCAAATGCAAGGAAAGGAAATTAACTTTTTTCATGGAAACCTAGACCAGGTTTATATCCGTTCTCCGTGCTAACGTCTATCAAACAGTAAGCAAGTCAACAGCTCCGATTATAGTGTCCACGCCAAGTTTTCATGGAAAAGGGAGCGCCCAAATTTTCCCATGACTAGACAGAGGACAGGGTTAAGTAGCAATCTTCTGGGACATAGAATTCAGGCTTAGACTACATGTTAATTCTCCTGGGGCATCAATTCAGTGTTAATTTCAACCACGGGACAGAATTCTTTCGAAGTTTCCATTCATTGCCATGTGCTCTTGAAAACCAACCTTTCATATAAAATGCCTGGAATACCCAAGAGCTGTGAGCTGAGCTGGTCTTTGGAAGCTGAAAAGCTTGCCTGTCAAATGAATGACTTGTATGGTCATGATGCACTTGAAAGCAGGATCATGAATCTCCCCAGGTGGGATTTAGGGAGCTGATTCACCATCAAGCATTTTGACCATACAACAGAATAAGGTGGCCTAGATTCCAAACTAGAAGCCATCAGAGAAACGGGCACAAATGTGCTGGCCACAGTTGTTCTGTTGTTGGTGGAGGGCAGGGACCAGGGGAAGGAGGGGGGGTTGGTATGAGCCTATAAAGCCATCTGGCTACATGAAGGATTCTCTCAGCTGTGCCATTTCAAACTCAACATTTTTTGAATTACTACATTAGATTTGCATAATTTTTAACTTTAAAAGCAGAATGAATAAAAATGGATTTAAACAATACTTATGAGTCTTTTACTGTTTCCTTTATATATATATAAGGATAAATATCACATTTCTCTTTCCCAACATTCTTCAGATAGGATTTCTAAAAGTAAACTCGCCACAGCATGGAGAATATAGTCAATGATTCTATAAAATCTTTCTACATTCATAGATAGTAACCGCACTAGAGGGGGTAAGAACTTAATATGGGTAACTATTGAACACTTAGACACTTGAAACCAATATAAGAGTGTATATTAACAATACTTCAATAAAAAAAGTTGCCAATTTTCTTTTTTTTTTCCAAAAATCTCAGTAATAACAACAGGAGAAAATTATACAATTTTTTGTAAAATAAATAGGATCGTTTCCAAAATGATACTCCTTAGCCCTTAAAGTAGAAGGCTGTGCATCTGAAAATGAAATAAATGGTCTGGGAAAACATCCAATGATGGGCCAGATTCACTTTGTAATTTAAATACGTGAATAATGAAACTTCCACGGTCCAATTATAAATTGTGATGGCTACTCTCACCAGCTCCAGGTTTCCTAAGTATATAGTATTTTTTGTATTAGCTTTTTATTTGTAAGTATATTCAGTGGGGAGATTCATACTATTCAAATGGGTCTCTGGGACACAGAGCAGGGCTATTCATTAGACAGTATTTACAAAATGTCAGGGCTTTCCGCCTCCTTCCCCATCTGAGCCTTGAAGCTTTTGTGCACTCTTCCCTGGGCAGGCTCTGAGCTCCCCCAGAGACCTTTGCTGAAAACCCCGTGTGTGTCTGAGTGCCCACCCCCTTGTGCTCTCCTTCCCTGGCTACCCTGATATCAACAGCCCCAAAAATCTGTCTTACATGTTCCAGTAGAGGCAAAATACAGATCATGAGGAAACTAAAACAATTTTTTTAATTTTAATTTAGATCTTAAAAAACCCCTGTAGCACCAGAGCAAACTGTAACCCTTGCTGCCCTAGAGAATAAACTGCTGCAAATTTGGTTGCCAGGTCAAATAATATTAATAATTACACAACATCTACATAGGGGTTTGCTAAATGACAAAACTAGGTATTTTTACAGCACTTCATGATCTTCAGGAGTTTTCATACACACCATCTTACCTGTCTGGTCCACAGTATTTGAGCATTTTCCCAAGGTCCTCAACGCCCAATACCATTAGCTGCTGTCATTACCTTATTAATATATATATGTGGCACTTACCAAACTGTTAAGAATTACATAACTATTTTTCATCATCAGTAGAAGTTCAGAAGCTTAAAATTACAAGGCAGCAAGCATGCTCATCAAAGATAAATACCTGAAGTGACATCACTGAATTCCACAGTGTTTCTACATGAATGTTCAGGTCCATGATCAGTAAGTGAAAATGTAACACGGGGCACTTATCACTAAGCTCTAGGAGCAATATTTTTCTTTCAGGAAGAACAGCCAGCTTTGTGATTTTTTAAGGCTATAATTCATTGCTGTCCTTAGGAACATCAACTGTTATTCCCCATAGACAGGTGCGTGCCCTTGTCAGTAGAGGAGGCTATGTGACAGGCACTTCCTGTGTGTTCACTTAAATAAAGGCCACAGAGAGGAAGAGGAGGAAATAACTATGGAACAACCTCCTCCTTGCCTCAGGGTATACTTTTTCCTATACGTCTTACTAACCACAGCTTTCTACCCCCAGTGCCCAGGAAATGGGTGAGAGTCTGCCAGCCCTGTGGCCAGAGAGGGGCAGCCAGGCCCAGGGAGAGAGACAAGCAGGCTGGGGCTGGGATCCACTTCGGTCACCCACGAGATGAGCAGAGAGCAACCTGGGCGAGGGGGCCCACCCCCAGCAGCGTGGCTACCTGGACGAGGTGAAGAAACGGAGCGTGAGCAGCCTACAAGCCTTCCTCGTCTTCACCCCCTGGCTGCTCCTCCTCTTTCTCAGCCTCCTCTTCCTCTGCTTCTCCTTCCACTTCCTCCTCAGTTACTTCTTCCGTCTTCTTTTAATGAAAGTTACATTATTATTGGGAAGTTAAGGGAAACAAATACAGAGAGGAAAGGCATGTAAAATCTCAGACTAGGGTCCAGGGCTTCTCACACCCCCCAACCAACACACATGCTACATACATACAACATACCCATCACATGCATACAACACCCAACACACATATGACATACATGCAACACACACCCAACACAATATATACATAAAACACAACCAACACAAACACACAACACACATACAACATACATGTAACACACACACACGAAGACATCATCTTTGACATCATCTTTCTAAACACAGACCCTGCAACTTGGAATGGTGCTGCAGAGGTACATTCATTCTAGTGGGTTTCATGATTTCTCTTCAGCATATAGTCTTTACTCATAATACAAACTCTTCTCATCAAATTACCTTTAAAAATCCAGAGGCAGTTAGAAGAATAAAATATAAAAAGAATCATAGCAAATAGAATTTAGTCAGAACGTTGAAGCTTTTAAATTTATAAGCTAGTTATATTTTATTATAACAAGCTATAACAGTTTCTTCAAGCCAGTTATCGGCAACCTATACATACATATAATCTGAAATTACTTCCAAATCAATAGTGTGTCTTATGCTTACATACAGAAATGGGATTTTTGTTAAAACAGAAGCTTGTGAGACTGGATTAAAGATGGCGGCGTGAGCGGTGAGACAGAGGCTTCCTCCTAAAACCTCATATAATATGAAAATAAAGCTACTACAACTACTCTTGAAAGAGCAATGGGAAAGAGGATGGCAACAAACTGCATATACCTGGAGAAAAGAGAAGCCCTCACAGGAAAGGGTAAGGCACTAAAGCTGTGGTTCTGCGGGATCCAAGCCCTTCCCCCACCCCAGCTCACCGGCAGGAGGTACAAGAATGAAGCAGGGAGGGAGTGGAGATGTGGGACTGTTGAATATCTACCTCTGGAGATCTGCTCTGGAAGCACAAACCTACAATTCATGGTGCTTGCATGATACTCTTGTAATTAGGGGATTGGAAAGCTAAGACAGGCAGAATTCCTGGGGAGACTAAGATGCCAGCTGCTTGTGAAAGCAGGGATCCATACCCAGCTGCTTGGGGACAAAAGAAAGGCGGGCAGTCTGAGAGACTTCCTAACAAAGAAACCCTTAGCAAGAGGGCTGCTAAAGGGGCAAGGATTGCACAGAGCTTACTGCTCAGGAGAAAGGACAGGCAGACAAAATTGTCCGGGGGCACTCTCCCCAGCAGGTTGGGAGCTTTCACGATCTTCAGGTGCTCCAGCTCCCTGGCTGCCTACACAGCTCCAAGAAACCCTTCTGTGACAGGAAGACTAGTGTGCCTTTCTTCTGGCCAGCCCCACCGGGCTTGCAAACCGGGAAATCCTTCCCTGGTGTTAGGCCAGCCAGAGGGAAGATCTGTCTACAGCAACTAAAAACGCAAAGCACAGAGGCTTATACCTGTGTGCTCAGCCCACTGGTTCAGGCAGTGGAGACAGGCATAGCAGCCAGGAACCAGGAAACAGCCCTTTCCTCCCTGGAGGCACCAATACCACTCCCCTACAATCCCCGCATTGCTTCAGGGGCTGAGCAGCTCCAGAGAGTAGAGCTTCTGGGCACTAGAGGGCGCCATACACAAATACGAAACGCCAAAGGAACCTGGTCCAGAGTAAAATTATGAATACAACTCCTGAGAAAGATTTAAATGATATGGACGATACGACTCTCCCTGAAAGTGAGTTCAAAATAAAAATCATTAACATGCTCATGGAGGTACGGAAAGATATTCAAGAACTCAGGAATAAATTCCGGTCAGAGATCCAATCATTGAAGAACACAATGGATGGTATTAAAAGCAGATTGGATATGGTGGAGGAGACAATAAATGAAATAGAAACTAGAGAAGAGGAATACAAAGAAGCTGAGGCACTGAGAGAAAAAAGGATCTCTAAGAATGAAAGAATATTGAGAGAACTGTGTGACCAATCCAAACGGAACAATATTCGCATTATAGGGGTACCAGGAGAGAAGAAGGGATAGAAAGTGTCTTTGAGGAGGTGATTGCTGAAAACTTCCCCATCTGGGGAAGGAGATAGTCTCTCAGGCCATGAAGGTGCGCAGATCTCCCAACACAAGGGATCCAAGGAAGACAACACCAAGACATAGAGTAATTAAAATGGCAAAGATAAAGGATAAGGACAGACTATTAAAAGCAGCCAGAGAGAGAAATAAGATCACATACAAAGGAAAACCCATCAGGCTATCATCAGACTTCTCAGCAGAAACCTTACAGGCCAGAAGGGAGTGGCATGATGTATTTAATGCAATGAAGCAGAAGGGCCTTGACCCAAGATTACTTTATCTGGCAAGATTATCATTTAAATTTGAAGGAGGGATTAAACAATTCCCAGATAAGCAAAAACAGAGAACTTGCCTCCCACAAACCATCTCTACAGTGTATTTTGGAGGGACTGCTATAGATGGAAGTGTTCCAATGGTTTAATAGCTGTCACCAGAGGTAATAAAACCACAGTAAAGAAAATAGAACAGCTAATCACTAAACAAATGCAAAATTAAATTAACTATTGCCAAAGTCAATCAAGGGATAGACAAACAGTACAGAATATGATACCTAATATATAAAGAATAGAGTAGAAAGAAAAAGAAAACAAAGAACCTTTAGATTGTGTTTGTAATAGCATATTAAGTTAGTCGTTAGACTTCTGCATAGTAGGGAAGCTAACCTTGAACCTTTGGTAACCACGAATCTGAAGCCTCCAATGCCAATAAGTACACACCTATCCATAATCATGCTAAATGTAAATGGACGGAATGCACCAGTCAAAAGACACAGAGTCACTGAATGGATAAAAAAACAAGACAGATCTATATGCTGCCTTCAAGAGACTCACTTTAAACCGAAAGACATACACAGACTAAAAGTGAAGGGATGGAAAAAGATATTTCATGCAAACAACAAGGAGAAAAAAGCAGGTGTTGCAGTACTTGTATCAGACAAAATAGACTTCAAAACGAAGAAAGTAGCAAGAGAAAAAGAAGGACATAACATAATGATAAAGGGATCAGTCGAGCAAGAAGATATAACCATTATAAATATATATGCACCCAACACAGGAGCACCAGCATATGTGAAACAAATACTAACACAATTAAAGGAGGAAATAGACAGAAATGCATTCATTTTAGGAGACTTCAACACACAACTCACTCCAAAGGACAGATCAAAGAGAGAGAGAATAAGTAAAGACACAGAGGCACTGAACAACATACAAGAACAGATGGACCTAACTGACATCTACAGAACTCTGCACCCAAAAGCAGCAGGAAACACATTATTCTCAAGTGCACATGGAACATTTTCCAGAAAAGACCACATACTAGGCCACAAAAAGAACCTCAGTAAATTCAAAAATATTGAATTCCTACCAAACAACTTCTCAGATCACAAAGGTATAAAACTAGAAATAAATTTTAGAAAGAAATCAAAAAGGCTCACAAATACATGGAGACTTAAAAACACTCTCCTAATTAATCAATGGGTTAACGACCAAATCAAAACAGAAATCAAAGAATATATGGAGACTAATGACAACAACAACACAAAGCCACAACTTCTGTGGGACGCAGCAAAGGCAGTTCTAAGAGGAAAGTATATTGCAATCCAGGCCTATTTAAAGAAGGAAGAACATTCCCAAATGAATAGTCTAAAGACACAATTACTGAAATTGGAAAAAGAAGAACAAATGAGGCCCAAAGTCACCAGAAGGAGGGACATAATAAAGATAAGAGAAGAAATAAATAAAATTGAGAAGAATAAAACAATAGAAAAAATCAATGAAACCAAGAGCTGGTTCTTTGAAAAAATAAACAAAATAGATAAACCCCTAGCCAGACTCATTAAGAGAAAAAGAGAATCTACACACATAAACACAATCAGAAATGAGAAAGGAAAAATCACGACAGACCCCACAGAAATACAAAGAATCATAAGAGAATATTATGAGAATCTATATGCTAACAAGCTGGAAAACATAGAAGAAATGGACAACTTCTTAGAAAAATACAACCTTCCAAGACTGACCAAGCAAGAAACAGAAAAACTAAACAGACCAATCACCAGCGACAAAATCGAATTGGTAATCAAAAAACTACCCAAGAACAAAACCCCTGGGGCTGATGGATTCACCTCTGAATTCTACCAGACATATAGAGAAGAAATAACACCGATTCTCCTTAAAGTTTTCCAAAAAATAGAAGAGGAGGGAATACTTCCAAACTCATTCTATGAAGCCAGCATCACTCTAATACCAAAACCTGGGCAAAGACCTCACCAAAAAAGAAAATTACAGACCAATATCCCTGATGAACGTAGATGCAAAAATACTCAACAAAATATTAGCAAACCGAATTCAAAAATACATCAAGAGGATCATACACCATGATCAAGTGGGATTCATCCCAGGGATGCAAGGATGGTACAACATTCGAAAATCCATCAACATCATCCACCACATCAACAAAAAGAAGAACAAAAACCACATGATCATCTCCATAGATGCTGAAAAAGCATTTGACAAAATTCAGCATCCATTCCTGATTAAAACTCTCAACAAAATGGGTATAGAGGGCAAGTACCTCAACATCATAAAGGCTATATATGACAAACCCACAGCTAACATCATACTTAATGGCGAGACGCTGAAAGCTTTTCATCTAAGATCGGGAACAAGACAGGGATGCCCACTCTCTCCACTGTTATTCAACATAGTACTGGAGGTCCTAGCCACAGCAGTCAGACAAAACAAAGACATACAAGGCATCCAGATTGGGAAAGAAGAAGTCAAATTGTCACTATTTGCAGATGACATGATACTGTACATAAAAAACCCTAAAGATTCCATTCCAAAACTTCTAGAACTAATATCTGAATTCAGCAAAGTTGCAGGATACAAAATTAACACACAGAAATCTGTTGCTTTCCTATACACTAATGATGAACTAACAGAAAGAGAAATCAGAAAAACAATTCCATTCACAATTGCATCAAAAAGAATAAAATACCTAGGAATAAACCTAACGAAGGAAGTGAAAGACCTGTACTCTGAAAACTACAAGACACTCCTAAGAGAAATTAAAGAGGACACTAACAAATGGAAATGCATCCCATGCTCTTGGCTAGGAAGAATAAATATTGTCAAAATGGCTATACTACCTAAAGCAATCTACAGATTCAATGCAATCCCTATCAAACTACCAACAGCTTTCTTCAATGAACTGGAACAAATAATTCTAAAATTCATATGGAACCACAAAAGACCCCGAATAGCCAAAGCAATCCTGAGAAGGAGGAATAAAACAGGGGGAATTACACTCCCTGACTTCAAGCTCTACTACAAAGCCACAGTAATCAAGACAATTTGGTATTGGCACAAAACAGACCCACAGACCAGTGGAACAGAATAGAAAATCCAAACATTAACCCAAACATATACAGTCAATTAATATTTGATAAAAGTGGCTTGGATATACAATGGGGAGATGACAGCCTCTTCAGCAGCTGGTGTTGGAAAAACTGGACAGCTACATGTAAGAGAATGAAACTGGACTACTGTCTAGCCCCATACACAAAGGTAAACTCAAGGTGGATCAAAGACCTGAATGTAAGTCATGAAACCATAAAACTCTTAGAAAAAAACATAGGCAAAAATCTCTTGGACATAAACATGAGCAACTTCTTCATGAACATATCTCCCCGGGCAAGGGAAACAAAAGCAAAAATGAACAAGTGGGACTATATCAAGCTGAAAAGCTTCTGTACAGCAAAGGACACCATCAGTAGAACAAGAAGACATCCTACAGTATGGGAGAATATATTCATAAAAAACGTATCTGATAAAGGGTTGACATCCAAAATATATAAAGAACTCATGCACCTTAACAAACAGAAAGCAAATAATCCAATTAAGAAATGGGCAGAGGACATGAATAGACACTTCTCCAAAGAAGAAATTCAGATGGCCAACAGGCACATGAAAAGATGCTCCACATCGCTAATCATCAGAGAAATGCAGATTAAAACCACAATGAGATATCACCTCACACCAGTGAGGATGGCCAACATCCAAAACACAAACAACAACAAATGTTGGCGAGGATGTGGAGAAAAGGGAACCCTCCTACACTGCTGGTGGGACTGCAAATTAGTTCAACCATTGTGGAAAGCAGTATGGAGGTTCCTCAAAAAACTCAAAATAGAAATACCATTTGACCCAGGAATTCCACTCCTAGGAATTTACCCTAAGAATGCAGCAGCCCAATTTGAAAAGGACAGATGCACCCCTATGTTTATTGCAGCACTATTTACAATAGCCAAGAAATGGAAGCAACCTAAGTGTCCATCAGTAGATGAATGGATAAAGAAGATGTGGTACATATACACAATGGAATATTATTCAGCCATAAGAAGAAAACAAATCCTACCATTTGCAACAACATGGATGGAGCTAGAGGGTATTATGCTCAGTGAAATAAGCCAAGCCGAAAAAGACAAGTATCAAATGATTTCACTCATATGTGGAGTGTAAGAACAAAGAAAAAATACTGAAGGAACAAAACAGCAGCCGACTCACAGAACCCAAGAACGGACTAATAGTTACCAAAGGGAAAGGGACTGGGGAAGATGGGCGGGAAGGGAGGGATAAGAGGGAAAAAGGGGCATTACGATTAGCAGATGTAATGTTGGGGTGGCACGGGGAGGGCAGTACAACTCAGAGAAGACAAGTAGTGATTCTACAGCATCTCACTACGCTGATGGACAGTGACTGTAATGGGGTTGGTGGGGGGGACCTGATGAAGGCGTAGTTTAATAATCGTAATATTGCACATGTAATTGTAAATTAATGATAATAAAATAAATTATATTTTAAAAAATGCCCCAAAAAAACACATCAAGAGGATCATACACCATGATCAAGTGGGATTCATCCCAGGGATGCAAGGATGGTACAACATTCGAAAATCCATCAACATCATCCACCACATCAACAAAAAGAAGAACACAAACAACATGATCATCTCCATAAATGCAGAAAAAGCATTTGACAAAATTCAGCATCCATTCATGATTAAAACTCTCAACAAAATGGGTATAGACAGCAAGTACCTCAACATCATAAAGGCCATATATGACAAACCCACAGGTAACATACTTAACAGCAAGAAGCTGAAAGCTTTTCATCTAAGATCGGGAACAAGACACGGAGGCCCACTCCCTCCACTGTTATTCAGTATAGTACTGGAGGTCCTAGCCACGGCAATCAGACAAAACAAAGACATACAAGGCATCCAGACTGGTAAAGAAGAAGTCAAATTGTCACTATTTGCAGATGACATGATACTGTACATAAAAAACCCTATAGACTGCACTCCAAAACTACTAGAACTAATATCTGAATTCACCAAAGTGCCAGGATACAAAATTAATACACAGAAATCTGTTGCTTTCCTATACGCTAACGATGAACTAATAGAAAGAGAAATCAGAAAAACAATTTCATTCACAATTGCATCAAAAAGAATAAAATACCTAGGAATAAACCTAACGAAGGAAGTGAAAGACCTGTACTCTGAAAACTACAAGACACTCCTAAGAGAAATTAAAGAGGACACTAACAAATGGAAATGCATCCCATGCTCTTGGCTAGGAAGAATAAATATTGTCAAAATGGCTATACTACCTAAAGCAATCTACAGATTCAATGCAATCCCTATCAAACTACCAACAGCTTTCTTCAATGAACTGGAACAAATAATTCTAAAATTCATATGGAACCACAAAAGACCCCGAATAGCCAAATCAATCCTGAGAAGGAGGAATAAAACAGGGGAATTACACTCCCTGACTTCAAGCTCTACTACAAAGCCACAGTAATCAAGACAATTTGGTATTGGCACAAAAACAGACCCACAGACCAGTGGAACAGAATAGAAAATCCAAACATTAACCCAAACATATACAGTCAATAATATTTGATAAAAGTGCCTTGGATATACAATGGGGAGATGACAGCCTCTTCAGCAGCTGGTGTTGGAAAAACTGGACAGCTACATGTAAGAGAATGAAACTGGACTACTGTCTAGCCCCATACACAAAGGTAAACTCAAGGTGGATCAAAGACTTGAATGTAAGTCATGAAACCATAAAACTCTTAGAAAAAAACATAGGCAAAAATCTTTTGGACATAAACATGAGCAACTTCTTCATGAACACATCTCCCCGGGCAAGGGAAACAAAAGCAAAAATGAACAAGTGGGACTATATCAAGCTGAAAAGCTTCTGTACAGCAAAGGACACCATCAGTAGAACAAAAAGACATCCTACAGTATGGGAGAATATATTCATAAAAAACGTATCTGATAAAGGGTTGACATCCAAAATATATAAAGAACTCATGCACCTTAACAAACAAAAAGCAAATAATCCAATTAAGAAATGGGCAGAAGACATGAATAGACACTTCTCCAAAGAAGAAATTCAGATGGCCAACAGGCACATGAAAAGAGGCTCCACATCGCTAATCATCAGAGAAATGCAGATTAAAACCACAATGAGATATCACCTCACACCAGTGAGGATGGCCAACATCCAAAACACAAACAACAACAAATGTTGGCGAGGATGTGGAGAAAAGGGAACCCTCCTACACTGCTGGTGGGAATGCAAATTAGTTCAAACATTGTGGAAAGCAATATGGAGGTTCCTCAAAAAACTCAAAATAGAAATACCATTTGACTCAGGAATTCCACTCCTAGAAATTTACCCTAAGAATGCAGCAGCCCCGTTTGAAAAAGACAGATCCACTCCTATGTTTATCACAGCACTATTTACAAGAGCCAAGAAATGGAAGCAATCTAAGTGTCCATCAGTAGATGAATGGATAAAGAAGATGTGGTACATATACAATGGAATATTATTCAGCCATAAGAAGAAAACAAATCCTACCATTTGCAACAACATGGATGGAGCTAGAGGGTATTATGCTCAGTGAAATAAGCCAAGCCAAAAAAGACAAGTATCAAATGATTTCACTTATATGTGGAGTATAAGAACAAAGAAAAAAAGTGAAGAACATAACAGCAGCAGACTCACAGAACCCAAGAACGGACTAATAGTTACCAAAGGGAAAGGGACTGGGGAAGATGGGTGGGAAGGGAGGGATAAGAGGGAAAAAGGGGCATTACGATTAGCATATGTAATGTTGGGGTGGCATGGGCAGGGCTGTACAACTCAGAGAAAACAAGTAGTGACTCTATAGCATCTCACTACACTGATGGACAGTGACTGTAATGGGGTTGGTGGGGGGACCTGATGAAGGGGGTAGTTTAATAACAATAATATTGCACATGTAATTGTAGATTATTGATACCAAAATAAATTTTTCAAGAAAAATGGAAAAATATTAAGTCCTATTTCACATAGTTGTGAGAACCAAAGGAAATCATATATGTAAAGTCAGGTCCAAGTCTGTATGTATAAAATGTTAGTTTCCTCAGTAAATCTGATGAGAAAAACTTGCTAAGTAACAATATGTATAAGGGCAGAAATCCTGTCTCTCTTATTTTCTCATTTCCCTGGGACCTCACACAATCATTGGATCATACAGGGATATAAAAATGTAATGAATGAATGAAAAAATTAAAAGTGGATTCAGGTAAAAAAAAAAAAAAGAAGAAGCTTGCCTGGCAAGAGGTAAACTAAAAAAATAACTGTTGGAAATATATAACTTACAGTTAATGAAGAAATCTCCATATAGGATAGAGTAGAAATAACCTTTAGGTCTAACAATAGGGATTAGCTGGATAAAATATTATTAAAAATAATAAAGCAGATCTGTATTTACTGCTCCCTCACCCCAGAAAATATAGCTAGATTGCATGAATAAGAGTATATGTATGTGTAGCTAGTGGTTGTCTCTGAGTAATAGGGTTATAAGCTATTTTTATTTTCTTCTTTTATCAGTATTTTCTACACTTCCTATAAAGACCATGAATTACTTGTAATTTCATAAATCAACAAAAGATTTTTTGAGGCATTTCTTCAACGTTGATGACGTCCCACTGGAACAGCTGGACAATACCTGTGACTTTTAGGAAATCACTCTCCCTATTCTTGAGTTCTCAGTTTTAATTTAGCTCTCTAATTAGCATTTTTTAATGATTAATCCAAAATGTTCAAAAAACATATTCTTAGGATTCTTGAGTAGAACAAAATTAACTAGGATTTGGCTAGTGTGAGGGGAGGGAATAAGGATGGAGAATTGGTGGATGTCACTGTGGACCTGACCCAGAATTCACTAACATTCTCTGAACTGACTCATCAACACGTTGACATGGTTCCATCCCTGGGAGGGGATAAATTTAAAACTCCCAAGGCCCAGCTAAGAAACCACAGAGTCAACAAGCAAGAATCTCAATTCTGCTTCATTTTGACATGTAACATGAGAACAGCACACTGACCTTGCAGTTCCAAAGTAATGAACATGATCACAAAGCTCCTTACAATGAAGTCCTCCCCCAAAGCCTATTAAGGAGCAAAACAATAGTTCTCAAACAAGAAGGAGATCATTCTTGAAAGGTTTCAAAACAAAACTGGTAGATTTAGAATGTTTCAACAAGCAGGACAACAATGGGAAAGGAGAGGGTTCATTTGTGAAAACAGAACCTGAGTTAGAGACCCTCGAGGTCTTGGACACTTCCTCCCTCCCTCTGTTTCTCATTACTCATGTGAGTCACCAAAAGAAAATAAAGGGTTTGGTTTTTACCAACCAAACACAAGTTCCTAACATAAAATAAGCATTGTAGAGAAAATCAAAGTTCCTATGGCCAGGATTCTCACCTGGCCCTGGTCAGCTGGCTCACTGCACACGTGTGGGCAATACGTTATTATTGACTCTATATGAAGAGCTCCACCCAGTGCTCTGGGCTGCACCGCTGCAGGAGAGCAGAGGCTGGAGTGGTGGCAGTGCCAAGGGCAGAGACTGAGACCTAGAGGCAGACACTGGCTTGCTGCAAGCAGACTTGCTCTGAGTGGACGGAATTCTAGCGTTTGACCTGCTACCGTGGGAATAAAGTTGGTTATAAACACTTTCACCCCAAGGACATACCACTGTCATTTTTAGGTCTCACCAAATCAAGAGTGAACTTGCCTGGGGCTGAAACCCACTGGCAAGACAAGCATCACTGTCTTTTAAAGTGGACGGACTTTTTATGACAGTATCAAAACAGTAGGAGTTCCTTGCAGTTGACCTCCACTTAGCCACACATCAGGTCACCTGGAACCCATGTCCTAATCCAGTGGCTCTCAGACTCGATGGGGCATCAGAATCACGTGACGGGCTTGTTAAAACAGTCTGCTGAGCTCCACCTCAGAATTTCTGATTTAATAAATCTGGAGCAAGGCCTGAAAATGTGTATTTCAAGAGGTTCCCAGATGGAGTTGATGCTGCTGCTCTGGAAACCCCACTTTGAGAACCTGTACAGTAGTCTATATTCTCTCTTTTAAATCATGCTGTTTGACAACCAGAGCACGGTGGGCACCCACAACTAGGAGGTTTGGCCTCAGCACCCACCAAAGTCTTCACTTACTAGGGTCCAGGACTACGTTTGTTCCCACATTTGTGTACACAGGTTAGAACCCTATTGTAATTGCATAATTTAAACAGACATTGTGGAAATGGGTGAAATATGAGCATGAGAAGAATGTTTTCCTATGTGAACTTAATGGACTACTTTGGAAAAATCCAATACATGTAAGTTACCTTAAAAACCTATCAAATGGGAGTTCCGGGAAGATGGCAGCGTGAGCAGGGCGGCAGAAATGTCCTCCCTAAACCATACATATTTATGAAAATACAACAAATACAACTATTCCTAAAAGAGAGACTAGACGATACAGGACAGTACACAGCCTGCATCTACACCTGAGAGGACTCGGCACCCCGCGAGGCAGGTAGATACGGAGCTGCGTCCTAGCGGGAACCGAGCACTCCCCCACCCAAGTGCACCTGCAGGAGGAGAGGATTCAGAGCCGGGAGGGAGGGAGGGGAAGTACAGGCCCACGAAATAACCAGCCCTGGTGATCTGTGCCAGGAGCTGACACACACCGCACGGTGTATCGAAAATTGGAGAGACAGAGGGTGCAGGATCTGAGCCAGGGAATGCACCGGGTCCTTGCAGCCGGCTCCCCGGGACAAAAGAAAAGTGCGTGCTTTTTTTAGCGGTCTTAAAGAGACAGGGGCCCAACAGAGGAGCAGGATCATCCCTGCGCACTCAGCCCAGCAGGCTGGGAGTCCTGGGGAATTTCGGACCCCTTGGCTGGCAACTGGGAAGAAAAAGTAACCGCACAGAGACTTTCCACAGAGATCAGTAGCCTCCCACTCGTTCCTGCCCTGGCCAGAGCTACAAAGGGCCTTGTGGAGCGGTGCGGCCGTGGCTGTGGAGTAGTGGAGCAACAGCGCCACCTACAGCATCCTCACAGAATCTACTCCTGGTGGGCATTTTTTTGTTTCTTTGTTTTTTGTTGGTGGGTTTTTTTCTCTTTTCTTTTCTTTTCTTCCTTTCTTTTCTTTCGCTTTTTTTTAAGTCTTAAAGAGCACAGCTGACATACATGGCCCTACCAGCAACCACTTCCATTGCCATGAAAAGACAGAAGAATATGGTACAAACAAAGTTTATCCAGACCCAGACACCAGAGAGGGAGTCTGAAGGGATGGTAATGCACAATCTTTGAATATTTATTTTGTACAATTCTTAATCTTTTATCTTTGGGAAACTTGATTCTCTCATGCTTTAGTCCTTACTCTACCTTTTTTCATTTAAGACCTTCCTTTCTTAAATTCTTTATCTTGTCGAATATATAGATTTCTTTTACACTTTTTCTTTAATCCATTTTATAATCTTTTTCTGTCTTGTCCTTGGGTGTTTTTTCTTATGGGTAGAAGAGGGATGGCAGAGAGGAAGGCTATGCCACAGACAGGGGACTGGAGGCCCTCGTAACCTCTATGTGATCTCTCATGCCCTTCAATAGTGGCTCCCTGAAAGGACAGACAACCTGAGGGCATACCAGGGCCAAGCTCTGCCTGGCCTTATTCACTGAGGGAGGCAGGTTTCTGCAGGTTCAAAGGCATTCATGGGGGATTCTACTGTACACCAGTGCATGAGACCCACTGTTCAAATATAATGGGGAGGCAGGTTAAAAGTTCTTCCCAAATCCATAATATTCTCCATGGATAGATTCCTGGAACCATGTGGTTTCCTCATGTCACATATTTTCCAAACACGTAATGATGAGCTGTAGGCTCATGGTATATACAAAACATACCTGTGGTACAAGACCTAAAAGTGAGATTCATATTCTGTACTGCCTCGACATCTGGTAAAGTCTCAAAAACCTGAAAAGGCCTGACCACTGGTTCCCTGGCCCCTCTGCTCCCACAGATTAGGTCTCCTACCCAAGCACCCCTCCTTTCAAGGTACCAGGGACCATGCCTGATTTTGTCCTGGACTTACTCAAACAAGCCCATCACATCCTTCGTGTGAACCTGGGGACACATCACCCTCCTGGTACTACACAGCCTGCCTCCCACACCTCCTAGTGTTCACACTGTTCCCAAGTGTAGCCCCATGCAGCCCTGCACTGTGTGGATGTTCTTATCCCCTGGGCTTTGAGAATATGGGACTAATAAGCCCCTGTTGATCTCAGCCATCCAGTGTCTGGTGCTCTTTGACCATCCCCATAACCATAGGGAGGGATTCCGTCCCTCAGCCAGAGGTAAATAGGAGGCAATCAGAACGGCAGCACCGGGCACCATGTGAGCTGTATACACTGCACAATTCAGCAGGTGGGAAGGAGGAATGGAGAATAACCCACCACCTGACCCGACCCAGCCTGGCCTGACTTCACCTTCACCCTGCAGGCTCAGAAAAAGGTCCACAGCCATGCCCTATTTCCCTGTCCACCTCCCTCGGACAAATTTATCTCCAACTTATTTTATTTCCCTTTCAGCAGGCTAAAGGAGGATTTTCTGGGAGTGTGAGTTGCATCAGCTTCTTTATATCATGGAGAACAAGGAGGACATGGCTAAAACTGCCATTCTTTCACCCAGAACATGTTCTGAGTAAGCACAATTTTTAAACAGACTATAGTACCTCTCCCGCTGCCATCTCTCTTAGGTCCATGAACAGAAATTAAAGAGAAAACATAAATTCCCATAAGGTTTAATATGCATCTAGAAATTAAGTGAACTATAATAAAATACATGTTCATCAAAAGGAAAGACATTAATTTATTAATAAGATACATAAATAGCAAAGATATGACTACTAAGGATGCCTACCCATTTTGTGCATTATATTTTAAACCCTTGGGATATTATGAGATTAGACAGATTTCCACCACCTTATGCCTGAGAAAATATAATTAATTAGTAATACTGCTTAATTATAGGTTTAATTCTGTCTCCATCTCTAAAGCATATTGCAGATCTATAGAACTATGTAGGAAAACTCAGGCCACATATGTAAGCAATTAGAAAATTTGAACAAAATTATGTCTTTTCTGCCTTTATGTCCTTATGAGAATGCCTTTACTTCACCTTCAAACCAATTAATAAAAGTAGATCAAAAACTTTTCCTCCATCAGAACAAAATGATAACATTCCTGAATCATGTAGTGTTAAAACACGGATTTCTGGCTAAAGAAAGAAATTTGCAAGGTCAGAGAGGGTGAGCCCATACCAGGTTCAAACAGGTCTCTGCTCTGCCAGCCCATTGGAATTTCTATTCCCCCCAGATCAAAGTAGCAAAACCAAGCTATATCTCCTTGCCATGCAAGGAAGTAAGAGCTTTTCCATCCCTCCCCAAAACAGCCCTATGATAAGCTTCTCTGGGGCCAGAGTACTACAGTTGTTTCCATGAAGTGGCGCAGTGTGGTTCTAACGACAGTCCCTAACAATGCTTAATGTCTTACAATTCGGGCAGTGAGCTCATAGGATCTTGGACTTGGAGAGTTGAAAGCAACTTCGTATTCATGTATATCGCTCACTCAGTCCCTTCTTTGGGCAGATGAGGACACCGAGGCCACAGAGTTAAGTAATTTGCCGAAGATCAGAAGACAGGAAAGCGACGCAATCGGGACTCATTTCAAGACTCCTGGTTCCTGATTTCCTGTCACTCCTGCTCTGCTGTGCTGCCCTTCCAGAATAGCAGCAGGAAAGGCAAAACCGCGGAAGGCAGGTGCACAGGACCCACCACACTGCTGCATTCCCTGGCCCAGGCCCATGTCCCTGGCCAGTTCCCAAACAATACGCGCAGATTTCTGAGGTCGGCAGAGAAATCCGTATCATGAACGCCTGCTCTAGCAGGCCAAGGCTGAGTCAGCCTGAGAGGTTTTCCCTCCCTGGGAATCTTTCCAAACTAATCCTTAGGTTCACCACCACTGGCAACACACCGAGTGTTCATGCTGAACTGACATCCATGGTTTCTCAGCAATGTGTGGACTCTTTGATGCTGCGTAATGCTGCCAAGCCTGTCCCTCCTCTGCCACCACCGCCGCCTGCTCTCTCCAGGGTCACATCATCTCACCTTCCTTACCTCCAGCCCATTCTCCATTACCCTTAGAATGGCTGCAAGGCCATCACAGTCGGGCCTTGCTCCCCCACCTCTCTGTTTCAACCATACAGTCACATGCAACTTCCCCACATCAGCCACACCTTCAAGATACTGTTTCCAATGAAATTTTTAAGGAAGACTGTCAGGGCCCATGAGGCTGAGTTAGGGGCCCCTCACCTGCTTCCATAATCATTGCCTACTTCTCTGCCTCCCCAACCAGTCTGCGTCTCCTTGGACACCACCGGTGTCACACTCGCTGTTGGACCTCCAGGCCCCAGCCACTGTCTGGCACCAAGGTATAAGCGCAATAAATGTGTTGAGTGCCTGGAGAGATGAATTTATGAAGTCTTCTGGAAGCTCTTTGGATCTTGAAGAACATGGAGTTTCTTCTCTGCATGAGTCCAAATTAAAATTGACAAGAAGCAACATAGGTTTATCAAGTATGTAGAATTTCACGTTTCTAAATCCAATTATGTATTTTACCTGTATTCACTTGAAACAAATGCATTCCATAATCGGTTTCCCTATATTAAGATACACACTGTTAAAATCTGGGTTATTCTCAGAGCTGGCCTGAAGGGCTCTACCTTCTCAGGGGAACGAATACTACCCTCAACCTTTACAGGTCAGCGAGCAGCAATTACCCAGGGACCTAGGACTCTATCAATACTTTCTTGAAAGAAATTAAATGGAGAAGTAATTGCTCAGAGATTTACAGAAATGCTTAGGCTGGAGATAAAGCAAGCTTAGAAAAATCCTGGATATCACCATCGCCAGCTCTATCAGGACCGAAGCTCTCTGGGGACAGGGAACTCTGTCATTTTTGTGCCTTCTCTCCCCATGCCTGGAGCTCTGCCTGCCATGTGACGACACTCAGTTTTTCAATAAAAGGTTGAATGAATGCATTTGTGTATGCCCCTCCTGCCCCAAGTCACTCTTAGGAGGAGGTGGACATATGACTTAAATAAAAATTTAAACTTCCATCCTTACCTCATAAAATTATGTAGTATCCGAATTAGGCCGATCCTTAAAAGCCATCTACATGCAAAGCTTGAACTAACTTTCATGGTTGACAAATAACTGTACTGGCAAAAAGGCTTCTTTTAAAGATAATTATAATCACATGGTCAATTAAGCTGAGCTCTTGCACGATCTTAGGAGAGGGTATGAACCATTCACTGGACAAAGCTACAACTTCAAATCAGTTCGCCTCATGTTCTTCTATGCAAGCTGGTCAGGGGAAGCCTCAGAAGTGCAAACTCTGAGAACTTTCTCCAGCAGCTATTTTTGTCAGGAACTTGGCCAGGGAGGCAGGCAAATGGCCAGGACTAAAGATCAGTGCTGGCCGTGCTGAGTGTCAGGCAGTAGCGGTTAGGACAGGTGGCTTGATATGGACAGAAGTTGAGGGCCAGGTGGGGAGGCATGTGTCCCCAGAGCAACTGGAGATTGAGGACAAGAGCAGATTTTCCCCAACCTTCAGGTACTTCAGGACCCAGCCTGAGACTCACCAGCCACCCAACTTCCACCTGAGAAACCAACTTTCCTTAAGACCAGTTGTGGAGGAAGCAAAGTGGGGTGAGTTACAGACCATAATCACGTAGACAATCAAACCAAGACCTTAAAAGATTTTGGAGAAGACCTTTGTGTTGGCAAAGAAAACCACTTGAAATAATTTTACCTCCATGAAAACCAGAGGCAAAATGAACCAGCTGCATGAAGCCTGTTGCATGAAGCACTCCTCATGGCCCCATCTGCAGCACCTCACTGAGTGTGCCCAGAAGCTGAGGGGACCTTCTGCTTTCCTCCTTACTCCTCAGGCACCATTTGCAAGGTCCCCTTTCCTCCTCTGCAGGAAAGTAGTACCATCTTGGCATCCTGTGTGTAGGAACCCCAGGGACTTGGGTGGGTGGTCAGGAGAGGTCCATTAAGGGAGGTGATGGTTCCTGTCTCCATTTCCGATTTTTCTTAATGAGATATTCTTAGATAAGTATTTCTCCCCATTAAAACAGCACTGCTGAGCATTTATAAGTTGTGTACTGACTGAGTATGTGTAATAGCTGAGCTCTGATGGACAAATCCATGACGCAGACACACTTACTTAGCTGGTCTAACACTGCTCACTGCTGGAGGGAGTTTTACCATTGCACACTTGAAAGCTGTTCTTAACACATAAATGAATGGTCTAAAAAGAGGATGAACACTGAACACAGTCTGTGGTCTGCTTAACAGAGATGCACAATGGCATATTCTTGATCTCCATATTATACTGCAGCTATCTGAGATGTCACCACTGGGGGAAGCCACATAAAGGGCACACAGAACTCTGAACTGTGTCCCTGTGCGTCTGTAATTATTTCAGAAAAAAGATTAAAATACATTCGTATGCCTTGTCACAAAAACTGTAGCTGCATACCAGGATATGAATTCTTGTTTTGTTTTCCCTTCTACATGAAACTGGGGAGCAGGAATAGAGTTACACTCCCTCCCCACCCACCTGGAAGATAGCCACATATTTGTTCTGGTTTTCCACTCCTACAGAAGAAATGCAGGCCTTGATTTTCAAAACCTGGGCTAATAGAGGTGATGCAGGTAGACGGTCCTTGGAAGAAAGGGCTGGGAGCTTAAGGTTTAGAGTTGGGTTGACAGAAGCAGCCAGACCGAGAGAGAAGAGGCAGGGAGGAGGGGTCACTCTGCACCCAGGGGCAGCGCCATCTGCAGTCAGAGGGCTGGTCACCGTGAGAGGCAGGGCCAGTCCAGCCAGAACAGAGGGACAAGCACCCAAAGTGGCAAGAGGCAGCAGGAAAGCCACATCACCATGTGACCACACCGAAAAACCAGAGCCTCCCCCTCCGGTCCCCACTGAAGACTCTAGGGTGACTCGACATCCTTAGGGAGGAATGGGTCTCCAAACCACCCCACCCAAATTGGACGTCCTGCCAGACATGCAGTGGAGGCATGAAGCAGATATAAGGACATCTACAGAAATAAAGGAAGCTCACATTCTTTTCACACGAGTCTTAGGAACCAAATCTAGGCCCACAATACTTCGCACCTTCTGTCCCTCCGGGAGAGCGTCTTAAAGAAACAGAGGCAGCATCTCCACAGACCTGCAATGGGCCAGGAGGGGTGAAAAGCAAGAGTCCAAGAAAACTCCTCACGACGGTTTTCAACAGAGCCAGAGTTTTTACCTTAAAGCGTTGGGTTTGTCTAAGCTGTAATATCTAGAAGATGTGCCTAGTACTTTGAAAATCAACTCTAAAAAAGTAAAACTCGGTGATCTAGTTGGCCTTTCCGTTTATTACAGGAAAGCCTATTTAAGCCCCAGTGCACGGTAGGGAAGGTGTGCGGAGAAATAGCCAAGATGGCTTTCCTGGCTTAACCTTGCAAAACAAACCCAAAAGCTGTTAGAACAGGCAGGTGGTTCTTTCAGCACAAAATGTAAGCATTCTAAAATCAGATGGTTTTTGTCTCCGTGTTTAGGAATCCATTTCTATTCCGTTTTTATGTATTTTGTTTTTTAGATTCTTGATATAAGTGAAGTCATATGGTACTTGTTTCTCTCTGACTCATTTCAGACAGCATTAATACCCTCTAGGTCATCCTGTCGTCACAAGTGGCAAGATTTCCTTCTTTGTTAAGACTAATTCCTTTTTAATTTGCAGTCGATTTTCCTACATAGTCGGTCCCAAAGCTAATCATGCTCTTATGGAATTCTCAATGTTTACTGATAAATCATGGTGGGGTTTTTTTTTCTTACTTAACTGAATTAAAGTAAGTCAAAGAGCAAGTATCACTTGTCAAATGTGAAAAAGTCAATATTTGTCTTTATGTAAAATAAATACTATTAAAGAGTTGAAAAGTTCTATAATCCATGTTAATAATGTATTCATTCAAAATTAAAATGTCTTTTATTATTTCTTCATCACAACCCACGGAAAAAAATAAAAATGACTTTTCAAATTCCTATCAGGATTCACCAGATAATAATTTACTTTGTCAAGGGATCATAATTTTTAAAAATTGTAACAGAGAGAACCCCCAGGCTGGGTGGCTTGTCTCCTCATTGAACTACCTTAGCCTAGTGGCTGAGAAGCCAAGGCAAACCCGGCCCTTTCTGTAGGAAGCAGGGTCTGATTATAAAAATGCTACCTTCTCAGTCTCTCGGGAAAAAAGAATCGGGGTCTAATGTTTTTTTATGTTTGTCTCTCTGTCTTAAAAGAAGCAAACTGAATTTCAAAGTTAATAATACTGAAAGTGCATTAGGCAATTCATGGGAAGTTCAGATTATAAAAAAAGATTTTTAAGTTGCAAGATAATGAAATTGCCCCTATATTTAATTTAAAATTTATTATTTCTGAATTATCTAGGCTACCATGAAACCCCACCTAAATTCTAGGTCTAGACTGAAGATTCTGTCTTTCTTCCAAACAAAAAAACTTCAAAGCATCTTAAATTAGCAACATTTTGAAATGTCAGTCTTCAAATATGAAGACTTAGTGCCCTGGCCTCTCCCAAATTTAAATTCCTCAAGATAACGACAAATTGATGCCCAGCCCCCAACCCCCATTTTCCACAGGGTGGTGGTCAGTCGTGACACCTCCCTAACCACATGTCATCTGCTGGAAACGAGGGTCCAACTATCTTAAAAACTGTGCACACCTCTCCTGGAATCAATAAATTGGTGAAAATGCCAACCATCAGGCTCGGTACACAGTCTTGGCTCCAACTGGCCCAACACAGAAGACCATGGAATTCTCTGAACGGGAGGCCCAGCCCTGCACTGGCCACCCAAATCTGTTCAGGCTCCCTCTGCACCAGGGTCTCCCCTTACCTGGCTTCCAGCCACATTTTCAGAATTCCTTGAATGAGTGGCCCATTGGATCCTCCATTATCTCAACTTAGTGCTTCTAGAACCACAGTCTCCCACTGCCCTCCCACAGTCCCACCTTTATTCTGTGGCCCCTGAATCCTAACCCTTTAGAATTAGATTGCAGGCCTTGAATCAGCTGGGATCTGCTCTTCCCAATTGGATTTGAACTGAGTGTCAGCTTTCCTCCCCAAAGCCCCCTTCTCACAGCTACAAATTATTAAAGCCTGTCTAGCCTGTCCCTCCAACCCTGTGTTCCCGGTCCTTCCTCCGGCTTCCTTTTAGCCCTCTACCCTCCTTGACCACAGCAATTAACACATTATGTGAAAATTACCTGCTTCCTTCTTAGCTAAACCCTCAGCTCTTTACTTTCATGTTCACTCTTATGTGCCCAAAAAGATTCCTGGCACCAGGTAGGAGCTCAATAAATGCTTGTTGAGCTGAATCCAGAGAAAAAAGCCAACACTCACATTCTTCTCTTGAGACTCGGGAAGGTCGCCCACATCTTCATCATCCTCTTTTTGTGCCTCAGTTTCTCCACATTCTTCAGTCTTCTCTGTTCCCTGCTTGTAAAGGAAACCCATGTTATCACTAACCTTAGGTAAGCTTCCAAGGAAAATCCAGACAGCACATGTAGTGGTTTTCTTATTCAGATAGACAGTATATAAACAAAGCCAACGTAGACCTATTTATTAGGTCACTTAGCTATTAGGGTATATAATCTCCAACCTTCAATATTGCTGACTGGATCTGTTGGTATAAGTCAGTAGATCTGACTCATATGCATGGTAGAGTAATAAACCCCCTAACGAGGAGTTACAATTCACTCATTTGATGTTTCTGAGAATTCCAGAGGATTCAATATTTAAGCAGTTTGTTTTCTGTTGCTTGTGTGAAAAGAGGATTTATCATTTTAGCAAGTAGAAAAAAATATAGAGATTGATAACAGATGATGGATGGATGAATGATGGATGACAGATAGGCAGACAGATGACAGATGGGTGGATGGATGATAGATAATAAAGTAGACTGACTGACAGACGGGTATACAAAAATGAGAACCAAGTAGACATTCTGAGAAATGGGCCTGGGGGAGGCTGGTTGGAGATAACTCTTACCCGTGGGGTGCCCTGTGCCCCTCCCACTACATTGCCATTGGGAAGGGAAGATGCTTCCTCAGGGGATTTTGTCACCTGCAACATATACATTGAGAATGTTTGAGAGTTATCTTGAGGATAATACCTTGCATTTCAACATCTTTTAACTATGCTTAAAATTTTATCTTTACAACAGCATTGTAACTTGAGTAAGTAGGATGGTCTTTAGAGAAAAGAAAATAAAGGCAGAAAACTCCAAGTTAGGGGCAAGACTAGGTCTACACCTCCTGCTTTATGCTCTTTTAACTTCCCCATGGTTCCCAGTCTTTAAAAATATTAGGTTATTTTTCTCTCATCACAAGAGAAACAATATTGTAACTATGTAAGGTGATGAATGTTAACTAAAATTACTGTGGTAATCATTTCACAATATATACATATAGCTAATCATTATGTTGCACACACCTTAAACTAATACAATGTTATGTATCAATTATGTCTCAATACAACTAGGGAAAATAGGTTATTTTTATTACAAAGGCACTTCAAGCTCATGGGAAAAAATTAAGCCAAATATGTGCTCCCCCCCCCACAATGATAGTCAATATTAAAATTTGGATATGTACCTAACTATCCTAAGACATATGTAGAGGCTGTTTTTCTTTTTGGTTGGTTGCTATTTTTGTTTTACGTTTGTGCTTTGTTAAAACAGAAGTGATAACACTATGAAACAACCTGATTTTTTAGCTTAATGTGTCATTTGTCCCAGTTAATTCATATGGTTCTAACTCATTCTTTTTAACATCTGCCTAATATGAAATATAATTCATTCAACTATTTCCCAATTGATGGTTGTTCAGAATGTTTACATGTTTATACCTGTATAAACAACACTATATTAAACTGAATAAAATGGGTGGGGAGAGGGGTTAGATTTCTTTCCAAAAAAAGAAATTGCAGCAATTCATATTCCCATAGTAATATGTGAATGTCCTCTTTCCTTTATCATCATGACCGATGAAG
Organism: Smutsia gigantea; assembly: GCA_032199065.1. Classification (NCBI taxonomy): domain Eukaryota; kingdom Metazoa; phylum Chordata; class Mammalia; order Pholidota; family Manidae; genus Smutsia; species Smutsia gigantea. The sequence goes on along the minus strand of JAVSCE010013974.1, from coordinate 62,360 downwards.
ATGATTGTTCTTTTTAATCTTTGCCAACTTGAAACATTCTAGAACTGAAAAGCAGACACTATTTGAAATTAAAAATTTATTAGACTGGATGCAGAATGAAGATAACAGAGGAAAAACTAAGTGAACTTAAAGATAGATCAATAGAAATTATCCAATTTGAAGATCAGAGAGAAACAAGAATTTTTTGTAATGAAAGAAGTTTCGCTTAAGTATGGAAAAATAACAAAGGGTTTCACATACATGTAATTACAGTTCCAGAGGGGATAGGAGAGCAAATGGGGCAGAAATATTATCTGAAAATATAATGGCTGATTTTCCTAAATCTGGTGAAAGACATGTATTTACAGATTCCAGAATATCAGCAAACCCTGTAGGATAAATGCAAAGAAAATCACAACTATACACATCATAGTCAAATGACCGAAAGTCAAAGGTAAAAGGAAAGTCTTGAAATCATCCAGAGAAAAATGACAGGAAACAAGGAATCAGATAATCCTCATGTCTCAGAAACTATGGAGACCAGGAGACAGAAGGAAAAGGCATATTTAAGGTGCCGGGAAAAAAATCAGTTATGAATTCTGCACCCAGTGAAAAATTCTTCAGATAGCAGGACACCAAAAGAACTCACTGCCAGCAGACGTGCACTAAAGAACAGTGCAAAAGGCTAAAGGGAGTGCTCTGGGCCAGAGGGAAATGATAGCAGGTGGAAACTTGATTTTTCAGAAAGAATGAAAAGCATCAGAAATAAAAAGTGTCTGGGTAAATATTAAAGATTTTTTTCTTCTTACTTTAAAATACATAGGACTCTTAATGCAAAATGTGTAATATTATACAGTAGAGTTGATTATATGTGTGATACACATGATATGTATAACATAAAGGATGGTGCCAGAAAATAAATGCACATTCATGATTGCAATGTTTCTGCATATTTTAAAGTGTTTAATATTAACTCTAACGAAAGTGTGAAATATTAGAAACATACACTACAACCATGAGAGCAACTACTACAAAATAATGCAGAGAGGTACAGCTAAAAACTCCACTGATAAATTAAAAGGGAAGTCTAAAATACATCCTAAAAGAAACCCCCCAAAAAAGCATAGAATAAAGGAATAAAAGGAGAGGGGACAAATAGAAAACAAATAACAATATGGTTTGGTGTTATTCAAAATTGCTTTCAACTGAATTTCACTAATCATACCAGAAAATGAGTGTCAGAACTTTTAATCACACAGTATTTTTAGCCACAAATTACATCAGGCAGATGTCTTATCTGTGCCTCATTCATCAGACGTGGCTGTGTACTAAAAGAGAATCCATCTTCAAAACAGAGGATGCCACCGGGACACCAGCAGAGGGATTTGAAACCTCTTTTGTGCAACGTCAGTGTCATGTGGGAATGTTAGCTGAGGTGGCTACATGATGGGGACAGCCCTCACCGGCATGTATGAATTCCAACACCAAATAGTCACACCCCAACCGTTCTGTAAATGTTGTGACTACTTATCTCCCCCAGTGAGGGGAAATCTAATTACATATATAACTGTCTATTTTCATTGGTATCTTAATAATATTCCCCTGACTAAAATAATGCATGCAATACATTTATCTTATGTTTCTTTGCCTGATAATTGACAATGGTATAGATTATCAATCATAACTTCAATTTGCTTCAAATGTTAACTTGGTCATATGTTTGCACCTTTAATTTCAATCTGACATGTTCTAGGACAGTAGTTTTCACTTGGGGATTCCCATTGCCTGCTCATATAGTTTTATTAATATGGAGATGCTTAGGATCTATTCCAGACCTACTGAATCTTAATATTCTTGATATATTCCTACCATAAATGGTAAGAATATGCTTGGCACTCATGATTTATTACATGGTACATATGCTTGGTATATTCAAAGTATAGTATGTCTCTGGATAATTACATCAAGATTTTTCCCTCTATTCATCCATTGTTACAAACAAGATATAATGTTTGCTATCTCCTTTGAAAATAGGCCTAGTGATTATACTTTTGGATATTTTGTCTAAACTATTTTGTATTGACTTTATTATTTTGTTTTGCACGCCACAGAAACAATCAAGCATTACTCCTGTTACAATTCTCAAGTGTTTCACCTTTGAAAATTATCAGTAAAAAATTAACCAAAGTCATTACAAGTATTTTGTCATCCACAGGCATTTTTCTCATCTTATCTTACTATGATGCTTCCCTGAAAGCTTTTGCAATCAGCTATAGGCTAGACTGCTTTATTTTCCACATAGAATGACCCAGCGCCCCATAAGAAAGGATTATATGCCAGGTACGTTGGGCCATAGACTTCTGATGGCATCATCTAAATTGAGACCAAACAGTGGACGAAGTCAGGATTTCCAGAACTCTAGTTGAGAAGCAGATGAGCTCAGGAGACCACCATCCCCAGAGGCAGGGGAACAAAAATTAGATACATAGAACTGATGAATGATGAGGGATGACTACAGTTCTGTTCCAGAATACTGTCAATGCTATTTTAATGTCTGTTTTCTGGATATATAAAGAAGCCTTCTGTCTTTCTCTTCACAGCTTTTTATAAATCACAGCAATGTAGTAGTCTCTGCTTGCAAAAAGCTTACAAATTTCTTCAACCATTTGTAAATGATATTCTCTCTGCCTGATCCCTACAAATTGGAAAATTCTTATTGAATCTTTTTTCATTTTATAGAAATATAGTTATTTGCCTAGGCCCCACAAGAATCTGTATCCCGTGTTGCTGAGCTATAATTTGGAAACTAATTATGCAACTAAGGCTTTGCCTGGAGTGTGGACTCAAGAATGATGTTCATTTAATCAGGTATGACCAGATGCTCTTAAAGAATTGAGTTTGACTTTGTGGAGCTAATGCTTACTTACAAAGCCTTCCTGGGAAAGCTGGCCTGGGACTTGGCCTGGTACAGCCTGCCTCAGACAAGAAAAATTTTCTAGAAGCAATAATGCTGCTAATGACACTTAACATCATTTCATAGGCATATATTTTCTATGTGATTGTCAAGAATATCTATTTTTAGGTTGGGTGAGATTCATTTCCTTGCTGACTCTTCTCCACAATGTTGTTTACCACAAAACAACACCATGACAAATACTACCACTTCCAGAAATCATCAAGTGGTTGCCTCCCCTCAGGATGCTTGAAGGACTTCCCCCATGTGCACATACAAAAACACCATAAGCACACATAATGCCAACAACACCAAAGGTCCTAGCACATGCCATGCTGCTAATCAGCAGAGTACCTGTGCAAATCACATAAACCCCTTGGGCTTCAAGTTCCTCCCCTGGGAGAATAAGAAGCTGGCCGGGATGGTCTTCCTAGGTCTCTAGGCTGGGTTTTATAATTCCGTGGTCATCCCTTCCTCCACTTAATCAAAGACAATTTCATGCAACATGACAGTACCTAAGCACAAATCTGGGCAGGATCTAAAAACTGAGATGAGATATTTTTTTAAATTGGATAAGGTTAAACATAGCAGAGGCAGAAATAGACTTATATACATCAGTATGGATACATCTCAAAACATAATGTGTTTTTGAAAGAAAGCTGCAGAACATTCCAAAATCTTTGATACCAATTGGGCATTAAAAACACAAAACAACAGATGTACTGCTGTGAAGATAAACATATGGATTTTATATATAAAATTTTTTTAATTCATGATGTTGGTGGCCCCCAGGGAGTGAGGAAAACGAAGTGACCTCACAGTTTCTATGTAATGTTTGAGTTCTTTAACTAAAGCAAATATGGTACTACATTCATTTTAGAGAGGCACATACATAAATATTTGTTAAGTGAGTCTCAGTTTAGTACTTGCTAAGCAGAAGTGTGCACCAGAATCAATCAAAAAATTTTTTTAAATGAGTATTTCCCCAGGTCTCTCTCCATGTAATTCAGGGTTACTAGGTCTGAAATAGAACTCAGGTATCTGAATTTTTTAAACTGTACAAATAATTCTGATGCACAGCAGCCTGTTATTCTAAAAAAGTAACAAGTAAAATTAAATGAAAGATACACAAATGGTCATAACAGCATTCTTCAAAACAGCCCCAAAACCCAAATGCCTATCAGCTGATGAGTGGATAAATAAAATGTGGTCTAACCATACAGTGGAATGTTATTCTGCTATAAAAAGGAATGAAGTCCTGATACGCCCATTTCTGTGTAGTGCTATCCCCACCACCCTAGTCCAAGCTGCCAGGACATCTCATTGTTTTTCTATAACAGTTTGCACCTCTTTAGCCATTCATCCCATAGTAGCCAAAATGAGTTCTAAAGAAAGAAATAAGATTATGTTTCTCCTCTGTTCAGAATCCTTACAATGTCCCCACTGTGCTAAGAAGGAACCCAGGATACTGCTAAGGCCCCTAGGCCACCCCGATTCCAGCAATGTGGGCCTCGTAGCCATTCTTACAACTCCCCAAGCTCCTTACTGCCTCAGAGCTTCTGCACTTGGTCTTCCCTTTGCCTGAAACACTCTTCCCTCTACCCTTCCTTCCCATCTTCAAAACACAAGTGACCTGAGTGTCCCCACCAAGAAATGAACCTTAACACTAGGGCACCATCTCTTTCTTAAAGGTAATAATTAAACTAACATGACTGTGTTAACAAATTCCGATACCAAATAAAAAAGATTAAAAAAAAAGATTAAATTGCATGTAGTAACCTTTTTAAACTGTCAATAAAGTGTTTGAAATGTGCTGCACTGAAGTTGACCAAGCCAGAAAGGTATTGCACTTCAAGGGAAGTTTTTTTCCTCTTACAGAACCATTAACCACCTATGAAATCTACCTGTTACCACTTGGAGAAGGAGTTAGTGTTAGACCTGCATGTTTTCACCTAAGCACTGAGAGACCTCAAATGGCATTGCCTAAAGAATGCTGACATACAAGAGACAGCACACCCACATGCCTCTAAGATAAACCCATCTCTGTAAGTGGGGATTTTGAGTTGCTCAAGAAATAAATGAGTTAACCAAATGTATACTTGTATTGATGGAGAGTCATGTATGAGATTCTTGGTAGAGGTCAGGACGTGGAAGCCATTGCATAGCATGAAGCAAGGTGATCTCCATTAGATATTCAAATGCATGGTATTAATTTATTACCATGATTATTTAATTGACATATATAATCAAGACAAAGTGACATGGGAGGGAAAAAAACCTGGTGAAATTTATCTTGTTCTTATGTGTATATCTTACTTTTTCTCTCTTTATGAGGCTAAAAGAGCAAAGTTCAATCATTTTAGATAGACAAATTAACAGGATGAAAGGGGGAAAAAGGGGCATTACGATTAGCAGATGTAATGTTGGGGGGGCGCGGGGAGGGCTGTACAACTCAGAGAAGACAAGTAGTGACTCTATAGCATCTCACTACGCTGATGGACAGTGACTGTAATGGGGTTGGTGGGGGGGACCTGATGAAGGGGGTAGTTTAATAACCATAATATTGCACATGTAATTGTAGATTAATGATACCAAAATAAATTATAAAAAAATTAACATAGGATGAAATATCATAAAATTAACTAATATAAGCTGTATAATAAGTCAATTCATAAACACAACTTGGGAACTCATATTTGTACACATTTAACTAGTGTACTTAAGATTACTGAATGCTACAATATTTCTTAAGTACTGTAAAACTTATAACAAGGTGTAAATATAGCAAAAATATGAAAAGCATAATTTTGGAACATGTTTTAATAAAAACTTTGCATTATCTCTATGCACGAGAGTTCCTCAGAATAAGAATCATGTTAATTTAAAATCACTGTTTAACAGTCTCGGACGCTGATTTCAATCACTTATAACTTGTATTGAGCCCCAATAGGGTGTTCAAGCTTACCTTTGAGCCTGGAGGGGGTGCCAAACCAAGAAACGAATAAATAATATTCTCTTCTTTCGCAGAGAAGAAGGAGTCAAAATCCTTGAAGCAAAAAGAAAAAGAATGCTTAAACCATTTCACACTTGTGAACCAGTATATTTACCTAAGTTGGTCTTTTTTCTTTATCAGTCATTAAGTTGGGGGCCAACACGTAAGGTCATCCTCGTTTGCTTTCTCAAAGATGACTAACCCCAAAAGTTAAGAAATCTAACCATGAACTTCACATTTGTTTTCATGCGCTTTCACTGTGCCTATTATAGCACATACACCTGTTCATGCTCAGGAATTGCTGACAAGACTCAGATATGCAAAGTAAAAAGCATTCTCCAAAAGTGTCAGATCTTGACCTGGTTTCCTTATAACTTGGCCCTATGGATTCGGACCTGAGAAAGGTTGGTTGAAATCAACACAGCACAGGATTTTGCTACTGTTAAGTAGCTTCTAAAAGCCCAGTGAAACCTGAAATCTGAAGTTCAAGGAAGCTCCACCCCCTACCCCAGACCCCGCCCCAGGGTCAGTCCTTCACCAAGTGAATCCAGCCCTACCCCAACTCCTCAGTAGTGTGGTTGTAGCTCAGAAGAGTATCATTTTTCATAATTAAAACATAAGAAATATTCCCAGACCACACTCCTGCCAGTCTTTGTCACCAGGGCTGCGGTGCAGTTTCTGCCGTGCTACAGAAAGGGAGTGTGTCTGGCCCAGCCAGCACAGAGCAACACTCAAACCAACTTAGCTGTGTTACGGCCCACCCTACTCTGATGGGTATTAGGAAGTCAAAAACCAAATACAAACCACTTATATTGGGAAGAAAATGTTATATGCCCTTGTTTGTTAATCTTATCCAAAGCTTTATTATTTTCCTACTTGTTGCCCCAGTTCTTTCAGTGATTAATTTTCTTTTATACTGAATGCATTTCTGTGAGCTTCCTCAAATCTTACTTGAAGGAAATACAGCATCATGAGTAAGTGATTCTTTGGTATCAGACATTCTGATTGTTTCCTAGAGTACACACTTACTAGGTGGTGTTAAAAGATGACTTGATAGAATGCGTTAGTAGGAGCTGTAGTCGTGAATAAGTGAAATAGAAAAAGGGAAATTTATGCTGTTTTCCAAAATTACCATAGATGAAGATCTGAAAACTTCTCTAGTTGGCCAAATTTAGAAGCTTTTGAGTCAAGAAAACTTTTCTTATGTTGAGTGAGCTGTCTTTTGCTTCAGCTTAAGTCCTAACAGCTTCTTTAACTTCAGAGGGCTGAAGAACAATTTGTCATTATTTTTTATTTGATACTAACAAATAGATATAGAAAACAATGAGTATTAAATGGTTTTTCAATTTCCAATTATGTTAGTGTGGCAGATTAGATACCCTGAAATGCCATCTCAAAAAAAAAAAAGTTTTAAGCCAGATTAAGAGAAAAAGTAAAAATCAATTGCTGAGCTGGTAACAAAAGGAAGGATTATAGCCAGGTGAGATCAGAAATCTCTGAATAAGCACACACCAAGACCACCATCCATGCTGAATTTCTGACAAACCCAGGCAATATTTATCTTCCACTTTGATGCCTCAGAGAGAGAAGGAGGAAATGGATAAAGCCTAGTGTGTACTCAGGGTGTGGAGTACAAAACACACCTACATACACACACACATATGCATACACACATACACATAAATATATATACATGCATACATACACACACACACACTCCAGAACTCCATTCAGAGCTCTAATCTCAGTGTAAATATAAATGAGAAATAACGCTGCCATGAAAAATAGAATGGAAGACACTTGACTGATGCAGCTTTGGAGCTCAGTGAAGAGGAAAACATTTTTCTCTGAGACTTTACAACCACAAGCCAAAATTCATAAGATTCCTCTGATCCACATTCCCATGACATGTGTGACCCAGAAAACCCTTGAAGGTAATCTCAACATAAAAGGGTTTCTTATTTGAGAAATCTTAATATAAAAAGTTATTATGTAGCTCCCAGGCACCTAGCAGAAACAAATCCCAGGCTGAAAAAATATTCACAAATAGTTTTAAAAAATGAACAGTTGAGAGTCAAAAATCATGAAATCTATAGGGAAATAAAGACATACTATGAGAGAATACCATGAGAAATAACAAAAAGCAGAATCAGAAATCAGAATCAGATATTGGAATTATCAGGCAGAAAATATGAATTATCTGTATTCAATATATTTAAAGAAATGGAAAAAAAAGCTTGAAAATACAAGAACTAAACAAACTAGAGAGAACAATCAATCAAATTTAGAAAAGAATCAAAAGGTACCCCTAAAAAAAAGTAATAACTGAATTATAAAATCCAACAGATGTGGATTGAACAGCATTTCAGATACATCAGGAGAGAAGATTAGCTAAATTACCCAAAAAGGGAAAACAGAAATGGAAAAATACACATGAAATATTATTATAGGAAAACAGAGTGAGAAGATCTAACACACATCTTCAAGGTGAAACTAATCATAATGAAAGAAAGTCACACTCATACATGGCTAATAATTTTCTAGACTTGTTGAAATATACAAATTCTTTGACTCAGGAAGCCCAGTGTTAATCCTAATCTGGAAAATAAAAAGAAATTTTAACCTAGACACATCCTAGAGACATATTATTAAAAGCAGCATGGGAGAAGGGGAAGCCAAGAGGAGGAAAAGACAGGAGGAAGGAAAGACAGTTTCCCCATAAAGGAATGGCAATCAGATTGACAACTAGCTTCTCACAGCAACACAGAAGTCAGAAGAAAGTAAAATAATAATTTTCATGTGTTAGAAAAAATAACCATTAACCCAGAATCCTAGACCCAGTGAAACTATTTTTCAAACAAGAGAGGGGGAGAATCCCACTCCTAGGTATTTACCCTAAGAATGCAGCAGCCCAATTTGAAAAAGACAGATGCACCCCTATGTTTATTGCAGCACTATTTACAATAGCCAAGAAATGGAAGCAACCTAAGTGTCCATCAGTAGATGAATGGATAAAGAAGAGGTGGTACATATATACAATGGAATATTATTCAGCCATAAGAAGAAAACAAATCCTACCATTTGCAACAACCTGGATGGAGCTAGCGGATATTATGCTCAGTGAAATAAGCCAAGCCGAAAAAGACAAGTATCAAATGATTTCACTTATATGTGGAGTATAAGAACAAAGAAAAAAACTGAAGGAACAAAACAGCAACAGACTCACAGAACCCAAGAATGGACTAATAGTCACCAAAGGGAAAGGGACTGGGGAGGATGGGCAGGAAGGGAGGGACAAGGGGGAAAAAGGGGCATTATGATTAGCAGACGTAATGTGGGGGGGGGGCACGTGGAGGGCTGTACAACTCAGAGAAGACAAGTAGTGATTCTATAGCATCTCACTACGCTGATGGACAGTGACTGTAATGGGGTTGGTGGGGGGGACCTGATGAAGGGGGTAGTTCAATAACCATAATATTGCACATGTAATTGTAGATTAATGATACCAAAATAAATTATAAAAAAAACATCAAAAATATTACATTAAAAAATATATATAGGACTTCCAGGAAGATGGCGACATAAGCAGGGTGGCAGAAATCTCCTCCCAAAACCATATGTATTTATGAAAATACAACAAGTACAACTATTCCTAAAAAAGAGACCAGAAGAAACAGGACAGCACATAGCCTGCAGCTACACCTTAGAGGACTCAGCACCCTGCGAGGCGGGTAAGATATGGGGCCGCGACCCGGCGGGACCCGAGCACTCACCCACACCAGCGAACCGGCGGGAGGAGAGGATTCAGAGCAGGGAGGGAGTGGAAGTACACCCCGCGAAATAACCAGCCCCGGTGATCTGCGACAGGAGTGCTCACACACATTGCGTGGTGTAGCAGAGATTGGAGAGACAGAGGGTGCAGGATCTGAGTGGGGAATGCACCCGGGCCCTTGCAGCCGGCTCCCGGGAAGAAAAAAAGAAAAAAGAAAAGTGCGTGCTTTTTTCAGCGGTTTAAAGAGACAGGAGACCAGCGGAGGAGCCGGATCGCCCTGGCACACTCAGCCCAGCAGGCTGGGAGTCCTGGGCACTTTTGGACCCCTTAGTGGGCGACGAGGGAAGGGTGGCTGCACTCAGACTCCCCACAGAGATCGACAGCCTCCAATTCGTTCCCACCCAGGTCAGAGCTATAAAGGGCCCTGCAGAGCGGAGCGGCCATGGCTGTGGAATAGTGGAGCAAGAGCGCCACCTACAGCATCCCCACAGAATCTACTCCCAGTGGGCGTTTTTCTTTGTTTTTGTTTTTGTTGTTTTGTTGTTTGTTTTTTTCTCTTTCTTTCTTTCTTTTTTTTTCTTTTTAAAGTCTTAAAGAGCCCAGCTGACATACATAGCAACTACCAGCGACCACATCTATAGCCATGAAAAGACAGAGGAATATGGTCCAAACTAATATTAACCAGACAACCCCAGAGAAGGAGCCTGAAGGGATGGAAATGCACAATCTTCCTGAAAAAGAATTCAGAACAAACGTCATAACCATACTGATGGATCTAGAGAGAAATGTGCAAGAGCTGAGGGAGGAAGTGAGGGAAGTGAGGAAAGACAATGCAGAAATCAGACAAGCAATCGATGGGCTTAACAGCAGACTGGATGAGATGCAAGAGCCTGTTAATGGAATAGAAATCAGAGAACAGGAATACAGAGAAGCTGAGGCAGAGAGAGATAAAAGGATCTCTAGGAATGAAAGAATATTAAGAGAACTGTGTGACCAATTGAGACGGAAGAATATTTGCATTAGGAGTACCAGAGGAAGAAGAGAGAGAAAAAGGGATAGAGAGTGTCTGTGAAGAAATAATTGCTGACAACTTCCCCATGTTGGGGAAGGAAATAGTCTTACAGTCCACAGAAGCCCACAGATCTCCCAACACAAGGGACCCAAGGAAGACAACACCAAGACACATAATAATTAAAATGGCAAACATCAAAGATAAAGACAGAGTATTAAAGGCAGCTAGAGAGAGAAAAAAGATCACCTACAGAGGAAAACCCATCAGACTATCATCAGACTTCACAACAGAAACCTTACAGGCCAGAAGAGAATGGCATGATATATTTAATGTAATGAAACAAAAGGGCCTTGAACCAAGAATATTATATCCACGACGATTATCATTTAAATATGAGAGGAGGGATTAAACAATTTCCAGACAAGCAAAAGTTAAGAGAGTTTGCCTCTCATAAACCACCACTACAGGATATCTTAAATGGACTGCTCTAGAGGAAAGCACCCCTAAGGCGAAAAAGATGTCACCAGGAAAAATAAAATCATAGCAAGAAAGCAGACCATCCAAATACTAACTAAAGGCAAAGAATAAAACACCAAGTATATAAAGAATGGAGGAGGAAGAATAAGAAAGGAGAGAAATAAAGAAACATCAGACGGTGTTTACAATAACTTAACAAGAAAGTTAAGTTAGATTGTCAGATAGGAAAGAAACAACCCTTGAACCTTTGGTAACCACGAATCTAAAGCCAGCAATGGCAATAAGTACATATCTATCGATAATCACCCTAAGTGTAAATGGACTGAAAGCACGAATCAAAAGACACAGAGTAACAGAATGAATAAAAAAACAAGACCCATCTATATGCTGCTTACAAGAGACTCACCTCAAACCCAAAGATATGCACAGACTAAAAGTGAAGGGATGGAAAAAGATATTTCATGCAAACAACAAAGAGAAAAAAGCAGGTGCTGCAGTACTTGTATCAGACAAAATACACTTCAAAACGAAGAAAATACCAAGAGATAAAGAAGGACATTACATAATGATAAAGGGGTCAGTCCAACAAGAAGTTATAACCATTATAAGTATATATGCACCCAACACAGGAGCGCCAGCATATGTGAAACAAATACTAACAGAATTAAAGGAGGAAATAGACAGCAATGCATTCATTTTAGGAGACTTCAACACACCACTCACTCCAAAGGACATATCAACCAGACAGAGAATAAGTAAAGACACAGAGGCACTGCACAACACACTAGAACAGATGGACTTAAAAGACATCTACAGAACTCTGCACCCAAAAGGAACAGGATACACATTCTTCTCAAGTGCACATGGAACATTTTCCAGAATAGACCACATACTAGGCCACAAAAAGAACCTCAGTAATTTCAAAAATATTGAAATCCTACCAACCAACTTCTCAGATCACAAAGGCATAAAAATAGACATAAATTTTAGAAGGAAATCAAAAAGGCTCACAAATACATGGAGACTTAACAACATTCTCCTAACTGATCAATGGGTTAACAACCATATCAAAACAGAAATCAAAGAATATATGGAGACTAATGACAACAACAACACAAAGCCACAACTTCTGTGGGATTCAGCAAAGGCAGTTCTAAGAGGAAAGTATATTGAAATCTAGGCCTATTTAAAGAAGGAAGAACATTCCCAAATGAATAGTCTAAAGACACAATTACTGAAATTGGAAAAAGAAGAACAAATGAGGCCCAAAGTCACCAGAAGGAGGGACATAATAAAGATTAGAGAAGAAATAAATAAAATTGAGAAGAATAAAACAATAGAAAAAATTAATGAAACCAAAAGCCGGTTCTTTGAAAAAATAAACAAAATAGATAAACTCCTAGCCAGACTCATTAAGAGAAAAAGAGAATCTACACACATAAACAGAATCAGAAATGAGAAAGGAAAAATAACAACGGACCCCACAGAAATACAAAGAATTATAAGAGAATATTATGGGAATTTATATGCTAACAAGCTGGAAAACATAGAAGAAATGGACAACTTCTTAGAAAAATACAACCTTCCAAGACTGACCAAGCAAGAAACAGAAAAACAAAACAGACCAATCACCAGCAACGAAATTGAATCAGTAATCAAAAAACTACCCAAGAACAAAACCCCCGAACCAGATGGATTCACGTCTGAATTCCACCAGACATATAGAGAAGAAATAACACCGATTCTCCTTAAAGTTTTTCAAAAAATAGAAGAGGAGGGAATACTTCCAAACTCATTCTATGAGGCCAGCATCACTCTAATACCAAAACCTGGCAAAGACCTCACCAAAAAAGAAAATTACAGACCACTATCCCTGATGAACGTAGATGCAAAAATACTCAACAAAATATTAGCAAACCGAATTCAAAAATACATCAAGAGGATCATACACCATGATCAAGTGGGATTCATCCCATGGATACAAGGATGGTACAACATTCAAATATCCATCAACATCATCCATCACATCAACAAAAAGAAGAACAAAAACCACATGATCATCTCCATAGATGCTGAAAAAGCATTTGACAAAATTCAGCATCCATTCATGATTAAAACTCTCAACAAAATGGGTATAGACAGCAAGTACCTCAACATCATAAAGGCCATATATGACAAACCCACAGGTAACATCATACTTAACAGCGAGAAGCTGAAAGCTTTCTATCTAAGATCGGGAACAAGATAGGGAGGCTCACTCTCTCCACTGTTATTCAACATAGTACTGGAGGTCCTAGCCACGGCAATCAGACAAAACAAAGACATACAAGGCATCCAGATTGGTAAAGAAGAAGTCAAATTGTCACTATTTGCAGATGACATGATATTGTACATAAAAAACCCTAAAGACTGCACTCCAAAACTACTAGAACTAATATCTGAATTCAGCAAAGTGGCAGGATACAAAATTAACACACAGAAATCTGTTGCTTTCCTATACACTAACGATGAACTAACAGAAAGAGAAATCAGAAAAACAATTCCATTCACAATTGCATCAAAAAGAATAAAATACCTAGGAATAAACCTAACGAAGGAAGTGAAAGACCTGTACTCTGAAAACTACAAGACACTCCTAAGAGAAATTAAAGAGGACACTAACAAATGGAAATGCATCCCATGCTCTTGGCTAGGAAGAATAAATATTGTCAAAATGGCTATACTACCTAAAGCAATCTACAGATTCAATGCAATCCCTATCAAACTACCAACAGCTTTCTTCAATGAACTGGAACAAATAATTCTAAAATTCATATGGAACCACAAAAGACCCCGAATAGCCAAAGAAATCCTGAGAAGGAGGAATAAAACAGGAGGAATTACGCTCCCTGACTTCAATCTCTACTACAAAGCCACAGTAATCAAGACAATTTGGTATTGGCACAAGAACAGACTCATATATCAATGGAACAGAATAGAGAGCTCTGATATAAACCCAAACATATACGGCTAATTAATATATGATAAAGGAGCCATGGATATAAAATGGGGAAATGACAGCCTCTTCAACAACTGGTGTTGGCAAAACTGGACAGCTACATGTAAAAGAATGAAACTGGATTACTATCTAATTCCATACACAAAACTAAACTCAAAATGGATCAAAGCCTGAATGTAAGTCATGAAACCTAAAACTCTTAGAAGAAAACATAGGCAAAAATCTCTTGAGTAGAAACATGAGGAAATTTTTCCTGAACACCTATCCTTGGGCAAGGGAAACAAAAGCAAAGATGAACAAAATGGGACTACATCAAACTAAAAAGCTTCTGTACAGCAAAGGACACCATCAACAGAACAAAAAGGCATCCTACAGTATGGGAGAATATATTCATAAATGACCTATCCAATATGGGGTTAACATCCAAAATACATAAAAATGGGTGGGGGATCTGTACAGACACTTCTCCAAAGAAGAAATTTGAATAGCACATGAAAAGATGCTCCACATCCCTAAACCTCATGGAAATGCAAATTAAAACCACAGTGAGATATCACCTCACACCAGTTAGGATGGCCAACATCCAAAAGAGAAGAAACAGCAAATGCTGGTAAGGATGCAGAGAAAGGGAAACCCTTCTACACTGCTGGTGGGAATGAAAATTAGTTCAACCATTGTGGAAAACAATATGGAGGTTCCTCAAAAAACTAAAAATAGAAATACCATTTAACACAGGAATTTCACTCCTAGGAATTTACCAGAAGAAAATAAGATCCCTGATTGAAAAAGACATATGCACCCCTATGTTTATCGCAGCACTATTTACAATAGCCAAGACATGGAAGCAATAGATGAATGAATCAAGAAGAGGTGGTACATATACACAATGGAATATTATTCAGCCATAAAAAGAAAAAAATTGTACCATTTGCAACATGGATGGATCTAGAGGGCATTATGCTCAGTGAAATAAACCAGACAGAGAAAGACAAGTACCACATGATTTCCCTCATTGTGGAGTATAACAACAAAGCAAAACTGAAGGAAGAAAAACAGCAGCAGACTCAGAGATTCCAAGAAGGGACTAGCGGTTACCAAAGGGGAGGGGTCTGGAAGGGCGGGTGGGGAGGAAGAAGGGGATTAAAGAGCACTTTAATTAGCAATCACAATATAGGTAGGTCATAGGGAAGGCAGTACAGCACGGAGAAGACAAGTAATGACTCGGTAGCATCTTACTGCACTGATAGACAGTGACCACAATGGGGGGGTGAGAACTTGATAATACGGATGAATGTTGAAACCACAATGTTGTTCATGTGACACCTTCATAAGATTGTATATCCATGATAGTTTAATTTTTAAAAAGTGTCTAAAGGCTCTTTTAATGTTTGGGAGTAAAGACATTGATTATCTTTAAATGAAGTACTAAAGCAAGCACCAAGAGAGCAGATAACTTCTATTAAGTAAAGATGGAAGTAAACTAAGAAAGAAACATTTTAGTCAATAAAATAAAGTTAAGAAAGGATGAAAAAAGAAACTGCAAAGGTGGGAAAAATAAGAAGCACATAACAAAATAACCAAAGAAGCCCCAAGTATATCTACAATCTCAATGCACGGTGGGCCAAGGCTGGGCAGGCTCACATAGGCAGGCAGTGGGAGGTCTGGGGTGTGCAGTCAGCATCCAGTGAACTGTGGGGAGGTCACCAGGCTAGGGCTCAGGTTGTAAGATCACTGAGGGGCTTTTGCTCAGGACATGTGATAGAGACAGAGCACTACTGGATATCACACACAAACACACACACCACTGCTGCTGTCACTTGATAAAAGGAAGAAGCAGCAGAGAAAGAAAAGTCCCCTCTCCTGCAAAGTCCCTCCAGCATGTCCATCTCCTGACAATGCCTGACACTGTGCCCACTACAGAAAACTGCTTAAGGACGCAGCTCCTCCATCACAGGGCAGGGACTGATGGCAGGTTTGGAGCTGAGAGGCAATAAACTGATAAATGGCAGACAGAGAGAGAAAAGGAATGAACCCTCTCCCAACTCACTGAACAAGGCCAGCCTACCTACTCTGGGTCCCCACCTCGAAAAGGACACTATGACCTCATTCCATCTCCTCCAGGCACATAGATTAAGAATCCTAAAGAAAATATTAGCAACATACAAAAAGTTAAAGCACTGCAACTAAATTGGGCTTTTTCATGAAACAAAATGATGATTTAGCACCAAAAAATAATGTAAATAATTTACTCCACTTACATACTAAAGAAACATAACTATTTGTTTACCTTAATAGGTACAGAAAAATTTTTTCAATAAAACTGAACACCTATTCATAATTTTTTAAAGGAAATGTTCTAGCAAACTAGGAAATTAACCTGATAAAAAGTCTGCTACACAAAACCCTAGCAAATGTCATACCAAATGGGAAAATACTGAAGACACTATTTTAAGATGAGAAGCAAGGATGCCTATTATTATCATTGCTGTTCAGTATTGTTCTAAAAGCCCTCCTCAATGCAGTAAGTCAAGAAAAGACAGAGGGGTATAATTAAGGGTGAAACACCTGTCCTTAATAATGTAAACATATATATAATGTGTGTATACATTATGTATAATTTTTTATTTTTATATACTTATAGTATAATTATTTATTTTATTTTATATATTCCAAATTATTTATTTTATTTTTATATACTTATAGTATAATTATTTATTTTATTTTATATATTCCAAAATGATCTACAGATGAATTATTAAATTAATAAGAATTGAGTAAAGTTGCCAGATATAAATATTCATATTAAATATTATTTCTATATAAGCAACAATCAGGGAGAAAACATAATTCTAAAAAAAGAGCATAAAAAATGTGAATTAACTCAAAAAAATCTAACAAGATGTGTATGGAGAAAATGTAAACATTACAGAAGACCTAAATAAATGATGCTATAGAACATGTACTTGGGTTGGACATCTCTATAAAAAGGCATCTTAAACTAGCCAATTCTGATTAAACTTATTTTAAACTTGCCAAACTGATCTATAGATCCAATACTTTTTCTAGATTTTAATAGAATCAAACAAGATAACTGGTCTAAAATGAAAAGGCAAAGGGCTAAAGCAGCACAAAAAGATTAGCAAGCCTCATTGTAGAGCTGTGATCATACAGACAGTGTGGTGTTGGAGCATAGGTACACAGGCAGGCACAGACCCACACACAAAACACAAATGATTATGGCAGCACAGTGCTGCACATCGGTGGAGAAAGGATGAATTTTTCAGTACACGTGGATGAGACTACTGGATAAAATTGAAATTGTGACTCTACCCCATACCCTGAGCCAAAAACATTAATTTTAGGTCCATTAAAGAAGTAAATGTGAAGTCAAAATTATAAAAACTGTATAAGACAACATAGGAAAATATCTTTGTGATTTCAGGGAAGAGAAAAGATAAGCCATGAATTCAGAAAAGAGCTACAGTGACACGATTAACAAGACTGGTCCCTGCTGTGCTACCTGAAGAACTCTTCCATCATAAAGAAAGGGCAGAACTCAACAGGAAAAATGTTCAAAAGATAAACAGAAGAGGACACCAAACAGGAAGAGGTACTCAGTCTCTTCAGGGAATTAGCAATGGGGGAAAGGCACACTAAAGCCACAATAGTGACCATTTCATACCCACCAGGTTTGAAAAGATGTCAAAGTTGGACAATGGCAAATATTTGTGAAGAAATGAAACACTGAACACGCTCATCCATACTGGTAGGAGTGCATGCTGACACCTTGATCTTGGACTTCCAGCCTCCAGAATTGTAAGAAATACATTTCTGTTCTCTATAAGCCCCCTAGTCTGTGGTATTTTGTTACAGCAGCTGGAACAGACTGAGACATACACCAAAGGCTGGAGTGTGCAAATGAATAAACTGTGAACACCAGTCAACATGGATGTATCTTCAAATTATGCTGGTGAAAGAAGTAAGCCCAAGAAGTACACACATAGTATGAGTCCATTTATAGAAAACACACAGAAAAGCAACACAAAACAGTGTTACGCTGAGGTGTAGATACACAGGACATACACGGGAAAACAATGGTAAACGACATTCACCACAATGGCTGCAGAGGGAGGCAGACATGACAGGTGAGAAGCATATGGGATTCTAGATTTCTGGTAACATCACACTTCGGAAACTGAATGGTACACACATGGTTGTTTGTTTTATCATTCCTTGTAAACTCTATTTTTATCATACATGGCATGTTTCATCATAAATGTTTAATGACAGCTCGTTCAGTTACATCAGTGTATGGAGAGGCCACCCCGCTTCCCAACCTCGGCTAGCGTCCACCTTCCCTTGCAGCCCTGAGGATACCTGCTTCTCTGCTGAGTGGTCAAGGGCCCCTTTGGTTGTGTTCAGGCCAGGAAGGCACTCCAGTCCTTACCTGGTTGAGATGTACAGACTCCAACTTGGCATGGACAGGCAGGTCTGCTGCCTCCAATCAGAATTCCTCTGTCAGGCAGGTAACCGGGCCCGCACTGTGCCTGATTTCCTGGGGGTATCCCCTTTCTCTAGCTAATGGATGTCTGCCTGCCCTCAGGGCGCTATCCCCATCTGTCCTGCACAGAGCAGGAGCAGCTGGACTGGCAGGCCCACGAGGGTGCCCAGAACGACCCCTGACATTCAGTCCTCTCACCGCCCTGGTGCCAAGAAATCCAGTGCTTGTCCCTGAGCATCCTCAGCCTGCTGCCATCACCAGATGGGGCATGTGTGTGACCATTCAGGGGTCCTAAGAGACCAGTGATTCAACTTAGTTAGAAGAGTCATTCTTACAGTACACATTTGAATGCTGTAGAAAGATACACCGACTAGTTATTTTAAACCTGACATCTTGCACAGCCTTTGCATCTCCTTTTAAAATCTGAACCTCCAGCATAAATGATCATTTTTACCTTCTTTCTAGAAACAGAGCCCTCTGCCTCATTAATGCACTTTTCTTAGGAGTGTCCACAGACTACAGAAGAGCAAATTGAGCAAAGTTGCTAGTAAGATAAACTACTAATGCCTCTCTGCAGCTAGAATGGAAAAGAATAAGAAGCAATTAAACATAAAACAGTTTATAGGCTCATTTCATTAGATCCATACTTGCAATATGAAACTATACCTTAAAAATAGAAGTCTTTTTTCTTACTTGGGGAATAATGTCTTTCTTCTTCACAATTAAAATGAAAAAAAATTGTTAGATCACAGCAAAATGGGATAAGAAATGCCTTTGAGGTTTTATTTTTATAGCAGAAAATAACTGCAGAACTTTTACCCACCTAAGTTAGCATAGGTTTGAAGCTACACACTACAATACTGTCTCTACTGTCACTAACATTGATTAATAATTAATAGGACAGTTCAAATAAGCAAAAGGAAGAGAATTTAAAATCCTACTTTCAGTGGAAAAGTACTAGAAGAAAACATGATAATCCTTTGATAATTTTAGGGAAGAGAGAGCTTTTCTAAACAAAACTTTGTGTCAAGAACTATAAAGAAAAAAGATTAATATATTTGTCTACACCAAAAAAAATTTTCAAGTTCTCCATCCTAAAAAATATCACTTTAAAAAATCAAAAGGCCACAAAAAGAGCCTCGGTAAATTCAAAAAGATTGAAATTGTACCAACCAGTTTCTCAGACCACAAAGGTACGAAACTAGAAATAAATTACACAAAGAAAATGAAAAATCCCACAAACACATGGAGGCTTCACAACATGCTCCTAAATAACCAATGGATCAATGACCAAATATAAACAGAGATCAAGCATTATATGGAGACAAATGACAACAATAATTCAACACCGCAAAATCTGTGGGATGCAGCGAAGGCTGTGTTAAGAGGAAAGTATATTGCAATACAGGCCTACCTCAGGAAAGAAGAACAATCACATATGAACAGTCTAAACTCACAATTAACGAAACTAGAAAAAGAAGAACAAATGAGGCCCAGAGTCAGTAGAAGGAGGGATGTAATAAAGATTTCAGCAGAAGTAAATAAAATCGAGAAGAATAAAACAATAAAAGAATCACTGAAAGCAGGAGCTGGTACTTTGAGAAAATAAACACAATTGATAAACTTCTAGCCAGACTTATCAAGAAAAAAAGAGAGTCTACTCACATAAACAGAATCATAAATGAGAAAGGAAATATCACTACGGACACCACAGAAATACAAAGAATTATGAGAGAATACTATAAAAAATTATATGCTAACAAACTGGATAACCTAGAAGAAATGGACAGCTTTCTAGAAAAATACAACCTTCCAAGGCTGACCCAGAAACAAACAGAAAATCTCAACAAACCAATTACCAGCAACAAAACTGAACTGGTAATCAAAAACCTACCTAAGAACAAAATCCCTGGTCCAGATGGCTTCACTGCTGAATTTTATCAAACATTTAGTGAAGACCAAATACCCATCCTCCTTAAGTTTTCCTAACAGTAGAAGAAGGAATACTTCCAAACTCATTCTATGAGGCCAGCATCACTCTAATACCAAAACCAGGCAAAGACACCACAAAAAAATTAAATTACAGACCAATATCCCTGATGAACATAGAAGCAAAAATACTCAACAAAATATTAGCAAACCGAATTCAAAAATACATCAAAAAGATCATCCATCATGATCAAGTAGGATTTATTCCAGCGATGCAAGGATGGTACCACATTCAAAAATCCATCAACGTCACCCACCACATCAACAAAAAGAAGGACAAAAACTACATCATCATCTCCACAGATGCTGAAAAGCATTTGACAAAATTCAACATCCATTCATGATAAAAACTATCAACAAAATGGATATAGAGGGCAAGTACCTCAACATAATAAAGGCCATATATGACGAACCCACAGCCAACATTATACTTAACAGCAACAAGCTGAAAGCTTTTCCTTTAAGATCGGGAACAAGACAAGGATGCCCACTCTCCACACTTCTATTCAACATTGTACTGGAGGGCCTAGCCATGGCAATCAGACAACACAAAGAAATAAAAGGCATCCAGATTGGCAAGGAAAAGGTTAAACTGTCCCTGTTTGCAGATTACATGATATTGTACATAAAAAACCCTAAAGAATCCACACCAAAACTACTAGATCTAATATCTGAATTTAGCAAAGTTGCAGGATACAAAATTAATATGCAGAAATCTGTGGCATTCCCATACACTAACAATGAACTAGCAGAGAGAGAAATCAGGAAAACAATTCCATTCACAGTTGCATCAAAAAGAATAAAATACCTAGGAATAAACCTAACCAAGGAAGTGAAAGACCTATACTCTGAAAACTACAAGACACTCATGAAAGAAATTAAAGAAGAAACCAATAAATGGAAACACATTCCATGCTCATGGATAGGAAGAATTAATATTGTCAAAATGGCCATCCTGCCTAAAGCAATCTACAGATTCAATGCAATTCCTATCAAAATACCAACAGCATTCCTCAACAATCTAGAGAAAATCGTTCTAAAATTCATATGGAACCAAAAA
Organism: Smutsia gigantea; assembly: GCA_032199065.1. Lineage (NCBI taxonomy): Eukaryota > Metazoa > Chordata > Mammalia > Pholidota > Manidae > Smutsia > Smutsia gigantea. Next base: position 40,627 of record JAVSCE010013974.1, on the reverse strand, counting down.
AGACCCCGAATAGCCAAAGCAATCCTGAGAAGGAAGAATAAAGCTGGCGGGACTAAGCTCCCCAACTTCAAGCTCTACTACAAAGCCACAGTAATCAAGACAATTTGGTACTGGCACAAGAACAGACCCATAGACCAATGGAACAGACTAGAGAGCCCTGATATAAGCCCAACCATATATGGTCAATTAATATACAATAAAGGAACCATGGACATACAGTGGGGAAATGACAGCCTCTTCAATAACTGGTGTTGGCAAAACTGGACAGCTACATGCAAGAGAATGAAACTGGATTATTGTTTAACCCCATACACTAAAGTAAACTCGAAATGGATCAAGGACCTGAATGTAAGTCATGAAACCATAAAACTCTTAGAAGACAACATAGGCAAAAATCTCCTGAATATAAGCATGAGCAACTTCTTCCTGAACGCATCTCCTCCAGCAAGGGAAACAAAAGCAAAAATGAACTCATGGGACTACATCAAACTAAAAAGTTTCTGTACAGCAAAGGACACCATCAACAGAACAAAAAGGCATCCTACATTCTGGGAGAATATATTTGTAAATAACATATCCAGCAAGGGGTTAACATCTAAAATATATAAAGAACTTACACGACTCTACACCCAAAAAGCAAATAACCTGATTAAAAAATGGGCAGAGGATATGAAGAGACAGTTCTCCAAAGAAGAAATTCAGATGGCCAACAGACACATGAAAGATGCTCCACATCACGAATCATCAGGGAAATGCAAATTAAAACCACAATGAGCTATCACCTCACACCAGTAAGGATGGCCAGCATTCAAAAGACTAAAAACAACAAATGCTGACTAGGATGCGGAGAAAGGGGAACCCTCCTACACTGCTGCTGGGAATGTAAGCTAGTTCAACCATTGTGGAAAGCAATATGGAGGTTCCTCAAAAAACTAAAAATAGAAATACCATTTGACCCAGGAATCCCACTCCTTGGAATTTACCCAAAGAATACAACTTCTCAGATTCAAAAAGACATATGTACCCCTATGTTTATCACAGCACTTTTTACAATAGCCAAGATATGGAAGCAACCTAAGTGTCCATCAGTAGATGAATGGATAAAGAAAAGGTGGTACATATACACAATGGAATACTATTCAGCCATAAGAAAGAAACAAATCCTACCATTTGCAACAACATGGATGGAGCTGGAGGATATTATGCTCAGTGAAATAAGCCAGGTGGAGAAAGACAAGTGTCAAATGATTTCCCTCATTTGTGGAGTATAACAATGAAGCAAAACTGAAAGAACAAAATAGTAGCAGACCCAGAGACTCCAAGAAGGGACTAGAGGTTACCAAAGGGGAGGGGTGTGGGAGGGCACATGGGGAGGGTGGGAGAAGGGGATTGAGGGGTATTTTGTTTAGTACACATGGTGTGGGGGATCACGGGGAAAACAGTGTTGCACAGAGAAGGCAAACAGTGAATCTGTGGCATCTTACTACACTGATGGACAGTGACTGCATTGGGGTATGGGTGGGGACTTGATAATATGGGTAAATTAATGACCACATTGTTTTTCCATGTGAAACCTTCATAAGAGTATATATCAATAATACCTTAATAAAAAAATAAAAAAAACATAATAATAAAGAAAAGCTAACCTAAAGGACTTGAAGTTTTAAGTAGCAAGAAGAGAAGTCACAATTCCTACACCTGGATCCAGCCTTCAAAACAACACAACTCTGATCAGTTCCCTCCACCTTCCAGAGCCCTGAATGTTGCATCTGAAAAATGACCCAGAAGGTTTAGATGACCCCTAAGATAACTTCCAGTTCACATATTCTAAAATTCGTTAAATTGTTAAATGTTTCTTTCCAACAATTTGATTTACTAAGTAGAATTAGTAAACTCTGAGGGAAAAGTGATTTTATGATGCAATGAACTATTAAATGTTTAAAATTAAATTGTTGTAATCAAAATGTCCAGAACACTTTTTAAACTATTTAGATATATTTACACAAAATTATCTTGCATCTGCTATAAGGTTTACTTCCGCAAACCATTCTTTGTGAAACTGAAAACTTCCCGTGTGTGTTTTTGTAGGGATGTGTATACACTGTAAGGCTAATTAGAACTCCTTTCCAACTAAACACATGTATTGTCTGAACAAGTGACTATAACTCTTCAAAATAAAATAAGGAACCTAAAATAATCCCAAGAGTTTCTAAATCATTTTATTATTTCCATCTTTTTGTAAATCTTGAATAGTGATATTTCACAATGGAGTTCCCATCCAGGTATTGGATGAGAGAAATAGATCATGACCTGATAATTATGAATTTCCAAGGCTGCCTCAAAATTGATCTGCTTTAAACAATTTCTAATAAACACACATGCAGAAGAATCTTCTAAGAAACCAAATACTCACCCCACAATACTGCTCTTCATTGAAGATCTGCGGAGGTAAAGGAATTCCATTTTGAGGTTTTTTTTCTCCAGGAACATTCTCTCTCATCCACTTCCTGTTGTCTTCATCTCCAGCTATATCTAATTCCTTAAAGTCAATTTTATTAGCTTCCAAAAAGCCCACTACTTCTTGTTGTTTCTTCCTAATCTGGTCAAATGCAGAAAAGGATAAATATTAGACTACTTCTTAAAAAATATGTTATTTATGTTTACACAAATTAAATCATTTCTCCAATTATACCATACAACACATAGAATTTTGCTAAGTATTTAAAAAAATCACACCTCTTCATTATAAAGGATCAACAGAGTGATCATTCAAATTCTGAACTTTTAATCTCATCAGTGTTTAAATCATGGTATGATCAACCTAATAAGAATAGAGATGCTCTCATGATAGCTTGTATTTCAGGTCTTATAAATACATTTATTTCTCTGCTAAGCTTTAGTGCCAAAAAGTAAATAAGAATTGATTATGAGGAAAAAGGATGATTGGGAGAAGAGAAAGAAGAGAAAAAAAAGACAATTTACTATGAAATTCAAATGCCAAATATACCCACATAAAATATCACTTCATTCAGTTAAGAAAATAGGAACATGAGTCACAGTGATCAAAAGCAGCTTTAGAAATAATACAGGAAATTGAAAAGCCCAGATGGAGCTCATGTGACAAAGAGGACAGAGGAAATGCTGGAAAAAGCTGGTGGATATTTCTCCCAGCACATAAAAGAGTAACACAGAAAAATAACCCTGTCCTTCCCCAGATTTCTCCTCTCATACTCACATGCAACTCTGACTGAGAGGTGAGCTCCGGCCACAGGCGAGAGAGAACACTCAGCGCCCTGTTCCCACACGGGGCTCACACACTGTGACTACCTTACCCACTAACATTTCTCTGACCATCTTTAAAACTATGCTCCTTCTCCAGGCACATTACAACAATTTTCCCTCTTGAGTAAAAGAATTCACTCCCAGAAATGCATGATGCCTTTTTTTATGAACACTGGTAAACAAGTTACAGCTCTGTGGACTACATTTTAAGAACTTCTGGGAGAGACTCTCAGAGTGATCAATAATCAATCAACACTTATCTATTGCCTCTCTCTTTTGTATAAGATATTGTACCAAGCTATTCATGTGAATAGATTCATAAGCCACTTATTTGGGTGAAAAAAAGATAACTCATTTGTACAATCTACACATAGAACACGCTAAAGATGATAAAGAGGCAAATATGGTCATTTCTTAAAAGTGAGATTTAAATTTTAAACATGTATTTTCTTTGACATGAAAATGTCTATTATCTTAATTTTTTAAGTCCTCTGGATAGAATATTGTCTCATATGAAAACAAGTCATTAAAAATGTTTTATAGAGTAGGAGGCCCCTTGTCATTTTCGTGTAACTTTATCAGCAGAGGGACTAGACTTGGAAGATTCCAAATAAATGCTGTGAAATGTACATGCCCATCCCAAACCTAATGTCTAGATTCAAACCAACTTTTGGTTAAACCCAATTCCTTTCATAGAGATTTGTATACCACCCCCTTGCCAATAATAATAATAATAATAATAAGCTCTTATTTTATTCATTTTGCCAAAATGAAATAATCTAGCAATGACTCCTGTGTAGAGTATTTCTTTCTTGGGTGAATTTCTGACCATTACAACATCCCATCACATCCGATTTAGTTGTTGGACTAAATCATTATTTAATTAATCATGTTCTTTCTATCCATACTTCCCAACCTGTTCATAATTATTAATGCCACTTTATAAATTATTTATTCCTTTTGATATTTTCAGAGACAATGTTGCTATTTTGAAGAGTAGAGATGTTTCATTTTTGGCAGGTTTACCTTTAAATAAGGAAAAGTAAGGCACATATGGATGCTTAAGCCCTGGAATCAAATCATCACCAAAAAAAAATGTGAAATAACTTGGTATTTGTGATGTCTTGATTGTATATATTATATTAACAACACAAAATAATATTAAATAATTTAAAATTTATTTTCTAAATTCATATAAATATAATTATATATTTTAAATTTTCATATATAAATTACATATACACATATATATAAATGATAATCACACATTTACTTTTTAATCAACATTTGTACCCTCAGAACAAAGATATTGTCACTGAAAGCACTAGATGAAAAAATTAAAGGCTGCTGTTAGCTACAATACAGCACTTAATCAGTAAGACTGGGGCCAAGGCATGTGTTTCAGTTTAGGGCAAGTGTGGACAAAAATAAAAATCAAAGTCATACAGAAAGGTGTGTAATGATGGAATTCCTCCAAGTTTCCAGCATAAGCACCCTGGCACAGTCCTTAGTGTAACATCTATCAAACCAAAGGAGGAACTGCATGTTTCTCCACCAGTGTGTGCCCTTCCCCGAGGCCATGCTGGGTAGCCACCAGACCCTCTGCTCCTCTTCTCCAAATTCCATAACTTCACAGCTGAATTTCTGACTATTATAAAACCCCATCACACCAGATGACAGGCTGTTGGACTAATCATTATTTATTAAATCATGTTCTCTCTAGCCATATTTCCCAACCTGTCCATAATTTTTTCATACCACTTTATAAATTACTTATTCTTTCAGATATTTTTGGAGATAACTTGGCTGTTTTGAAGAGTAGAGATGTCTTCATTTCAGGCAGGTTTACTTTTAAATATGTATTGAGAAGGCAACACCCTTTGTCCAAACCCCTCTCTCCTTCCTTCTCAAACACCATCCCAGGAGCCCAAGTCAGCCTCGCTGAGGTGCATCGCCACTTCACCAACATTATTTCCATCTCTGCTAATCATCCCTTGGGACTTGAGATGAAATGGAAAAAGGATTTCATTTTATTTCACGATTTCTGAATAGATGAAAAACATTTCCCAAGTCCTGACTTGTTTCTTCTATAGGGAAGTCAAAGAGAGACAGAGAAAATGGGAGGGAGGCCTGTGAGATTCCTCTCGGGACAAGCACTCTCACCCACAGGAAGTCAGTGACAGCTGGGTGCTGGATACTGTGTGCATTGCTATTTCTCAGCCCAAACCCATAAAAAAGAGAAGAAAAATTAAACCTGCCCCTTCTGTACTCCCCAAACCTTGGTGATTTAGATGGACCACAACATGCCTCCTCTGGCTCCTGGGAGCATTTGAGCTCTGCTGGGGGCTGGGGAGGGGCCTTAGGATGCACCTGGAGGGAGCAGTGTGCTCACCCTGATGCCCACCCTAGGTGTAGGCCCTCTTCTCACCCCTGTGGTGTGCCCTGTCCAAGGGGTCCCCCCGGAACCCTGACATTCAAGTGCAGCTCTTGGTGTGGTCTCTGAGCTGACCTCCAGGGATGCAGCATTATCTCCCAGGGGAAGCCTCCCCTTAATGGCCTCAGAGGCAGGCCGTGCACAACACCCAAAAGCCCTCACCATGACCCACACCCCACCCCACCTCTCCCCGCCTTCCCACCCCCCAGGGCACCATGGCCAATGCTGGCCCTGCAGGCTACACCGGCCTTCTAGGCCACCCCCCCGGAAGGTCTGCAGGTCCTTAGGGTCTGGGTCTTCAGTGGAGCCTCGGAGAGCAACTGTCTGTCCTGTCACATTAGTGGTAAGAAAGTGCTGTTCTCTGCCCTGAAGTCACCAGCCACTGTTAGTCAATGTAACGTGTCACTGTGACCTTCAGGTCACTCGCCTGGCACCTGTTTATCGGCTTGTACAGTTAGGAGCCTTGCCATCCAAGGACACTGCACTGCAGAGAAAGGCACCTGCATTTGAGTGAGAGGCGACTGAGCATCCAGGCTCAGAGGGTTGCTGGCTGAGCAGGGGACCTGTCTTCAATTGCCTCGTCTGCAAAATGGGTAGCGCACCACCTTCCTCATGGCTTTTGGTGAGCACAGAGGAAGATGATTCTCGGAAAAGCGTTTTGGCCACGAGGTGAGAAGCTACACAGCCAGGCACCCACACACCGTTACCTCGTTTGCTCGTCTGGGCTGCATGCAACTAAGTGTTCAGACCCCCACTTCACAGTAAAACTGAGGCACCAGTGAGTTAAGAATTTTCCAGGGTTTACACCCAGAGCCATTTAATTCAAAACCATGTCTTCCTACTATCTTTATACCCCATCAAGACAGGGAAAAGGATTAAGAAATCCGGAGGCCTGAATATTATCAAACATTTAGTGAAGACCTAATGCCCATCCTCCTCAAAGTTTTCCAAAGAGTAAAAGAAGAGGGAATACTTCCAAACTCATTCTATATGGCCAGCAGCACTCTAATACCAAAACGAGGCAAAGACAAAACAAAAAAATTAAATTACAGACCATTATCCCTGAAGAAAATAGATGCAAAAATACTCAACAAAATATTAGCAAACCGAATTCAAAAATACATCAAAAAGATCATCCATCATGATCAAGTAGGATTTATTCCAGTGATGCAAGGAGGGTACCATATTCAAAAATCCATCAACATCATCCACCACATCAAAAAAAAAATCATCATCGCCATAGATGCTGAAAAGCATCTGACAAAATTCAACATCCATCCATGATAAAACTCTCAACAAAATGGGTATAGAGGGCAAGTACCTCAAAATAATAAAGGCCATATATGACGAACCCACAGCCAACATTATACTTAACAGCAAGAAGCTGAAAGCTTTTCCTTTAAGATCGGGAACAAGACAAGGATGCCCACTCTCCACACTTCTATTCAACATTGTACTGGAGGTCCTAGTAATGGCAATCAGACAACACAAAGAAATAAAAGGCATCCAGATTGGCAAGGAATAAGTTAAATTGTCCCTGTTTGCAGATCACATGATATTGTACATAAAAAACCCTAAAGAATCCACACCAAAACTACTAGATCTAATATCTGAATTTAGCAAAGCTGCGGGATACAAAATTAATATGCAGAAATCTGTGGCATTCCCATACACTAACAATGAACTAGCAGAGAGAGAAATCAGGAAAACAATTCCATTCACAGTTGCATCAAAAAGAATAAAATACCTAGGAATAAACCTAACCAAGGAAGTGAAAGACCTATACTCTGAAAACTACAAGACACTCATGAAAGAAATTAAAGAAGATACTAATAAATGGAAACACATCCCGTGCTCATGGATAGGAAGAATTAATATTGTCAAAATGGCCATCCTGCCTAAAGCAATCTACAGATTCAATGCAATTCCTATCAAAATACCAACAGCATTCCTCAACAATCTAGAGAAAATCGTTCTAAAATTCATATGGAACCAAAAAAGACCCCGAATAGCCAAAGCAATCCTGAGAAGGAAGAATAAAGATGGCGGGATTAAGCTCCACAACTTCAGGCTCTACTACAAAGCCACAGTAATCAAGACACTTTGGTACTGGCACAACAACAGACCCATAGATCAATGGAACAGACTAGAGAGCCCTGATATAAACCCAACCATATATGGTCAATTAATATATGAAAAAGGAGCCATGAACATACAGTGGGGAAATGACAGTCTCTTCAACAACTGGTGTTGGCAAAACTGGACAGCTACATGCAAGAGAATGAAACTGGATTATCGTTTAACCCCATACACTAAAGCAAACTCGAAATGGATCAAGGACCTGAATGTAAGTCATGAAACCATAACTCTTAGAAGACAACATAGGCAAAAATCTCCTGAATATAAGCATGAGCAACTTCTTCCTCAATGCATCTCCTTCAGCCAGGGTAACTAAAGCAAAAATGAACTCATGGGACTACATCAAACTAAAATGTTTCTGTACGGCAAAGGACACCATCACAGAACAAAAAGGCATCCTACATTCTGGAAGAATATATTTGTAAATAACATATCCAACAAGGGGTTAACATCCAAAACATATAAAGAACTTACACAACTCTACACCCAAAAAACAAAAAACCCGATTAAAAAATGGGCAGAGGGGAGGACTTCTGGGAAGATGGCGGCGTGAGCAGGGCGGCAGAAATCTCCTCCCAACACTATATTTATCTACAAAAATACAGCAAATACAACTATTCCTAAAAGAGAGACCAAAATACACAGGAAAGCACACAGCGTGCAGCTACACCGGAGAGGACTCAGCACCCCAAGAGGAGGGTAAGATACGGAGCCGCGACCCGGCGGGACCCGAGCACTCCCCCACCCCAGCGCACCAGCAGGAGAAGAGTATTCAGAGCTGGGAGGGAGTGGAAGTACACCCCGCAAAATAACCAGCCCCGGTGATCTCCGTGGGGAGCGCTGACCCACACCACGCAGTGCAGCGGAGATTGGAGAGACAGAGGGGCAGGATCTGAGTGGGAACGCACCAGGGTGCTGGCAGCTGGGTCCCGGGAAGGAAAAAAAAAAGCACATGCTTTCGTCAGCAGTCTTAAAGAGACAGGAGCCCAGCAGAGGAGCCGGATTGCCCCGGCACACTCAGCCCAGCAGGCTGGGAGTCCTGGGGAGTTCGGATGCCTTAGCTGGCGACTGGGGAAGCGTGGCCGTACATACACTTCTCACTGATATCAATAGCCTGACATTCGTTCCCACCCTGGCCAGAGCGATAGAGGGCCCTGGAGAGCAGCACAGCCACGGCTGCAGAATAGTGTGGCAACAGCGCCACCTACAGCATCCCCACAGAATCTACTCCAGGTGGGTGGTTTTTTTGCTTTGTTTTTTGTTTTTTGTTTTGCTTCTTTTTTGTTTTTTCTCTTCTTTTTTTATTTATTTCTTTTTTTGTTTCTTTCTTTTTCTCTTTTTAAATTCTTAAAGAGACCAGCTGACATACGTGGCAACTACCAGCGACCTCTTCTATAGCCATGAAAAGACAGAGGAATATGGTTCAGACCAAAATCAACCAGACAACCCCAGAGAGGGAGCCTGAAGGGATCGAAAGGCACAGTCTTCATGAAAAAGAATTCAGAATAAAAGTCATAACCATGCTGATGGACCTACAGAGAAAGGTGCAAGAGCTGAGGGAGGAAGTGAGGGAAGACAATGCAGAAATCAGACAAGCGATCTATGGGCTTAATAGCAGACAGGATGAGATGCAAGAGACTGTTAATGGAATCGAAATCAGAGAACAGGAATACAGAGAAGCTGAGGCAGAGAGAGATAAAAGGATTTCTATGAATCAAAGAATATTAAGAAAACTGTGTAAACAATCCAGACGGAACAATATTCGCATTAAAGGAGTACCAGAGGAAGAAGAGAGAGAAAAAGGGATAGAAAGTGTCTTTGAAGAAATAATTGCTGAAAACGTTCCCTTGCTGGGGAAGGAAATAGTCTCGCAGTCCACCGAAGCCCACAGATCTCCCAACACAAGGGACCCAAGGAAGACAACACCAAGACACATAATAATTAAGATGGCAAAGATCAAAGATAAAGACAGAGTATTAAAGGCAGCTAGAGAGAGAAAAAAGATCACCTACAAAGGAAAACCATCAGACTATCATCAGACTTCTCAACAGAAACCTTACAGGCCAGAAGAGAATGGCATGATATATTTAACGTTATGAAACAGAAGGGCCTCGAACCAAGAATATTGTATCCAGCACGATTATCATTTAAATATGACGGAGGGATTAAAAAATTTCCAGACAAACGAAAGTTGAGAGAGTTTGCCTCTCATAAACCACCACTACAGGATATCTTAAATGGACTGCTCAAGATGGAAGCACTCCTAAGGCTAAAAAGATGTCACCAGAGAAAATAAAATCATAGCAAAGAACGCAGACCATCCAAATAGTAACTACAGACAAAGAATAAAACACCTAGTATATAAAGAATGGAGGAGGAAGAATAAGAAGGGAGAGAAATAAAGAAACATCAGACAGTGTTTACAATTACTTAACAAGAAAGTTAAGTTAGATTTTGAGATAGTAAGGAAGCAACCCTAGAACCTTTGGTAACCACGAATCTAAAGCCAGCAATGGCAATAAGTACATATCTATCAATAATCGCCCTAAATGTAAATGGAATGAATGCACCAAAAGACACAGAGTAATAGAACAGATAAAAAAGCAAGACCCATCTATACATTACTTACAAGAGACTCACCTCAAACCCAAAGATATGCACAGACTAAAAGTGAAGGGATGGAAAAAGATATTTCATGCAAACAACAAGGAGAAAAAAGCAGGTGTTGCAGTACTTGTATCAGACAAACTGACTTCAAAACGAAGAAAATACAAAGAGATAAAGAAGGACATTACACAATGATAAAGGGGTCAGTCCAACAAGAAGATATAACCATTATAAATATATATGCGCCCAACACTGGAGCACGAGCATATGTGAAACAAATACTAACAGAATTAAAGGAGGAAATAGACAGCAATGCATTCATTTTAGGAGACTTCAACACACCACTCACTCCAAAGGACAGATCAACCCGACAGAAAATAAGTAAAGACACAGAGGCACTGAACAACACACTAGAACAGATGGACCTAAAAGACAACTACAGAACTCTACACCCAAAAGCAACAGGATACACATTCTTCTCACGTGCACACGGAACATTTTCCAGAATAGACCACATACTAGGCCACAAAAAGAACCTCAGTAATTTCAAAAATATTGAAATCCTACCAACCAACTTCTCAGATCACAAAGGTATAAAACTAGAAATAAATTTTAGAAAGAAATCAAAAAGGCTCACAAATACATAGAGACTTAACAACATTCTCCTGATTAATCAATGGGTTAATGACCAAATCAAAACAGAAATCAAAGAATATATGGAGACTAATGACAACAACAACACTAAGCCACAACTTCTGTGGGACGCAGCAAAGGCAGTTCTAAGAGGAAAGTATACTGCAATCCAGGCCTATTTAAAGAAGAAAGAACATGCCCAAATGAATAGTCTAAAGACACAATTACTGAAATTGGAAAAAGAAGAACAAATGAGGCCCAAAGTCACCAGAAGGAGGGACATAATAAAGATCAGAGAAGAAAGAAATAAAGTTGAAAAGAATAAAACAATAGAAAAAATCAATGAAATCAAGAGCTGGTTCTTTGAAAAAATAAACAAAATAGATAACCCCCCAGCCAGACTCATTAAGAGAAAAAGAGAATCTACACACATAAACAGAATCAGAAATGAGAAAGGAAAAATCACGACGGGTCCCACAGAAATACAAAGATTTATAAGAGAATATTATGAGAATCTATATGCTAACAGGCTGGAAAACAAAGAAGAAATGGACAACTTCTTAGAAAAATACAACCTTCCAAGACTGACCAAGCAAGAAACAGAAAAACAAAACAGACCAATCACCAGCAACAAAATTAAATCGGTAATCAAAAAACTACCCAAGAACAAAACCCCCGGACCAGATGGATTCACCTCTGAATTCCACCAGATATATAGAGAGGAAATAACACCCATTCTCCTTAAAGTTTTCCAAAAAATACAAGAGGAGGGAATTCTCCCACTCATTCTATGAAGCCAGCATAACTTTAATACCAAAACAGGGCAAAGACCTCACCAAAAAAGAAAATTACAGACCAATATCCCTGATAAACATAGATGCAACAACACTAAACAAAATATTAGCAAACCGAATTCAAAAATACATCAAGAGGATCATACACCATGATCAAGTGGGATTCATCCCAAGGATGCAAGGATGGTACAACATTCAAAAATCCATCAACATCATCCACCACATCAACAAAAAGAAGAACAAAAACCACATGATCATCTCCATAGATGCTGAAAAAGCATTTGACAAAATTCAGCATCCATTCCTGATTAAAACTCTCAACAAAATGGGTATAGATGGCAAGTACCTCAACATCATAAAGGCTATATATGACAAACCCACAGCTAACATCATACTTAACAGCGAGACGCTGAAAGCTTTTCATCTAAGATCGGGAACAAGAAAGGGATGCCCACTCTTTCCACTGTTATTCAACATAGTACTGGAGGTCCTAGCCACAGCAATCAGACAAAACAAAGACATACAAGGCATCCAGATTGGTAAAGAAGAAGTCAAATTGTCACTATTTGCAGATGACATGATACTGTACATAAAAAACCCTAAAGACTCCATTCCAAAACTACTAGAACTAATATCTGAATTCAGCAAAGTTGCAGGATACAAAATTAACACACAGAAATCTGTTGCTTTCCTATACACTAATGATGAACTAACAGAAAGAGAAATCAGAAGAACAATTCCATTCACAACTGCATCCAAAAGAATAAAATACCTAGGATTAAACCTGACAAAGGTAATGAAAGACCTGTACTCTGAAAACTACAAGACACTCCTAAGAGAAATTAAGGAGGACACTAACAAATGGAAATGCATCCCATGCTCTTGGCTAGGAAGAATAAATATTGTCAAAATGGCAATACTACCTAAAGCAATCTACAGATTCAATGCAATCCCTATCAAACTACGAACAGCTTTCTTCAATGAACTGGAACAAATAATTCTAAAATTCATATGGAACCACAAAAGACCACGAAAACCAAAGCCATCCTGAGGAGGAGGAATGAAACAGGGGGAATTACGCTCGCTGACTTCAAGCTCTACTACAAAGCCACAGTAATCAAGACAATTTGGTATTGGCACAAAAACAGACCCACAGACCAGTGGAACAGAATAGAAAATCCAAACATTAACCCAAACATATACAGTCAATTAATATTTGATAAAGGAGCCTTGGATATACAATGGGAGATGACAGCCTCTTCAGCAGCTGGTGTTGGAAAAACTGGACAGCTACATGTAAGAGAATGAAACTGGACTACTGTCTAGCCCCATACACAAAGGTAAACTCAAGGTGGATCAAAGACCTGAATGTAAGTCATGAAACCATAAAACTCTTAGAAAAAAACATAGGCAAAAATCTCTTGGACATAAACATGAGCAACTTCTTATGAACATATCTCCTCGGGCAAGGGAAACAAAAGCAAAAATGAACAAGTGGGACTATATCAAGCTGAAAAGCTTCTGTACAGCAAAGGACACCATCAGCAGAACAAGAAGACATCCTACAGTATGGGACAATATATTCATTAATAATGTATCTGATAAAGGGTTGACATCCAAAATATATAAAGAACTCACAAAACACAACAAATAAAAAGAAAATTATCCAACTAAGAAATGGGCAGACGACATGAATAGACACTTCTCCAAAGAAGAAATTCAGATGGCCAACAGGCACATGTAAAGATGCTCCACATCGCTAATCATCAGAGAAATGCAGATTAAAACCACAATGAGATATCACCTCACACCAGTGAGGATGGCCAACATCCAAAACACAAACAACAGCAAATGTTGGCGAGGATGTGGAGAAAAGGGAACCCTCCTACACTGCTGGTGGGACTGCAAATTAGTTCAACCATTGTGGAAAGCAGTATGGAGGTTCCTCAAAAACTCAAAATAGAAATACCATTTAACTCAGGAATTCCACTCCTAGGAATTTACCCTAAGAATGCAGCAGCCCAATTTGAAAAAGACAGATGCACCCCTATGTTTATCACTGCACTATTTACAATAGCCAAGAAATGGAAGCAACCTAAGTGTCCATCAGTAGATGAATGGATAAAGAAGGTGTGGTACATATACACAATGGAATATTATTCAGCCATAAGAAGAAAACAAATTCTACCATTTGCAACATGGATGGAGCTAGAGGGTATTATGCTCAGTGAAATAAGCCAAGCCAAAAAAGACAAGTATCAAATGATTTCACTCATATGTGGGGTATAAGAACAAAGAAAAAATACTGAAGGAACAAAACAGCAGCAAACTCACAGAACCCAAGAACGGACTAATAGTTACCAAAGGGAAAGGGCCTGGGGAAAATGGCTAGGAAGGGAGGGAAAAGAGGGAAAAACGGGCATTATGATTAGCAGACATAATATTGGGGGGGCACGGGGAGGGCTGTACAACTCAGAGAAGACAAGTAGTGACTCTATAGCATCTCACTACGCTGATGGACAGTGACTGTATTGGGGTTGGTGACGGGGACCTGATGAAGGGGTAGTTTAATAACCATAATATTGCACATGTAATTGTAGATTAATGATACCAAAATAAATTATATTAAAAAAAAATGGGCAGAGGATATGAAGAGACAGTTCTCCAAAGAAGAAATTCAGATGGCCAACAGACACATGAAAGATGCTCTACATCACTAATCATCAGGGAAATGCAAATTAAAACCACAATGAGATATCACCTCACATCAGTAACGATGGCCAGCATCCAAAAGACTAAGAACAACAAATGCTGGCTAGTATGCGGAGAAAGGGAACCCTCCTACACTGCTGCTGGGAATGTAAGCTAGTTTAACCATTGTGGAAAGCAATATGGAGGTTCCTCAAAAAACTAAAAATAGAAATACCATTTGACCCGGAAATCCCACTCCTTGAAATTTACACAAAGAATACAACTTCTCAGATTCAAAAAGACATATGCACCCCTATGATTATTGCATCACTTTTTACAATAGCCAAGATATGGAAGCAACCTAAGTGTCCATCAGTAGATGAATGGATAAAGAAGTGGTACATATACACAATGGAATACTATTCAGCCATAAGAAAGAAACAAATCCTGCCATTTGCAACAACATGGATGGAGCTGGAGGATATTATGCTCAGTGAAATCAGCCAGGTGGAGAAAGACAAGTGCCAAATGATTTCCCTCATTTGTGGAGTATCACAACGAAGCAAAACTGAAGGAACAAAATAGTAGCAGACTCAGAGACCCCAAGATGGAACTAGGGGTTACCAAAGGGGAGGGGTGTGGGAGGGTGGGTGGGGAGGGTGGGAGAAGGGGATTGTGGAGTATTATGTTTAGTATACATCATGTGGGGAATCATGGGGAAAACAGTGTAGCACAGAGAAGGCAAACAGTGAATCTGTGGCATCTTACTACACTGATGGACAGTGACTGAATTGGGGTGTGAGTTGGGACTTGATAATATGGGTAAATGTAATAACCACATTGTTTTTTCATGTGAAACCTTCATAAGAGTTTATATCAATAATACCTTAATAAAAAAAAAGAAAAATGAAATCCGGGAGCCAGTCTTAGGGTCTGTCCTTACTTGGTTACACAGGCTGCGCATCCAGAAAATAGCAAGGACTCTCCTTTTTCCTTTGTCCCCCAGCCCACAGTGGCAATGGCCTTCAGGAAGAGAGGTGGGTCATATGAGAAGACAAAGGCTTTCTCTTGCTCCCAAGGTCTATTCACCCAAATCCCTCCGTAAAGTTGTAAAACATGTAAGTAACTGCACTTTAGCAACAACTGTGAACATGGGGATGTGAAACACAGCCACGTATGTGTCACCCTCATGAATAGATTACGATTCCTTTTTTCCTTTTTCAATTATTTCATTCACCCAGGTAGAAGTTAAAATGCCCTTATTGAGTAGGTCGCAGACAAGAATCCATTTTTAAAGTACATAGACTAAAGAAATAAGCAGTAAAGTTTCACAGACCCACCACACACACACAGCATAAGTACTGGCAGCTGCTCTGGGGTTTTCCTGCAAAAAAGCTTCTGGGGGAAAGTTCTCCACCCAGGAAAAATCATTAGCACTGACACTACAGGAAGAATCAGTTCTCATTCTTTAGAATAAGACATTCTTTCATTTATGTGGCCTGGGGCAATTCTTCTGAAACATGTCATCATGGAGTCAGATCTACTGATAGTAACTAATAATTATAACCACTAAGATAATATTAATTTAATATTAAACAGCAATGATAACTAATAGTTCTAACAATTATAATAATAACTAGCTAACAACTATAGCATTAACTAATAATTATACTATTTATTGAGCACTGACATCATGCTGGGCACTCCATGCTCATTTCCTAAGCCTTCATGACAAGGCTATGAGATGAATACTATTCTTGTCTTCATTTTACAGATAAGGAAAGTGAGGCTTAGCAAGGTGAAATAACCTTCCCAAGGTCACACAGTTCCAAATGAGACACTTTTTGCTTAAGGAGCTAGAATGAACGTAGCTTTTCCAAGATCCTGGAATGAGTGGTACCCCTCCAGATCCCCAAGGCTAACTAAACCATATTCCCAAACTTCAAGAATGCAGGACATCAAATAACCCTAAGAAATCCATATGTTTATTTGTTGTCTCCAGAAGGGTGAATAGGGCCACTCAGACCTGGTCTGCAGAATATGTAGAAGGTTGGTAGGTTAGTAGTACTAGTTAACAGCATCGAAGGTTAACAGCATATTGAAAGCCCAAGAAAGCCATTTTCTTCAAAAAAGTTACTTTTTATCTTTGTAGATCAACTAAAAGTTTCTGCAGTCATCAACAGTCATGAGAGATTCTGTAGTTTTACATTCAAAATTTTTTTATCTTTTTCTGATAAAAGATGCTCTACAAATCACTAAACAGGTGCTGATCTGTTGTGCTCAGAAGAGACAACTAGTCTATTTTCTCTTGTTTTCTAGCCCTTTCTGGAAACTGCGTGAACATTCAGGGCTGGGAGTGGCAGCACTGGAGAGCTGCTGTTGGGGCTGTTTGCCGGCCAGCAGCTGGCCTCGGGCACCATCCCTGGCTGAGCACCTGCTGAAGTGCACGCTGAGACCTGAGGCAGCCCAGACACTAGATATAAAAGGAAACAGCCGCCTTGCTGGCGTCCAGCTCTCAGGGTTAATCACTGTTTTCTCTCCACAGCCTCTTAAATGCTAATGTGCCAGTCGAAATGTCAGCCCCAGATAGAAATGGCTGACTCGAGCCTAAAAGCAAAACCCTCATCATTTCCAAGGAGAAATGAGTCCCTCCATGACCCCTATTCTTAAGGCAGGTTTGTCCTGCCCAGAAAGGAGGAAGGCTGGAATTAGAGGGGTAGGTGGGTGATTTTGAGCCTGGTTCCTAGGAATTCAGACAAAGCAGCGTTATGAGGGGTCTCCTTTTAGTACCTATTTTTGGTCTGTTTGGATTTTTAGAGCATTTAAAACAGTGGCCTTAGAGATGTTTGCTCTTATCACTGTGACATCATCCTCCTCAAATAACAGGATTATACGAGCTAACTTTACACTTCAGTATGGTTACACTGCATACACAAGTAATTACACCCAGTCATTTTAGTGATCTGGTTCATCCCATGCTCCAAATATTGTTACACAGAGTGTCATTTATTTGCAACCCTAAGTTAGTCTAAGCCCTACCGAATGAATGGCAGAAACATTCCACAAAAATGCCTGATTCTATAATAAATGTGACACAACACAACACAAATCACATGTTAAAAATCCTAGTATCAAGCACACCTCCTTCCTCGAATCCCCTCCCGCATGCAGTTACCCCAGATTACTCAGTTTGTATGCTTCTTCAATACCTTTAAAACAAACACAGAAAAGCAAAGGACACACAGGCTGACGGCAGAGCCACAGTCTACTTACTCCTCAAAAGGAACTTAAGGCCAACGCTGGCCATACCCACTCTTTCTACTCCCAAGCCTGAGTCATACAGAAAATAGTCAGGAAGAAAGCCCCCCAAATGCCATCAGACACCTACCGCTATGGACCCAGAAGATGTGGCAACAAATACTTTGATAACCATTTTGATGGTCGGAAAGAGGACTCCCCCCAACACACCCCTTGAGGGGACAGACGCTAGACAGATCCTGACAGTGACACAGACAAGCCAGCACCAGGTGGGAGCTGGCAGCAGCCCAGGGCCCGTCTGTGCCCCTCCACTGCCTGCTTCAACCTAAGCTCTGCCTCTCTGAGGAGCATTCCAGACATCCTGGGCTTACCCCTCCATTGGCCCAGCAATATTTGGGGATCTGTCAGGAAAATACCTGATTGGTTGATAAAAGCAGCCACTGGCCCTTTGCCCTTATTTCTTTAGATGGCCGACAACAGTCCCTAAAAGGCAGGGCTGTGTGGCACACCAATCAGAGCCCTGCAGAGAGAGGCCGAGGGAGGGGAGCTGGGGCCCTGGGCGACAGAGGAGCAGAGACAAGGAGGGCAGTGCTCAGGAGCCGGAAAAGCCCAGAAAACACCAGCTCAGTCCCAGCTTTCATGAGTAAACAGAAAGGGTCAGAATGGCCACGGAGGCCTTTAAATAAAGAGCAGTTTCCTTACTCTAAAGTTTTCTGGCAGGTTTTAAAAAACTTCAGTGAACTGTCATACAACAGATTTCTTTATGAGTGTCCTGTTTCATTTTCTCCCTGTATCACCTGTTTCTCCTAAAGAGCAGCTGACAGGCTGTAAGTCCGGGGAAAGGAAATCCCAGGGCAAAATACCTCTAAAAATCAAAATCAGTCAAAGGGAGAAATAAAATTTTAAATCCATTTATTGCTTACAAACTGCAGTCTGGGCCCTCCTCTCTTTCCTGCTCCAGCAGAAGCAAAACCGGCCCTCCCCTCACCTCTCGGGTACAGATAAGCAGATAAGCCCTCCTTGCCCAGGTAATTGCCCAATGATATGGAGGTGAGCTTCTCTCCACCCCTGAGAAATGATGCAAGTGCACTGAAGCCATACTTATTTCCACCTCTGAACACCTATTGATATGCAGATATACTAAAGCCAGGCGAGATATTCTGGAAATATTACAATTTTACCCATACAGGCCAAGGGGACCATGTGAGGTGTCACTGACATCCCAGATGAGGTGGGGAGGTAGTGTGTGGCTTGTCAGTACAGATGACTTCAACAAGCAAATTGTTTTACTGATTTAGCGATGTTGGGAAAGCGGGGTGGAGGTGGGGGTGGGGATGGGAATAAATGGTCTGTTTATAACAGGCTCTCTCCATCTTACTTATGTAAGTAATTTGAATTGTGTTAAAAGTCAGAGGAATTACAAATCTAGTTAAGAAGGCCAAACGTGAGCCCCCGATCTTTTCTAATGAATTGCAAAATCAAGATCAAGGACTTTAGGGGCAGAGGCACGGGGGCTATAAGTTACTTCTTAAGTAACTAAGTTGCTCTCTTATTTTGTTTAAATTGTCTGCTACTCCTGAAAGTGGTGGCACTGGTGGCCTGGAGCAGGGAGGGATCTGCACCCACCACCTTCCCAGAGTCCCAGAAGCCTGGAGGCCTACTCCCCTCCCAATCAGATAGGTGCCTTGGATGAGGAAAGACATCCTGTTCCTGGAATATAGCTCAAACTCATTTACACCAGGATGGATGGTTGAGATGACTCCACCACAATTCAACTTAAAGCCTCTAGATGCAAACTTTACTCCCCAAATAAGGCCGTTGGTGAAGAAGATTAATGGTTCCCCAAATTTAAGTCACTAGCATTATAAATTTTAAAGCCCACCAAGGACAATAGGTCATTTTAGCTTTTCTGCATTTTCAAAATTTCTAAAGTAGATACTACTTTTGTCATAGAAAAAAGAGTCTACCACATGAGCATGCTATTTTTCTCCAAATATTAAGTAATAAGTATGCATACTTTTTTTTTTGAGGCTTCAATCGGGTTTTTTTGTTTTTTCTTTGGTATCATTAAGCTACAATTACATGAGCAACATTATACTTACTAGACTACCCCTACTAGACTCCCCCCATTATCAAGTCCCCCCACCAACCCCATTACAGTCACTGTCCATCACTGTAGTAAGATGATATAGAATCACTACTTGTCTTCTCTGTGTTATACTACCTTCCCCGTGCCCCCCCCACATTATGTGTGCTAATCGTAATGCCCCTTTTCCCCCCTTATCCCTCCCTTCCCACCCATCCTCCACAGTCCCTTTCCCTTTCGTAACTGTTAATCCATTTTTGGGTTCCGTGAGTCTGCTGCTATTTTGCTCCTTCAGTTTTCTCTTTGTTCTTGCACTCCACAGATGGGTGAACTCATTTGATACTTGTCTTTCTCTGCCTGGCTTATTTCACTGAGCATAATACCCTCTAGCTCCATCCATGTTGTTGCAAATGGTAGGATTTGTTTTCTTCTGATGGCAGAATAATATTCCATTGTGTATATATACCACATCTTCTTTATCCATTCATCTACTTATGGCACATAGGTTGCTTCCATTTCTTGGCTATTGTAAATAGTGCTGTGATAAACATAGGGGTGCATATGTCTTTGTCAAACTGGGCTGCTGCATTCTTAGGGTAAATTCCTAGGAGAGGGATTCCTGAGGCAAATGGTATTTCTATTTTGAGTTTTTTGAGGAACCTCCATACAGCCTTCCACAATGGCTGAACTAATTCACATTCCCACCAGCAGTGTAGGAGGGTTCCCTTTTCTCCACATCCTCACCAACATTTGTTGCTGTTTGTCTTTTGCATGGTGGCCATCCTAACTGGTGTGAGGTGATATCTCATTGTGGTTTTAATTTGCATTTCTCTGATAATTAGGAATGTGGAGCATCTTTTCATGTGCCTGTTGGCCATCTGAATTTCTTCTTTGGAGAAGTGTCTGTTCAGATCCTTGGCCCATTCTTTAATTGGATTATTTGCTTTTTCTTTGTTGAGGTGCATGAGCTCTTCATATATTTTGGATGTCAATCCTTTATTAGATATGTCATTTATGAATATATTCTCCCATACTGTAGGATGCCTTTTTGTTCTACTGATGGTGTCCTTTGCTGTACAGAAGTTTTTCAGCTTGATATAGTCCCACTTGTTCATTTTTGCTTTTGTTTCCCTTGTCCGGGGAGATATGTTCATGAAGAAGTCGCTCATGTTTATGTCCAAGAGATTTTTGCCTATGTTTTTTCTAAGAGTTTTATGGTTTCATGACTTACATTCAGGTCTTTGATCCATTTTGAGTTTACTTTTGTGTATGGGGTTAGACAATGATCCAGTTTCATTCTCTTACATTGAGCTGTCCAGTTTTGCCAACACAAGCTGTTGAAGAGGCTGCCATTTCCCCATTGTATATCCATGGCTACTTTATCATATATTAATTAACTGTATATGTTTGGGTTAATGTCTGGACTCTCTATTCTGTTCCACTGGTCTGTGGGTCTGTTCTTGTGGCAGTACCAAATTGTCTTGATTACTGTGGCTTTGTAGTAGAGCTTGAAGTTGGGAAGTGAGATCCCCCCTGCTTTGTTATTCCTTCTCAGGATTGCTTTGGCTATTCGGGGTCTTTTGTGGTTCCATATGAATTTTAGAACTATTTACTTCAGTTCACTGAAGAATGCTGTTCGTATTTTGATAGGGATTGCACTGAATCTGTAGATTGCTTTAGGCAGGATGGCCATTTTGACAATATTAATTCTTCCTATCCAAGAACATGGGATGAATTTCCATTTGTTGGTGTCCTCTTTAATTTCTCTTATGAGTGTCTTGTAGTTTTCAGGGTATAGGTCTTTCACTTCCTTGGTTAGGTTTATTCCTAGGTATTTTATTCTTTTTGATGCAATTGTGAATGGAATTGTTTCCCTGATTTATCTTTCTGCTAGTTCATCATTAGTGTATAGGAATGCACCAGATTTTTGTGAATTAATTTTCTATCATGCAATTTTCCTGAATTCAGATATCTGTTCTAATAGTTTTGGAGTGGAGTCTTTAGGGTTTTTATGTACAATATCATGACCTCTGCAAATAGTGACCATTTGATTTCTTCTTTACCAATCTGGATGCCTGCTATTTCTTTATTTTGTCTGATTTCTCTGGCTAGGACCTCTAGTACTATGCTGAATAAAAGTGGGGAAAGTGGGCATCCCTGTCCTGTTTCCGATCTTAGGTGAAAAGCTTTCAGCTTCTAGCTGTTAAGTATGATGTCGGCTGTGGGTTTGTCATATATGGCCTTTATTATGTTGAGGTACTTGCCCTCTATACCTATTTTGTTGAGAGTTTTTATCATGAGTGGATGCTGAATTTTGTCAAATGCTTTTTCAGCATCTATGGAGATGATCATGTGCTTTTTGTCCTTCTTTTTATTGATGTGGTGGATGATGTTGATGGATTTTCAAATGTTGTACCATCCGTGCATCCCTGAGATGAATCCCACTTGATCATGGTGTAGGATCCTCTTGATGTATTTTTGAATTCGGTTTGCTACTATTTTGTTGAGTATTTTTGCATCTATGTTCATCAGGGATATTGGTCAGTAGTTTTCTTCTTTTGTGGTGTCTTTGCCTGGTTTTCGTATTACAGTGATGCTGGCATCACAGAATGAGTTTGGAAGTCTTTCCCCCTCTTCTATTTTTTGGAGAACTTTAAGGAGAATGAGTATTATCTCTTCTCTAAATATCCGATAAAATTCAACAGTGAATCCATCTGGTTTGGGGGTTTTCTTCATAGGTAGTTTTTTGATTACCAATTCAATTTCACTGCTGGTAATTCGTCTGTTTAGATTTTCTGTTTCTTCCTGGGTCAGTCTTAGAAGGTTGTATTTTTCTAGAAAGTTGTCCATTTCTTCTAGGTTATCCAGTTTGTTAGCATATAGATTTTCATAGTATTCTCTAATAATTCTTTGTATTTCTGTGGTGTCTGTCGTGATTTTTCCTCTCATTTCTGATTCTGTTTATGTGTGTAGATTCTCTTTTAATAAGTCTGGCTAGGGGTTCATCTATTTTGTTTATTTTTTCAAAGAACCAGCTCTTGGTTACATTGATTTTTTTCTATGGTTTTATTCTTCTCAATTTTATTTATTTCTTCTCTCATCTTTATTATGTCCCTCCTGATGACTTTGAGCCTCATTTGTTCTTCTTTTTCCAATTTCAATAATTGTCACTTTAGACTAACTATTTGGGATTATTCTTCATTGTTTAAATAGGCCTGGATTGCAATATACTTTCCTCTTGGAACTGCCTTTGCTGCGTCCCACAGAAGTTGGACGTTTGTGCTGTTGTTGTCATTTGTCTCCATATATTGCCTGATCTCTGTTTTAATTTTGTCGTTAATTCATTGATTATTTAGGAGCATGTTGTTAAGCCTCCATGTGTTTGTGAGCCTTTTTGTTTTCTTTCTAAAATTTATTTGTAGTTTTATACCTTTGTGATCTGAGAAGTTGGTTGGTAGAATTTCAATATTTTTCAATTTACTGAGGTTCTTTTAGTGGCCTAGTATGTGGTTTATTCTGGAAAATGTTCCATGTGCACTTGAGAAGAATGTGTATCCTGCTGCTTTTGGGTGTAGAGTTCTGTAGATGTCTGTTAGGTCCATCTGTTCTAGTGTGTTGTTCAGTGGATCTGTGTCCTTATTTTCTGTCTGGTTGATCTGTCCTTTGGAGTGTGTGGTGTGTTGAATTCTCCTAAAATGAATGCATTACTTTCTGTTGCCTCCTTTAATTCTGTTAGCATTTGTTTCAAATATGTTGGCACTCCTGTGTTTGGTGCATATGTACTTATAATGGTTATATAGTCTTGCAGGACTGACCCCTTTATTATTATGTAATGTCCTTCTTTTTCTCTTGCTACTTTCTTTATTTTGAAGTCTATTTTGTCTGATACAAGTACTGCAACACCTGCTTTTTTCTCCCTGTTGTTTGCATAAAATGTCTTTTCCCATCCCTTCACTTTTAGTCTTTGTATATTTTTGGGTTTGTGGTGAGTCTCTTGTAAGCAGCATATAGATGGGTCTTTTTTTTTATGCATTCTATTACTCTGTGTCTTTTGATTGGTTCACTCATTCCATTTACATTTATGGTGATTACTGATAGGAATATGTACTTATTGCCATTGCAGGCGTTGGATTCGTGGTTACCAAATGTTCAAGGGTAGCTTGTTTACTATCTAACTTAACCCTATTATTAAGCTATTATATACACAGTCTGATGATTCTTTATTTCTCTCCCATCTTATTCTTCCTCCTCCATTCTTTATATGTTAGGTGTTTTATTCCATACACTTTTGTGTTTCCTTTGACTGTTTTTGTGGATAGTTGATTTTATTTTTTGCCTTTAGTTACTATTTGGATGGTCTGCTTTCTTTGCTGTGATTTTATTTTCTCTGGTGACATCTATTTACCTTTAGGAGTGCTTCCATCAAGAGCAGTCCCTTTAAAAATATCCTGTAGAGGTGGTTTGTGGGAGGCAAATTCCCTCAACCTTTGATTGTCTGGGAATTGTTTAATCCCTCCCTCAAATTTAAATTTTCATAGTGCTGGATAAAGTATTCTTGGTTCAAGGCCCTTCTGTTTCATTGCATTAAATATATCATGCCATTCTCTTCTGGCCTGTAGGGTTTCTGTTGAGAAGTCTGATGATAACCTAATGGGTTTTCCTTGGTAAGTGATCTTTTTTCTCTCCGGCTGCCTTTAATACTCTGTCCTTGTCTTTGATCTTCGCAATTTTAATTACCATGTGTCTTGGTGTTGTCCTCCTTGGGTCGCTTGTGTTGGGAGATATGTGGGCTTCCATGGTCTGAGAGACAATCTCCTTCCCCAGCTTGGGGAAGTTTTCAGCAATTATTTCTTCAAAGATACTCTATCCCTTTTTCTCTCTCTTCTTCTTCTTGTACCCGTATAGTGCGAATATAGTTCTGTATGGATTGGTCACACTCTTCTCTTAACATTCTTTCATTCCTAGAGATTCTTTTCTCTCTCTCTGCCTCAGCTTCTTTGTACTCCTGTTCTCTGATTTATATTCCATTAATAGTCTCTTCCACCTCGTCCAGTCTGTTCTTAATCCCATCTATTTGATTGTTTCATTTGTGTTACCTCCCTCCGGACTTCATCCCTTAGCTCTTGCGTATTTCTCTGTAGGTCCATCAGCATGGTTATGACTTTTATTTTGAATTCTTTTACAGGGAGATTGGTTATATCTATCCCACTAGGCCCTCTCTCTGGAGTTGTCTGAGTGATTTTTGACTGGACCAGATTCTTCTTTCTTTTCATGGTAATAGAAGTGGTCGCAGGCAGGTGGCACGTGTGTCAGCTGGGAGAACAATGTCCTTTCTTGCTTGTTTTTCACTTTGCCTTCTCTGCAGCCTGTGCCCGCACACAGAGGTAGTCTCTGGGATAATCTCCTGAGCTGCTGTGGGCAGAGCCACCCTCAGGCTAGCCTAGTGCATTGTGCGGGATGGCAGCCATGCCCAGGGTATTCAACTGCGAGGACGGCACCCCTTCACTCCTTCTGGACCTTGCTCTGGCTTCCACTGCCTGTGCCAGTTACCCACACAGCAGGAGGCAGTCTCTTGATAATCCCCTGAGCAACCATGGGCAGGGCTGCCCTCAGGTTAGCCTAGAGCACCACGGGGTTTGCAGCCATGCCAGGTGTATTCTCCTGCGAAGACGGCACCCCTTCATGCCTTCCAGACATTGCTCTGGCTTGCGCTGCCTGTCCAGTTTAGCTGCACCCTCGGAGGAGAGTCTGTGTGGTTGCTGTGGGTAGGGCTGCTCACTGGTTGCACCAGTCCGTTTGTAGCACCGGCCGGGGGGAATGAAAGGTAGGCTGCTTATCACTGTCGGGGGCTTTGGGGCTGCTTTACCCAGCAGGTGGTTCCCAGCCTGCTGGGCTGAGTGTGCTGGGACGATTTTGTTCAGCTGTTGGGCTCTTGTACCCTTTTAAGACTTTTAAAAAAGCACCTGCTTTTCTTCTGCCCAGGGGAGCCGGCTGTGGGGACCCACTCTCAGTCTCCATCTTGGATCCTGCCCTTCTGTTTCGCTATTCTCCAGTACACCATGCAATGTGTGTCTGTGGTCCCAGGGCAGAACACCAGAGCTGGTTATTTAGCAGTCCTGTGCTTCCATTCCCTTCCCACTCTGATTCTTTTCCTCCCACAAGTGAGCTGAGGTGGCGGGAGTGCTTGAGTCCCGCTGGGTCATGGCTTTGTATCTGACCTGCTTCATGAGATGCTGAGTTCTCGCAGATGTAGATGTAGTCTGGCTGTTGTACTGTATCTTCTGGTCTCTCATTTAGGAATAGTTGTAGTTGTTGTATTTTCAAAAATATATGTGGTTTTGGGAGATTTCCACTGCCCCGCTCATGCTGCCATCTTGAGCCTAAAATCCTGTCCATTGATACTTGTTAAAAAATTAGACGTGTGTTAACTCTGGTAAATTGAAGTCCTTGTGCTATAGATGTATACTTGTGTTTCCTTCCAAAGTCATCAGGATTTATTCATCTTTGTGTTACCCACCCATTTAGAACATTTTTACATAGTAATCACCCTGTTAAGTGTATCTACATGGAATAGCCAGTACTCTTGGGAAAAGAAGTATTTTGGCCATGTATTATCAGAGGCCAGGTGTACTTGCGTCTGTGTGCTTCTGTTTTACTTCTAGTACCTAACAAATTTTGTTTGTAGAATTTTTCTCTGGAAAATAACTTCTTCCACATAGAGTTAATATGAATCTATTCTTCTAATACCTAGCAAATGCCTCGGCCTTGTCTGCCATGGAATTATATATAATACCTGATAGCATACAGGATTCACAGCCTGAAAAGTATTTCAGCCATAAAATGCCATGTTTTCCAGACTCTGGTGCCACTGAGTTTTTTCCTTATTCTCTTAAACAAATCCTTTATCAGACTGGGAAAGAGCTAAGCCTGATTTTAATTATTTTGGCAGATCCTTATCAACTAAAGGAAGTGGTAAAAGATCTAGAAACACAGCTCAAAACCTCAGATCTAGAAAAGCAGCATTTCCAGGTAATTTATTTACTATCTTTTATCTCTGTAAGAATCTGTAAACAGAGGACCATGAATTTGAGAACTAACTAGTGAACATCCTAAGTGGGCATTAAAGCTAAAACTGTCTCTTTACCAGATGGCTCTTTTCCAGGTAGAACCCCTACAGTTTCCCTAATCATAAATACATTTATAAGAATTTGATGATTATTCATTAAAAATTAGGTATTTGTGAAGAAATTATAAATGAGGCCTAAACCAAGGAATTTTAACCAAAATAATTTCAATATTGTGAATACCCAAGTCTTTTTGGTTGACACATTGGGAGGATTTTGCTTAAAGAAAGATTAAATCCCCTGTAATTTCAGAGTTGATAAGTTTTAGTCAAAGACTAGGACATAACTTACAAGTAATTTGATTTGACAGTTAACGAGTTAAGTGAGTTATACTGTCTAATGAGGCCTTAAGAACACAATCTTAAGGACATACTTCTGCCTTTATATTTGACCATTCTGGAAACTTTGGCTTTCATGTTTGTAACTAAATTTCCTTAGTTCAAATCTAGAAAATGTATTGTATTCCTCTACACAGCTTTTTAAGATTGTATGTTTCTATTAGGAGGAAGTAAAAAAGCTGAAGAACTGGAAAATTTTGATCCTTCAATTTACGAAGAAATCAAAGATCTGAAGTATAATTACAAAGAAGAAGTGAAAAAGAATATTCTCTTGGAAAAGAAGCTCAAAAAACTTTCTGAACAGTTTGTGGAGTTGAATTAACTAGTCCAGTTGCTGCTTCTGAGCAGCTGGAAGATGAAGAAGAAAGTCCTACTAATTTCCCCACTTATTAACTATTTCAGATAAAATTCCACCTGGAAATCAAGCAAGTCTCTGAGCTACATGATTTCCTCCCCAATACCTTGTACTTTTATCTAAATTGGAAGTTTTAGTACATAAAACTATGATATTTATAACATATTAGAAAAGTATATTTTTGAAGACTTTTAGAATAATTTATGGTTTATCAAACAGGCAATAAGCTATGATGCATTTCTGTACGTTCACGTTTGAAGTTTTTTGGTTTGAGGGTAAATAATGATTTTAAAATTGGAGTATTATATATACTTACATACTTACATGTGTTAAGGTTTTCAAATCATTTATATATATGTTGTGAAGTTGAGCCATGTTTTGTTAAATATATAAGATTAAATTCAGCTTTAAATATTTAATTTTGAAAAAAATGATCAAAAATTGTTGGTTTCATTGTTGTCTTTTAATTCCTACCCTCCTATGATAGACAGAATCGAACCTTTGTACAAGCAGGAGAGCTTACTACATTACATTTTCAAGTCCAAAGTAAAATTTATTCGTTGATTCTAAATAAACTTTTGAACAGATATTTGCAATTGGGAAATTCATTTCCTCAAATGCTAGAAGGCATACTGCTATATTAGACACTGAATAATTAGGAATCTTGAGACATTTTTACCTTTTAAACAGGGGAGGGTATTGAAGATTCAAATATAACAATAGGCTGCTTTTTAATGACATTTCCAGTTTATACATCAAGTATTATATCTTTCAGCCTAATAAATTTTGATGATCTATTTTTGAAAAATAATTAAACAAACAGTATCAAAGGCATAATCATACTTGTTCAGGTTCATGTTGATTATACCTGGTTTTGAATTCATGTAAGTATCTGGAACTGGCCAGCACAAACCAAGATGAAGGCGGTGGACCTGAAGAGAGAAAAAGCTTTAGCCTATGTTATCTTCATTCATTTACAAATATTTGAGTGCCTACCATCTGCCAGGCACTATGTAAGGCTCTACTTTATCTTACCCTTGTTTTTTCATAGCTGTTCTCCTCCTGACATATTACATATTTACTTGTTTATTGTCTATCTTCCCCATTAGAATGTGAGCTTCATGAAGGCAGAGCCATTGTTTTGTTGACTCTGTATTTCCAGCACCCAGAAACATGCCAGGAACATAATCAGGTGGCTCCATAAATATTTAATGCAGAAAGAGTCTGTTGCTTAGTACAGAGGCTAGCCAATTGAAAACATGGGGTCAGAGGCGTTCTAACCAAAGGGAATGTCATGTGACAGAGTAGTGTTTTTTGCTTTGCTTGTAATAAGTATGCTTACAATATACACAGTGTGGATGTGTTTAAGAGAGATGGGGGAAGAGAGCAGTTTTGGAAAGTTAAGCAGAAAAATCTTGGTGACATTTAACAGTCTTATGCAGGGAAGGAACATTTTCAATTTAGGAGGGTGATAATTCAAGCTTAATCTTGACTTAAAATTAAACAGCCAATTGGTTGTATAGAAGTACACAGATTCAACTGACGTAACACTTCAGAACTGGCAACTGCATGTATGAAGTAATGGAGAGAGAGGTTAAAAATGATTTCTAAGTTTTTGGCTTCGGTTAACTGTTAGTCAGGGAGCTGATATAAGTAGGTCTAGTTTTGAACATTACAGATTTCAAGAACCTGTGAGAAATCAAATAGGTAATTCCAGGAGACAAAAAGGGCACAAAATGTAAAGTAATTCACTCGGTATGTATTTACCTGTCATCTTAGCACTCTTTTAACTCAGTAAGTTCTATAATCAAGCAAGTTTGGGAAATACTGAGTTAACCTAAGTCGGTACAGAATGTCTCAGAGAGAAATACTGTGCCACATGAACTTCTGAGAAGGGGATATGCAGTGACGCTGGGTTTGCCGGGTATTTTTACAATGTTAATTCTGAAGCACATCTAGAAGAATCCGTGCACCGGAGAATGAACACACACTGGGAAACACAATTTCATCATACAAACGATGGTGGCTTGTGAGAGTAAGTTAAATTTCTTCACTGCATGTCAGAATTACTGCAATTTGTGTAGAGTATTTTAGTGCCATTTCTACTTTGTTTTAGGAACGCAAGACAACATAATGCCACAAGCTGTTTTCTGCCATTACCTTGATTAAACAGCCATCATTGCAATGCCATACTATTCCTTCAATTTTACCCTCTTTGCAACCTTCAAACCAGGACAACAGATTGCTGTGCTTCAAGCTAGGTAGATTTCTTATTTGAAACGCTCCATGTGGTATAAGAAGATGTAATGGATGCTTCTTGCTTCCTAACCCTAAATGGTAAAAATTTGCCATTAGCCATACAAGTTTCAAAAAGAATGATGACATCTACCTCTCCAAATAAAAAAGCCTTTGAAAGTAACTAAGACTAAATCTAACAAATAGTTTAGCTGATTTCCTTGAAGAGAGATATACTACAAGTGCTCTCACTTAGAAGTGGTGCCTTATGCATTAAATCTAAATTTCACCTTCGTGCACTCAGTAACACCAGGGGGGCAAGCCATGACCTTCAGCACAAATCCAGCCGTATGCCTGTTTTTTTGTAAGTTTCAATGGAACACAGTCACACCCATTCATTTAAGAACTGCCTGCAGCCTATTACAGATGTATGGCCCACAAAAACCTAAATGTTTCCTATCTGGCCTTTTAAAGAAAACGTCTGCCAAGCCCTCCTCTACACCAACAGCCACATTCACCTATGACTTAACGTTTGCCCAAAGCCATGCCTATCTCTGAGACCCTGTATATTCACTACCTTAGCTTCTTTTCCACTAGCCAGTCAGTAGGCTCCTGATCTCCATATAAGATTTCCCTATTCCAGCTTTAATATCCTTGGGTCTGTCTTCATCCCTGACAACAATGTGCCCCATAGTGCCCTCAGGACATGGACTCAATCCATCATATACATTTTGATGTTTGATATGCTATTCACTGCCAATTCTTTATTTACTCTTAGCTCTTAATTAATACTAAATTAATTACCTAGCCATGAAAATCACATCATGATTGTCATTCAACTCAATTCACTATCTTAAAAAGCAACAAGAAGTTACACTTGATTATGCTTCATAAAATAGTAGTGTAATATAGTACAGCAAAGAATGAGACTAAAATCAGCCCTGGAGATTAGTGAAATTTTAAGAGTTATGTGTAAATTTCTCCAAGTACATAAAATTACTAAAAATGACTATAATCCTAGGAAGCTATGTAACTCGAATTTATCAGTCATGTTTTTAGTCTGTGTTTTTAAATTGAACCGAGAAAGGTCTCTTTATAAATGACTGTTACTACAATGACCAAGAAAAAGGCTTGACTTACCATACGGGTTTCCGTTCACATTTGTTCCTACAAGCTCCAGTGTCTGTTCTAAGAGATCGGGCAGAGGCGCGGCAGTAATTTCCAGGAGACCAGGCTCCTCAGGGTGACACTGCAGCACCAGGGCAACTTCACACTCATAGTTAACCACGGAGGAGTGCCAGCAATACTGTGTACTGGTTTCCTCCACTGGTACCAACCTATCATTTTAAGGAAAAACGTGCTTTCACTACACTGTTTTTCTTTGGATGGTGACAAAGTCATCTTTATTTTTGTTGTAAATTTTCCAATTTTCTGGATACCCTATCAAACAGAGATACCACTTTTAAAATTGTTAAGTTTTACTATTTTCTTAATCATGATCTCTTTTTAATAATAAGGTTTCCTTTTTTATTCTGCTTAGGAATTAACCTGTTTACTTATTTACAGAGCACCCAACATTCCTTTACTAGAAAGTTCACCTTTTCAGTAAGAACTGAGCACCATTCCAAGCAAAGCATAAAACCTTTAATGAATCTCTCTACCGCCTCTGCAGTTCAGGAACAGACATATGCAGTAAGTGCTCTACAATTGATTATATTGTTCCAACATTTACTGCACAATTTCCTGATTCCACATGTACTGAATGTTATTGCTATTCCTCCGCTAACTCCTGTTGCCAGAAGAGAATCATTCCCCCTGCCCCAAAACAGACAAACTAGGACATATGGACCACTGTGACCAACATCATCTTTGGCCTTCATTACTCATCCAGATTACTATGATGACCTGGCCACCAGTCTGGTCTACCAGTCTCCAGTGAAACCCACCCCATAGCTCTATTTCAAAAATTTAAATTCCATTTTGCTGTATCCCTAATAATCACCTTCAGGATAAACTTCAAACGTTTTTAGATGGAATACACACCCCTATAAGATCTGAGTAGATTCCAATCTTCATCCTCAACATTTTAGTTTCCTCTAATGTCATACACCCTCAACATTCCAGCCACAATGAAGCACTACATGACATTTCCAGAGGACTACATAACCTGACCTTCCCTTTCTCCTTGCTGGTAACTTCTGGTTCTTAAGCTTCAGAACAGATGCTCACCCCACCTAGAAGCCCCCTCTAACCACCATGGGCTAAACTAGAACTCTTCCTCTTGTATCCAGCTGCACCCTGTGTATTCTTTCCTTTTAGTTGTTAACTCATTCTACTATTAGTGGTGGATTTTCGCTAAAGTCTAAAACATCATCAAGGATAAGGGTTCTGATCTTCATTTTTTTATTACCAGAACTGGCAAGTATTTTGAATATTACAGGTACTCAGAGCACCCCTGTTGTATTGAACTTTAATCTGGGGTACCCTACTTGGTACACTTTTGCAAAAATTTTCCCATCCCCAGAAAAACTCCGTGGGAGACACCTATGTTCACCTCCCTCTACTGAGAAAGTCTTCTAGGATCTTTGCAAAAACTACACATATACTGTTACCCCCAATATAAAAGGTAAAGGCTCCTTAATATCTTATTTCAGACTACATCAATCACACTGCCTATCCTGACAATTTCAAGGCTACTCCCACAATGCTTTACTAATTTCTGCAGACTACAGGTAAGTTAATGGTCCTCCTTAGAAAAGATTATAAACCCCAGAGAACATTCTTGATATGAGTATATCATTAGTATATATTGTTAAACTTAACACAGACTCAGAAAGTTTGTGCTATACAGATAAATATAGTGAAGAACCAGATTAAAATTAAATTCTGTAATTTCTGACTGAATGGCTCTTTTGTTCTTTATACTATTAAATACAAAACTTCATTTTAGAAGCATTTTAACGATACCAGGAATGTGTCCATTTTCATCAGGCGTGGGATTCCCATTTCATTGCTCTATTTCCTTCGCTGGGATCCAGCCCTCTGGGACAGGTTTGAAGTCCTCCTCAACATTCCAAAAAAATTCTAAAAGAGTTAAATAATCTTACATGTGGCAACACTTTAAAAAATATCAAATACTGAACAATTTCAAAGTGCGAACAGCTAACAAACCCTACTGTATCAGGTATATAATTATTCTCCATTCATCACTACAATAATATAACTATATTTCTCAGGGTCAGGGTACTAACACTTCATATTTTCAATTTTTAGCTCACCCTCTATAAATAGTGGAAAACACTAACTAAAGTAGCAAGATTCCAGTATATGTAGATTTATGATGGCTTTTTGAGTCACTACGAATAAAAACACATACATATAAATAAGCGGATGTACAAGGATGACTTATATCACCTTACATAATATTGAGACATTTTAGTGTAATAAAAATATTAATAATCCTTTGGGATTTGTGCCTGATGCAAATTACATTTGTCTCTTAGGCACACAAAACCAAAATGTGTTGCTCATTAGAGTACATAAATAGTAATTTGTAGTCTCAATAAAGTTAATATAATAAAAAGTCACAGAAATGTTAGGAAGACAACTTAAAATATTTTTCAAGAATATTCTTTTATGTATTAAGATACTCAATTGTAATTTTCTTTTCCCAAGGTGCTTACATTGTATAAAAGATGTAAGAAATATCATAACCAAAAATTACTGCTTACTTAAATCATGAAAAGCTTTAAGAAAAATAAAAAAAAAAAGACTCACTAACCTTTTGAGTTTTGTTTTGAACATAGAAAACTTTTAAATCTTTTCTCAGCTTGTTTGTTAGGCTTTCTATCTAGCCGAGCCCAAAGATATGGCTGACCTAAAAAAAATAATAAAAGGATAAGAAAAGTTTAAGATGAAAACAATAAAACATCTTGAAAGACATTTCAGCATGAAATTTTTCAATAAAGAGCGGGATCATCTAAGGAAGGAGCTGTAGAAGGCAGGGAAACAGGCAGTCTGACAGACACGGCCTACCTGGGGGACCTGGCGATGTAGAAGACTTTAAGTCTTTTTTTAAAGGATGACGGGATGAAATAAAAAGTAAGTTACCCTTTCATAAGGACATTCCAGAACCATCTTTTACCAGTAACTAGCACTGGAGAAACTAAAGCTGCCTCTATACTAAATGGAATCCCAACCAGATGCTTGTATTCACACCTTCCCTAAAACATAACTACATGCTAGAAGGGTTAATTACCAAAAACCTGGAATTAGGTTCTGCATGGCTTTGACCCCTGATCGAGACATGAAACACTAGTCATAGTGATGCATTATAACCAAGGATCTGAGAAGTTACAGGGCAATGTATCTGCATTCTTTACTGGTAACAGTTAAAGACTAATGAGCTGCACGTGGTCTCAGTGAGCACCCTGGAGGCTCTCTGCTTTTGAGGCTGGTTACCTAGCAAGAAGATAGCAAATCCCCACTTGGTCCTGATTTCACAAAACGTGCCCTGCCAGGACCTTGGGGGTGGGGTGACAATAGGAACTCTAGCTGGCCTCACTTAGACCCTTTGCTGAGATAGTCTTTGGCTACAGTACACATCCTTAGGTTAATGCCCTTGCTATACTGAGTAGTGTAATAAACAGGATTTGCTAGCATTGCCATTTTGGGTCCCGGCAAGGCACTCTTCTTCAACTGCCACCATTATACATAATCACACGCAATGATGTACAATGGCATTTCTTCATATAAATATAAAAGTCTAAAATTTTCTTACACTTTTTTCAAACATATAAATGAGAGAGTAATTATTGATTTAGTTTGGTTCAGACCTTCTGTATTACTAATTACTATCCCAATAAATAACCAGATTAAAATCATACTCTGATTTCTGCTGGAATGGACCTTTTGCTCTTTTTACTAGTAAACGTAAAAAACTTATTTCATTGATACCCATTAAAATGGCTATTATCAACAACAACAACAAAAAAGTGTTGGTGAGGATGTGGTGAAATTAGACCTCTTGTATACTGTTGGTGGGAACTTTTGTACACTGTTGTTAAATGGTGAGGCTACTATGGAAACAGTATGACAGTTTCTCAAAAAATTACAAATAGGATTACCACAGGATTCAGCGGTTCCACTTCTGGATGTATAACAAAAAGAACTGGAAGCAGGGTCGCAGAGATATTCATGCCCTGTGCTCACGGCAGCACTGCTCACAGCAGCCACAAGGTGGGAGCAGCCCGAGCACACACTGATGGCTGCATGGTATACACATGAGATTATGTGGTGGATACAAACATCATGTATGACATACCACTCAGCCTTAAAAAGGAAGAGACGTTCTGACATGTACTACAAAATGGATGAAACTTGAAGACACTATGCCAAGTGATTCATTTAGCCAGTCCCAAAGGGACAAACACTGTGTAACTTCCCTTACAGGAGCTCTCCAAAGGAGCTACAATCATAGGGACCAGACAGAAGGGTGGTGGCCAAGGGCCGGGAGGGGGAACGCAAGGTCAGCTGTGCACACGACCTAACTGCACACTTACAAATGGTTAACATGGTAAATTTTGTCACGTATTTTATAATTAAAAATGAAAAACATGCATTTCAGAAGAGATTTCTTAGTACTAGGAATGCATTTCATTTTCATTTAACTACTCTGTTTCTCCTGCTGGAATTCAAAGGTTATTTCATACAGAAAAATCACAAAGATTATTTCTCTTTTCAATCTACTTTTTCCCTTACATTTATATTTGCTGACAATTTCCATTTTAATTTCTACCTTTTTAAGGCACATTAAAAAGAAATGAATTACAGACCCTGCCAACAGTGAAAGAAAACAATGGAATCAGCCCTGGGCTCAGCGGAGTGAGAACAAGCTCCAGGGTCGGGTAAACGAGGTTCCAGGGGCAGTTCAGCCACTCATTAATTATACGGTCTTGGACAAACTGTTTAAGTTCTTTGAACCTCGGTTTCCACATCTGTGAAATGGAGACGTTTATGGGGCTATTAGAGATAACAAACATAAAGCCTGTATCATACAGTCTGCCTCTTAATGAGTATTAAGTCAATGATAGTAACCTTCCTTTCCTCCCCCAAGAAAATAACCATGATATAATAAATAAGTAAACCATAACAATCATGACTTTATTATTTTGCTATTACACTTATGTTTTCAAGGGTTTATGAAGAGCAAATGGCCCACTTCAAACATACATAGTTTATAAAGTGATTAAAGAAAAATAAGTAAAATTTATAGTACAGTTTCATTTTACCTTTGTAGGTTGTACCGTAACAATATGTTCCATCCACTTTTTCCGTTGGAATTGCACTGTGTATATCTGCATCTAATGCCCTGTGACTTATAGTTTCAGTTGCCAAAACTTTAAATGGCTGAAAAAAAGGAGAGAGAACTGGTTTAGGATACACAGCTTCTGTGCCCGCACACACACTCTCACCCAGAAGGGTCTTGATTTTACTAGTTCTATAGGTCATCTCCTGTTTATCCTTTAAGACAATTCAAAATTACTTCTGTGAAGTTCTCACCCATCACCCCCTTCCTTCTACACTATCACTGCAATACCTATTTTCCCACACAGACTTGTAACTATTCACATGTTTCTTCATCCACAAGGAGCTTGACACCAGGAACCACATCCTTACCTAGCACTGCTGTTCAGTGTGTTCACTTATTTGACAATGATTTGCTAAATACCTCCTATAGGTTGAGTACTGTCCTTGGCACTGGAAATAGAGGTGAACAAAGAATAGTCTGCCTTTGGAGAACTTTCATTTTAATGAGGAAGACAGCAGCAATAAAGGGCATAATACAATGTTAAGTGTGCTAAGTGCTGAGGAGAAAAACAAATGGGGACCCTTTCAGTCTTATCAGTAATAAACTGTTTGCATAATTTAGGGTTTTCTACTGTCAGGAACACAAGCCAAAAGAGCATCGAGAATGGAATAAAGGACAGCTTCTATGGCCCTTACCAACTTATTATCTAAAATTTACCTTAATTTCTGAAAAAGACTTTTGCCACTGTTTTACCGCCTAAATTCATCTTACATATGTGAAAAACTGCACAATATAAACATTATACTGGTGGGCACGGGCTTAAGATTAATAAGTGAAAGTAATGTTTCAGAGTCAAGTAAACGTAGGAAATTAGTTCCATTCCAGCACTGATTCAGTACTTTTAAGATAAAAGCGAGTGACTGGGAATTTAGCACTAATTTATGACAGTGGTATCAGAGGGTATCAATTTAACCTGTGGTAGCACAACACACAAGGTCCGGCCCAATAACAATGTGTATGTGTGTGTGTAAATTTCAACTGATCAAAGATTCTGACACAGATTACTCTGCTGGGAGCTCTTGAAATATCACTTCTGTAAGAATTGTCATCTACACTCTTTGCTCTCAACATGTTCCAAGGACAACATAAGATACCAAGGGGTACACAAAGTTCTCCTTTACTGCCATTAAAGACTTTTAAGCTAGAACTGGAAAAACAAGTTATGTGTGTATAAAAACTAATAAAGAATGTTAATTAAGTGGTCCCCTAAAATGTCTGGGTAATGGAAATCACTGGTATAAATAAAATGATCAAAGACTTTGTAGAGAAAGTATGATTTGAAAAATTAAAAATTCAGGCAGTGATCCAGGCAGAGGGCATAGCCTGAACAAAATTATAGACACAGTATTGTGCCTAGTATGTTTACAGGATGAAACAAACTGCTAGAAGAGAGACTTCACTTTAAGTAGGCACCTCAGACACATCCGCCACCTTCCACGGACCCAGGTGCCCAGTGGTGGACCCAGGAGGCACTTTAAGAGTAGAATGGGCCTACTGAATAGGACGCCTTCAATTACAGTTAAGGATTTGGATTCTATGCTACCAATAGGCTATTCTTAACTGTAGAGTGGCAAGAGAAGTGGCTTATTTTTCTTGGTGGAGGGTAATTTTACGAACTGTCCCCACTCCCAACATACAAAGTTGGGAAGCACAGCTAGAGTGACCCACTATTTGGGACAACACTGTTTCACGTGGATTTAAGTTTGCTAGAGCTTAAAATAGGAAAGCTTGACAAGTACTGCTACAGATACTAGTAGGAACTGTGACCTTTTCAGTAAGAAAGAACCTAATGATGATCATTCTGGGAGGCAAGAAATAGGTAATGCAATAAGCAGCGAATAAAATACCAAGAACTCTAACAGTGGTGGCAGTAAAAAACAGATGTTTAAGGTAAAAAGCATCAAGATTAATGGAAAACTGGCATGAAATAACTCCAGTGTTCATTCTTTAATTCAACAATTATTTATTTATCCAGTGCCTGCCATGCGTCAGAGCCTAGAAAACTGGGCATGGAGATAACAGGGCAGTGTTGGCCTTACAGGTCTTTGAGTGGGGAAGGCAAGGAGCCAGGGGGAAGGCTGCAAGCGGAGTGGGGGCCTGCCGCCTGCACATGCTGATCCTGGGCGATGAGCTGGAAGCACCCAACTGACCACTGGGGGCTCTGCTCTCAAGGACTTTTGTTGTGAACTAAAGAATGACCCTGACACACAGCACTCATCATTCACCAAGGGCCCTCTGTGTGTAAAACACGGCGGAGAGAACATTAAACCCTGAGAAAGCGTCACCAAAGTGGGAATCAAAGAGGGGATCACAGGTAACAGTACAGGAGGTCTGGTCTTTGGGAACCTACTTAGGCCGTCAACACTGCCATCGGTTCCCAAGTTGTGACAGGGAGAGCAAGTCTAAAAATCTCCACTCTGTCACCACGTGCTTGAAGTGTGTAATGCTTGGATTGCGGCGACTATGTTCATTCTTAAGGGAGTTTTCCCCAAAAGGTGGTGACCTCAGAAGAAAGGCTTAATGAGACGTGGGTTTTCCATTTTCACGCGCAGGCACGTCTAAATTGTCTGCAGAAAAATCCTCTCCCAGAGTTCCTCCCTTATAACTAAGAAAGTTCAAGAACCTGAAGTTCAAGGAGTAAGAGCCCCGGACCCCAGACCTCCACAGACAAGCCTAAGAGCTGCCGGCCTGCTGGGCGGCTGCAGCGCGCCGGACGCCCTCGCCAGCAGCGCCGCGGGGAGCAAGCAACGCGCGCCCGGGGCCCCGCAGCCCCCTAGACCCGCAGCCCCGCAGCCCCCCAGCCCCGCAGCTCCGCAGCCGCGCAGCCCCGTAGCCCCGCAGCCCGGCAGCCCCGCAGCCCTCCGCACCTGGTGCTCCCTCTTGGTGGCGGGTTCCTCTTTCACCTCCGTCGCAAACACGCACGGCATCTTCCGCTGCACCGGGCCCAGGCGCCTCATGGTGGGCCCCACACCCAGCGGGACCGGAGAGGGAGCCGGCAAAGTGCGCCCGGCGGCAGGCTGCCGGTCCCGGCGAGTCGCCGCAGCGCCTAAACCACCCCGCAGCGTCCCCGCGCCCGGCACACCGAGCCAGGGACAGAGACGCATGCCCGGAAGCGGCCTCGGGCCGCGGTGCCTTCTGGTAGTTGCAGTGCGGAAGCACGGCTCCCTCGCGTGCGCTCCCGCCGGCTGTCCTCTCGGTCCCGAAGAGAGTTAAGAAACAAGGATCCGCTTCTGGGTGTGTGTAGTTTACCACACTTATTAACCAGTAGTATTTATGAACATTAAATCATAACAATACATAAGTACTATTTATTTATTTACATTATTTTTTGTTAAATTTATTTTTGTTAAGTTTAGTTATTTATTGAATCACTTCAGATGGCGATTTAACACCATTTTGGTGAGACCTAATTGCCCGTTCTTTTTAATAAGTTCCTAGGGGAAGCACTGTAGAAATTTAGGAATATTCAGAGCCATCCTAAGATCGAAAGAAAACTTTCTTCCCTGGAAGAATATTAGAAAACGCTACAATTAAAATACCTGGGACAAAAAAAAAAAAACACTCTCAGGATGATGTCTCACTGGGCAGCATGGGGTCAGAGTGACAGGAAAAGGTGACAAGGACAGCAACCTAGTGCAGATGCCCCTTCTGCCTCTCAGCACGGACAACAGATCCCTCCCTTAATCCCCGCTCTGCCAGGCACTCACTCCCCAACCTCACTCCCTAACTCACTCCCCCTGCTTGCTGGCTGTGCACGTAGACGTGGGCAGATACAGAAGCAGAAAGACGCGCATTGCTCCCTTTCCCTTTGTCCGGGGCTCGGACCTTGGCAGGTGACTCCCCTCTGAGCCCGCCGGTGGGAGATTAAAACCTCAACACTCCAAGACCGCCGAGCGCCCTTTGGTTCTTCCGTCAGCGATCCTGTCCAGGTTTTTCAGTAACAAAAGTAGGTTCTGATGTTCATTTCCTGAGTGCAAAGTTTAGCCTTAGACTAATTCAAGACTACACAAATACCAACAGAGTTAAGTCTCATTAATTTTTTCAAAGGATTCTCATTTATTCTTCAATTTGAGCTGCAATAGAGAACACTTGACTTGAATAGTTGCAGTCAATCGCAGAGCTAAAAACAGCATTTTTTGACTATTCCTCAAAAGAATATTGGAGAGTGTTAAGACAGTTAATAACTGAATATTATTTAATAATATTAGCCTACTTCATTGAAGCTAGTAGTCCTAAATAGGAGAATGATGACTAGTGCTATTTTTTATGTGCTTGGACAGG
>JAVSCE010013973.1:0-38864 GCA_032199065.1 Smutsia gigantea | reverse complement strand
CTCTTCTTCCCACATGAAAGACTTCAAATATTTTAAGGCAGTGATGAGGTCTCCAAACGTAGTTTGTCTAAATGAAACCCTCCCGATTTCCTCTGAGAACATGGGGTACAGCCCCTTCCACTCCAGGACTGGGCAGCCGGCCTCTTTGAATGTGGCCTGAGCTGCACACGTCCACCCTGACAGGGCCCGGCCGGCGCAAAGGAAGGACAGGCAGACCACGGAAGCATCCTCACTGAGGCAAGGAGGAAAACACTGAGAGCATCCCACAGGCAGGGTGGGGAGATTCATTAAAGCAAAGGACTTGCCGGGGTTGGGGCCTGATATTCTGACAGCTGCCCATAAACTCATTCATCAAATTATGGGGCTGAAGACACACCACAGGGTCAGGAGCTAAAGTGACTCAGTTCACATAAATGCCATTAGTGGAGGCAGCCTAGAAATTTAAGGCAGCAATTCATTTGCATTTTGGAAGGGAAGGCAAGGCTAGACCACCCCCTGGAGAGGTACAGCTCCTTGCTCAAGTCGGGTCCCCTCTGTGGGTACCCACGTCCTGGGAGATGGTGCGTGCAGGAAATCTGACCTGGGTCAAATCACCTTGAGCAGCAGAAAGAAGTGAGGAGAAGACAGAGCCCAGGAGAAAAGAGCAAATGAGAGTAAATTGTGAGCTCTATGGAGCTGCCATAAACAGCAGAGCAGAGCCCAAAGTGCAGTCAATACCCATCCACAGTGGGCTTGTGAATTCCAGGCGAGGGCGGGAGCCCCGAGCCCATGTTCCATTGTGACAACCGAGGGTGGGCTTTTAGCCTGTCCATGACGTGAGGGAATGACGAGAGAGGGACAGAGGCAGCACGGGATGGGCAGGGAGAGGACTGGGCCTCTACCACTGAGAGCTGTGTGACCCTGGGCAAATCACTAACTCTCTCTGGACCTTAACGTTCTCACCTGTAAAAGGGCTGGCCTCCCCTTCTAGCCTGCCAGCGCAGGTATGAGTCAGATGTCCATTTTGCGGTGGGGACACCAAGCCACAGAAGAGTAAAGGAACGCACCCAAGGTCACATAGCTCTTGAGTAGCAGGGCCGGGACGCAGTCTCAGGCCACCTGGCTTCCAAGCCGCTGCTCTGCTCCCTGCCTCCCCTTCTCCCAGAAGAGCCGGAGGGGAGGCACAGGGCGGTTCTCCCAGGGCCTCCGCACCCCTCCCCACCTCCCCTCCTCTCAGCGACCCTGCAGGAGCCCCCACGGAACTCTAACACTTCTCATGACTGGGGAAGGGCTTCATCGACTCACCCAGTACACATGGTGGCTAGGAGGGGTCTTCACATAGTTGTGCCATGTTTCAAATGCTGGATCTTATTAGCTGCTCCCTTTGAATAGGTGACTTAATTCTCTGAGCCTCAATTTCCTAATCTTTAATGGGAACATATATAGGGACATAGAGCCCCTCACAAGCTTGTTTTGATGTTTGAATCAGTTAATACATATGTGAAGGGCATGGACGAGTGGCTGCCATGCAGCAGGTGAGCAAACACATGAGCCACCCCTTCGGACAGGTGGCGGACGACACTGTGGGACAGCCAGGAGGGTGTGCACTCAGAGGGGACCAGGCCCTGTAGGGAAGCAATGGCCAGTAGACACCCTGGACTGGAATGGGCAGGGACTGGGGACACTGTCATCCTCTGCTCCTTCCTTTCACGC
The DNA here is from genome assembly GCA_032199065.1 of Smutsia gigantea. Classification (NCBI taxonomy): domain Eukaryota; kingdom Metazoa; phylum Chordata; class Mammalia; order Pholidota; family Manidae; genus Smutsia; species Smutsia gigantea. The sequence continues at coordinate 37,172 of JAVSCE010013973.1, read as the reverse complement.
ACTGTGGGTGACCATCTAGTGCTCACCCTGACCTTGGGAACTAGAATAATGGCCTCTTTCCAGCCCAAAGTAGTTTTGTGCCTACGAGAACTGGGTTTCCAAAGGAATGCTACCCAGAAAGGCCACCGTCATCCATTTAGGAGGTCCTGTCTCATCCCCCAGGGCTGTGCAGAGCTCTGCTTCCCTGGGGGGGCGTCCAGCTCTTCCTTAGGACCACCGTCATAAGGAGAGGACAAAGACGTGGATCTGATGAGGTGGAACTGCCTCCCCAGCCTCCTCCTACCATGTCCCCCTTCCCCAGGCCCCCAACCATGATTGAGGGGCCCCTACTCGGTGACGCCATAACTGCGAGGAGAAGTCTTCTGCTTGGGAGCTCTGGATGTCCACGGCCTGCCGAGAGCACAGGGGCCCTGGTTTTCTCTGGACGGCGGCCGCAGACCATGGGCAGGTGCTGTGCCTCCCCCCAGTGTGCGGCAGTGATGACTATTATGGGGCACGTCGTGTTTATATTGTGCCTTTTTAATAAGGCCGCTTTGTTTGGGTTCTTAATATTTAATCTTGTTTTATATTTACTTTCTGATGGCTTAAAATCAGCCAGGTTTTAATGGCCTGTGTGGAGGAAGGCACGCTGGGCCTGGGCCAGCAGGCAGCGTCTGGAAGCCCCTGGAGCTGGGGCGCCTCCCCCCAGACAGGCCGCCATGCCAGGCACCGTCTTGCTTTCTCTCTCAGCACGTCTTCCTCTCTCTTCTACGTGTGCTTTTTTCCTTTCCTACTCCCTCTCTTCCCTTCCCTTAGAAGAGACCTTTTGTTCATCATCTAGTTTAATGTATTCATGTGGGACGTGAAGAAATGAGACCCCAGTCATCACGTGACTTGTCCAGGGTTGGGAGCTATTTGGTGGCGAGGCCAAGCAGGACCGTCCTGGGCATTTCCTGGGCTCACAGCACAGGGAAGAGTTCAACGACTCCGAGTCAGATAAACACCTGCAGCCTGAGCCTGCGTGTGGCTGTGGGCTTGATCAGAAGGAGTGGTAAGGGATAACTTCCCAAGGTATTTTTCTGCAAGACAAAATTAAATTAAATTAAATATGACACAGCTCCCCCCAGGGGAGTGTTCTCGGGCAGCAGCCACATGCAGCTCTGTTCTGCCGAGGGGCCAAAGCGATGGCCCTTGTGATGGCCACTAGTTCTGACCAGTGACTCACCTGCAGGAAGGTCGTTGAGCACAGCTGCTCTGGAAGTTGCCTGATGTGACCAGGAAAGCCGGGGACTTGAGGCCAGGCTCTGTCTGTCATTTACTAGCTCTCACTTGGGTGACTGACCTCACCTCTGGGGTGGGGGACTTCCCCCTCACCACAACAGAAAGGCGTTGTCTCCCAGCTCTGGAGGCTGGAAGTCTAAGCTGAAGGTGTCGGCAGGGCTGGGTCCTTCTGAGGGCTGTGACGGACGGCTGCGCTCCAGGTCTCTCTCCATGGCTTGCAGACCACTGCCTTCTCCCTGTGTCTTCACATTGTCTTCACTCTGTATGTCTCTGTGTCCAGATTTCTTCCTCTGATAAGGACACCGGTCATATTGGATTAGAGCCCACCTGTGTGACTTCATTTAATTTCATTGCCTCTTTAAAGACCCTATCTCCAAATATGGCCACACTCAGAGGCAGAGGGTTTAGGATGTCAACATAGGAGTCTCAGCCACAGAGAGGCTGGAGCAGATGATGCGGAGCCTTAGATCCCAGATTCAAGCCAACGAGGTAGGAAATTGGGAATCCTTTTGCTTGTTAGCCATGGCTCTGATTGGTACTCTGAGAAAATGAATACTAATTACACTGCTCATTCAAGAGAGATAATAAAGTGGACATCTGCCAAGTAAGTGGCAAAGGAAACTGTCCAGTTCCATCCAAGAGCGCATGGACGCCTAGGCAGCTGGATTCCAGCGGTCTGGCCGACCCAGGATTCAGCCCATCAGCTCCACATGCGCCCCCAGCACTGGAGGTGTTCACACTGGGTGAGAAATGCCATCAGCTCCTACAGTTCTCCCCTGGCCGCTGCCTGGGATGTCTGGCCTGGATGCACCAACCCCTTCCAACAAAGGAGGTCAGAGAGGGACAGCAGTCGATGAGCTCTCTGTGCATGCATAATGAGGCGCAAGCTAGTTCCAGAATGAAGACAGGACATTTCTCTCAGCAGATCTCAGAAGAGGCCAGCCATTCCTGCTGATAGTGCCAACAGGACATCACAAAGCCCCACCCCTGAGACAATGTCAAAGCTGTTTTGAGTGACCAAAGACTTCAGAACTACACAGATTTCTCCACCTCTCCCCAAGTCATTTCAATCCTGCACATGGAGCTTTGCTCTAACGCCACTCAGTCAGTCACAGTGCACAAGAGGGTCTGAGACAGAAGGACTCGAGAAGCAAGGCCAGCTATTTCACGTGTGATGGTCCTTCACATGTGCCCCAGCCTCAAGGATGGGAGCGGGTGGAGGGAGGGGAGAGGGGAGGCAGAGGAGGGAAGGAGCTGCTAAGCTGGTGCTTCCTGTTGCCTTTGTGGGCTGGTGGCCAAGGGACCTTCGTATCCTGGTTTTTCTTTATCAAGCCTATAAAGTTGCTCTTACTCTCAAACCTTGGCCCATGTCCCTACTGGAGTCTTGTTTTGTTCGTGAGTTTGGCCATCTTTGGGCACACATGTCGCATCATGGTTGCATCATGATGGCTAAATGAGATCTGATTTTTATGGAAAGCAAGAGTGTTAACACACTGGAACAGCCTGGAGCAGACTCACTGCTTGGAGATTCGTTTTAAGCAGCGTGGGGCACTGACAGAGACAGTCGTTAGCTGTGTAGAGCATCGTGTGCCATGAGCCTGCTCTGCTCTTTGACCACAGCTGCAGAGGGCAGGCCAGCTGTTCTGAGGAGTCCTGCTTCCGAAGCAGTGCCGTGTGTTTAATGGAGGATTCCTGAACCTGAGTGAATAAACCCCAGAGGATTTGCAAACCTGAAGTACCAGGGAATATCAGTCTTCACAATGGCTCAGATACAGTGCTCCTCGCCTAACCCGATTCATGCGACTTCCAGTTTCAGGAGATTTTCCTGTGTCAGGCTTATTATAATCCCCCAGCATCTACAGGACTGTTCTCCCAGCCAGTCAGCGGAGACACTAGTTATTGTGAGACAAGAAGTGTGCACCTCCCCTGAGACTCAGAATTCATACTACTAAGCACCATTCAAGCAAGAGCTGCCATCAAGAGATGTCCTGGGGAGAGAAGACCTTCATTCAAGATGTAATCCGTTGTGGGCAAGATGGAGATATAACTCATCATAGCCATTGGTGATATTCCTAAAAATGTAATTGTTATACACCATCTGCGATGGCAGCTGTTAATTACTTTTTCACGAAAATGTCATTTTCTTCTGGAATCTTCTCAGCAGAAACTAAGGGACAAGCAGCCCAGAGACCCAGATTTGATCTGCAGTGCCTGGGGACGTCAAGGTAGAAAGTCAGAAAACTAGCTTCCTCACCAGCATTCCTCCTCAGCATTCTCCTTCCTAAATCCATTCAATGGAGCACATTTCAACCCCCAGAGAGTGTGTTATCATGACATCAACCGCACAGGAACAGACGATCAAGCTCCCTTCTCAGGGCACCGAGTGGGTGGCCTTTAGAGGAGAGGTGCCCTTGGGCACCTGGGCTCTTGGCCCCAGTTCATCATCTGAGAGGCCAAAGGGGGAATCAGGCTCTCTGTCTCATGCACAAGATAAGTGTCTAGCAACTATAATTCTCACCTTTCAACAGTTTGGGCACTCAGTTTCCAAGAAGGAATCCAATCAATCTCTCCAGAGCCACAAGTCCCTTAAGGAATCAGCTGTGACCCTGCTGCATCACCATTCACCCGATCCCCTCGGCTGCTTATGGAATAACTATCACAAATCGTCAGGCACTAAAATGTTAATATAATGCTTCTTGCAGGTGAGAGGTTTGCCTTTGAGCAAGGAATTTCAGATATATAACTTGACCCAAAAGAGCAGATATAGTGGGGCTCCTGCCCAACGTAAGGGAGATGATTTAGATGCTCTTCAGATCTCTCTCCACACAGGAAGAGCCACACCGGGTGCTGCAATTTGCCCACATGAAAGGCAAGCCCGGGTCAAACTCAGTTATTAGTTGAACAACCATATTTTTATCAAGCTCCTTCTGTTGTTTATAAAGTTATTATACAGTTATTCATGAAATCAAACAAGATGGAATGATATTGATGCCAAAGCCAAAAGCTGCGTGATCCGTGTATAACAGGCCACAATGTTTGGAGCTTTCTGGCACTGGCCAGGTCTCTTGTCTTCCCAGACGACTGAGTGAACAGACAAAAATTTGGTGACTGGCAAGTTTACAGATATTCCAGATGTTCACCTGAGTGACTTATCCTAATTTGAGACATATATTTTTCTAGAAGGCAAATTAGTACCAAGTCATTCATTTCAGCTCCTAACTCTCAATGCTCTTTTCATTTAGGATTTTTGAGAAGAAGTAGAAAAAAATGCCACTGGTTGTGAAGTTTCTGCTTTGTATTTTAAAGATGTGTGTTTGGGACACAGCCCTTTACATAGGCTAAAAATAAGCCTTTTCTATCATGAACCAGTCTTAAGAATTCTCACTAAGAAGCAGCGTTCAAGGATGTTCAGTGAACAGGACCCAAGTTCCAGAGGAAGAGGGTTAAATAAAGAAGCCCCTAAGCCTTGGGTTGACCTTCTCTTCATGCCCTCCTGGAGTGGATGGGCCACCTGTCCATCCTCATCTGGGCACTCGCTTGCTTTCATGAGTGCAGACAGATTTCCCTTCTCATTGGCAAGCTGTGACCATGCCTTACTCACCACTCAGCCCCAGCACCCTCCTTATGGCACAGTCAATGCTACTTATGTCGAGTAGAGTGGGAAAACTATTTTTCTCAGGAATTAGCTAAAGCATTCGACATTCAGAAATCAAAGTCCATTGCAGAATACAGAACTTCCTATCTTCCTTTTGCAGGAATCAGTGTCTACATCTCCCTGGTACCCTCTTCTTTAACTACAGCCCAGACCCAAGAATGGGAATGCAAGAGAGCCTTACAGAATTCTTCTCCCTTATGCACAAACCTTCTCAAACGACCACACATTGACAAGCCCCTGAGCAACTTCTTTGCCTGTTTAAACTGATTAAGCAGATGCATATATATTTTGAATGTGATGAGATCTGAGGCACTTGATGGGTCTTCACTGAATGACTGAATTGGGCAAAGGGGCAAGTCGATCCAAGGGTCGTTTTCCACCTGCAGGTGACATGATCTGGATATAAGTGGTGAGGAAGCGCTTGAGCCCGTTCCAGGTGGGGAAAAAGGTCACCTGGCCATCAGGTAGTGGTGAAGGGGGCCCCCAAGCAGTTACCCCACTGGAGCCTGTAAGAGGGACACCCCCCACGGAGGGGTCAGGGGTGAGTGGTGGTCCCTCTAGGAAGGCTTCTCCTCCAAGCCACTGACCAGATACACCAGTGTCCAATGGAGTCTCTGTTGAGCAGTCCCATACGCCCAAGGTCACCCTTTGTTTTGTGTCATTCATTCATATGATCTGGGGTTTTTGGTTCTGTTTTGTTATGTTTTCTGAAATGTTTTGGTTTATTACTTTTTATAATTCTTTTTAGTTTATTTTTGGAGATGAAATGGATGTTCTCTGTGAAAGCTCAGTTCCTTGTCTCTTTCTCTTGCCCGTGGCTGCCTGCATGCTCTCTGTTGATGTCTTGTTCCTGGCCCCTGACACTGACCCTCTTGTCCGGGAAAGGAGGCACTCCGGCGGGCTTGCTTGATCAGAGGAAAGGGGAGTTTGCTTGGTTTGGTCAGCCACAGAAAGCCATGGCGACGCTCCCTGTCTGTGAGTGTGCAAATGGCTGTGGGGACCTACCAGACTAAGTGGGAGGGCATTTTCTTATTGGCTGTGATGCAGTGGTCGTGAGTCTGTGTGTGTGTGTGTGTTTGTGAGGGGATGGTAACCAGTCCCCTCAAAGTTGCTGCTTATGTATACATCTCTGCGTATGTATAAGTCAGCAGACAGGATAGTCAGCAGCAGCTGCTCCCTGGGGAGCCCTTCCTTGGGTCAGCACAGCCAAGGTAAGGTCACTGTAATGCCAACTTACTACTGGTACAGGCAGCGCCTTGATTTAGAAGCTGGTATGGTCCCTCCTGATGCCCAGGCCTGCGCACTTGGAGTGTGGTCCTTTCCAAGCCCAGCACACAGCCACCACACCACACTCCCCTAGAGCTCGAGGGGTTCTCTGGAGCAGAGTGTCGCAAATCAAATACCATGTCATACACAGCTGCGCCCTAATGGTGCCTACAGGGTTAAAGAGGCCAGAGATGCCTGCAGACACTGAGCAGGACCAAAGGCTCTCTGGCTCTCTGACTTCTTCCTTTGGGGGGATGGAGCAAGGACACCTGTAAGCTCTGAAGGCTCCGGCTTCCAGCGCCCAGTGAACGGCCATCATGCGGTCCGTCTCCCCGGCCCGCTCCCTCAGACCTCAGGCTGCAAACGGAGTATAAATGCTCTAAATTCAACAGCCCAGTCTGGCTCGGCACCAAGCTCCTGTGGGGCCCCAGAGCCAGAAGGGCTCAGAGGACCTTGTGCCGTGTGAGGGTGGCGTGCAGGGAGCTGGCCAGCACATGGGCAGCCGAGGTGAGAGTGGTGCAGGGGGCACCACACTCCTGCCCCAGTCCAAATGCACCCCAAACACATGGCAGGAGCTTGGGCATCCACCCTAGACCACGAAGTGAGGGGAAAAGAGCTCCGTCCAGCACCAAACTGCTTTGAAATGACATCCCACGTTATTGAAAATGAATCTTAGGGTGGAGAGGTCTCTCATCCTTGGCAACCAAACACATGGTGAGCCATGGGCTTTCCGTTATATCTTCCACGTTCCTGAAATCGGCCTTTTCCCACCCACTGTTGTGTCCATCCCAAAGACAAGAAATGGGGGTTAAGTCCATGTCCAGCCACATGATCCCTACAACCGGGGACCTCTTGTCCTGGGCGGTGGTGGCCCCACAGGGACCTGTCACCTGCTGCCACGTCCCCATGTGCCACAGCCTCACTCACTGCAGAGTCCGTGGCTGCTGAGGGACAGGCTTTTCTCGCCACAGGGGCTCCATCCTGCAAGGACACAGCAGGACCAGGGCTGTGGCAGCAGCTCTTAGAACAAGGCTTGGCAAGGACAGGGAACTCGATGTTGTGTTGTATTAAAAGGGTACTACAAGGTAAAAAGGATGAAGGGTTCTCTTGAGTTAAAATTCCATTTGGAATAAAAAAAATAGTAATAAAAGAAATGGCTTCTTCTAAGCCACCAAACTGGGTTCTGAGCTGGGAAACGGCTGCCCTGGAAGTTCCGTCACTGCAGCCTGGGGAGAGACTGAGGGAGGCTGGCTCTAGTGGAATCAGGGGGCTTAGATTCCACCAGCCTGCTGAGGCGGGAACATCGGGACTGCTGCAGGGAGAGGGGACCCTGTAGGCTGTCTTCGAGCCACATCTATACCGAATTCGGTGGATGCCACTGTTGAGCTCCTCATTCCTGACGTCTGCAGGACTAGTTTGAAGGAGTGCATGATTCTGGTGATGGCCATTCACTTCAGGCCCATGTAATTGACTCAGGACCCAGTGTGCAGGCAAAGGGCCGTCCTCCAGACCCATCCAGTAGTTCCCAATGCCTGTTGACAAAGTTTCGGGATGGAGCCCCTTAGTATCGATGGGTGGACAAAATAAGGGAGATAGAATCTTTTCATGAAAGCTCTTTTTTTTTATGGCAAGTGGTAGATGCAAATGGTAAGGCTCACACAGCTGTCCTGAGAGTCTGGGGCTCAGGGTAGAGAGGGGGTTGGGTGGTCAAGGCCTCCAGAATGTACCCTTTAAGGAAATTATCTTATCGTCAGACTTCCTCCCACACCCCCACTAGTTCACAGTGACCTGGGCAGCAAGAGGCACCCTGGGTGAGCAGCAGGCATGTCCGTCAAGGGAACGCCAACCCGGCCAGGGCAGTGCCAGGGCGCGGCCTGCTCACAGCGGCACCACCTCCCCCAGCTGGCACATGCTGCCCGGCCTCTCCTCTGCCCAGGGGCTCGCAGGCTTGGGGTTGATGTCTGCGAACTAATGCTGTTCTCTCCATTGACTCCTCATCCTCAGTGCCTCGTTCTGCCTCCCTTTGACTCTTGCAGTGAGCATGCCCACAAGCGAGACCGAGTCTGTCAACACCGAAAACGTGGCTGGAGGGGACATCGAGGGAGAAAACTGCGGGGCCAGGCTGGCGTGAGTAGGCACCGCGAGCCCAGGGGCTGGGCTTTCCCCAGGTGCGGGCAGGGCAGCTGTGTCCTCAAGTCACAGTGGGTCGGCTGTCTTGGGAGGGGCGGAGATCAGAGCACGGCAAGGAACAGAGACCTCAGGCGAGGAGCACGTGGGGACAAGAGGGCCCTGGTGGAATAGGGCGCCTGGGCAGGGGCATCGGTCTTAATCCTGAGGCTGTCATCACTGCAGCACTCCTGTGAGAGTGTGACTCTTGGATTGTGGGCACCATTCCGTCACATGAGAGGAGTAGATCGTGTGGGGAGTCAGCGGCTCTGAGGTCTTTCCTCCCAGCTGTCCTGCCCCCTTTCACGCGAGACTGCTCTGTTAGGGGGCTTGAGTCCTGCCAATCACCCTTTCCAGTCTAATACATGTGACCTAGGAGAAAAGTAAGCAGGTAAGAAAATAACTGGGAGAGGACAACTTGTTGGTCCCTATCCGAAACTGCAGTTGCCCATCTAGTGAGGGAACCAGGGACGCCCGAAACCCAAACCCGAGTCAGTAAAACATTGATTGGCCTGTGCTTAGGTAGGACACAGCTGCTGCCACCTTCCGCAGAGGCGCCACCTGGACTCCCGCTCCCTGGGTCAGCCCCAGTCCCACCTGCTGGGCTGACTCTGGCACTGGACTGGGCCAGCTGCGGGGAGGGGCAGTTCCCACATGGGTCATCATACAGGGTCCTCCCACACACAGGTCCGCGCACAGACGCGCACAGCTCATCACAGGCACCCATCTTAGTTTGATCCTAATGGAAACCAGTAGTTGCTGGGAAATGTGGCCCCCCAAAAATGAAGGGGAAAAATGGTTTCATTGCTAAAAATAAGCAGACTACTGGTTTCATTCCACCAGAGAGTCCAAGGATGAAGGTCATGTCTGTCAGGGAGTCGCACTGACCTCCGGGGGCATTTGGGCTCCACTGTGGGAAGTGTGAGAACTATAAACTCACCCTGGTCACTGCCAGCCCCACAGAGGGCTCCAAGCAGGACCAGCCCCAAGTGAAACAAGCTCCTAACCTGCCCCATCCGCACAACAACATCTTCTTTCAGCCCTTCCCTGTAAAATAAGTCAGTGCCCTTGGTGACTCCAACCCTTTTAAAAAGATTATCTGTAGGTGAGCATAAACATTGGCCAACCAGCCTCAAGAATGGCCTCCAAGCCAAGGAGAAGGGAAAACACAGCCTAGGAACAGACCGGCCTTCCCCTTCTATTTCAGGCAGCCGGGGAAATAAAGGCATCACTCACTCCAGCAGTGGCACTGGGGAGTCTGCACTGCGGATTGCTCAGCCTTGCTGGGAAGCAGTTACTGTCAGAGTTGGTAAAATACAGGGCTAATTACATTGTTAAGCAGCAGTCCAAGGCTTTTCCCACTTCTCTGCTTTTGGAACCACACAAAACAAGCCCTAGTGTTTGGCAGCAGGCCCCAGGAGCTGCACCAGGGAAACGCAGACCGCAAACCGGCAGTGTCTGTCAGTTCTAGACCTTTCTGTGGACTCAACACCAAGCAGGGCTGGTGAGAAGATGATGATGGCTCTGCAGCTCTGGCTTTGTGGTGCAGCCCAGGAGGGACAAGGGGGGTTCCTGGGGAGGTCACTTGCCAGCACGTTGCAGGAGAGCCTGGAACTGGGCTGGGCGGAGAGCGTGACCGCACCCCATAGAGGGAGCTGCCATCCACTGGACAGGCTCCAGCTTCGAGAGCGCTGTGGAAGCAGAGCCTGCTAGCCGTGGAGATCCACACTGACACATCTGCTGTACACATATAAATACCTAGGCCCAAGGCCAGAGCTATAACATGTACTTAATAAATGATGGTACTTCCCAGCTACCTACCCACCCCCAGCCCACCTGCCTTAGAAACCATGGGGTAAGGTACCAACACTCCTGGGGCAGAAACACTGTGAGAACAGGCTGAGCTGAGGCTCAGTATGGTGGGGACAGGGAGAGGCTACCGGTTCTGAGGCTAAGGGTTGGAAGGCTTGTGCGTAAGAGGTCAGGATGAGTGTGTGTGTGCAGTGAGGCCTGGTGTAGACACGCTGAGGGGAGGGCAGAGAAAACTGCAGTGGGGGGGTGCTGGGGGTGTTGGGGTGTGGTGGGGTGTGCATGTGGAGGGAGGCCGTGATGAGGGGAGGGCATTCATAGTTTGCAGGCAGAAGTCGGTGTGGATTCTCAAAGGCCCAGGGCTGTGCGTGTGGCAGTAGACACAGGACCTCTTGGCTCAGCTCTGAGCACGGTGGTGCGCACGTGAGTCATCAGTATAAACTGTTGAGGTGATGGAGGAGGGTTGTCACAGAGGGACAGGGCGGAGCCCTGCAAGCAGGTGGCCAGGGCAGAACCACGTGTGGCCATTCCAAGTGCAGTGGCCAGGCTAAGCCTGCCATCACTACAGAGAGGAGAGGCCACGCCATGGTACCTGCTGTCACTGCGGAGGGGAGAGGCCATGCCATGGCATAGCACCTGCCATTGCTGCAGAGGGAGAGGCTACGCCGTGGCACCTAGCATCACTGCAGGGGTAGTGGCCACGCTGTGGCACCTTCCATCACTGCAGAGAGGAGAGGCCACGCCATGGCACCTGCCATTGCTGCAGAGAGAGAGGCCATGCTATGGCACCTAGCATCACTGCAGGGGTAGTGGCCATGCCATGGCACCTGCCATCACTGCAGGGGGAGAGGCCACGCTGTGGCACCTGGCATCACTGCAGAGAGGAGAGGCCACGCCATGGCACCTGCCATCGCTGCAGGGGGAGAGGCCATGCCATGGCACCTGGCATCACTGCAGAGAGGAGAGGCCACGCCATGGCACCTGGCATCACTGCAGAGGGGAGAGGCCATGCCATGGCACCTGGTGTCACTGCAGAGGGGAGAAGCCATGCATGGCACCTGGCACCACAGCTTACCATCTAGTGTGGAAGAGATGTCACACATACACAGGTCACTACAAACTAAGGCAAGTGCCAGGGAGGAAGTCACTGGAATACACATTCATGACAGAGGGAGGGATTTGATTTAGACTGGAGGTTAGGAAATGCTGTTTGAAGAATTCACATTTAAGCTGAGAACTGAAGGCTGAACACACATCATGAAGGTGAAGAGGAAGGAAGAATGTTCTAGAGGCAACAGCATGTGCAAGGCCCTTGGGTGGAAGACCAGCAAAGGCTGGGGCAGCCAGGGGGCCAGAGGGACAATGGGGACAGTCTGGAGCTGGCACAGCCCAAGTCTTATCACAGGAAGAGAAGTCACGACTGAGAAGTCACCAGGCATGACTGGTGGAGGCTGATCTGGTTAGCTGTGCTTCCAGAAGGGTCACTTTGGTGTCAGGAGAGGAGCAGTCTGAGCAAGGCCACCGGGAGGGCCACGTGCACGGAAGGAGTGCGGCTGGCTGCCGTGAGCTCTGGAGGGGTCCTCTACAGAGTGGGCTGTGGGGTCGAGAGCGCCGGGGAAGGAGAGGGTGGGCGTGAGCCAGCCCAGGCCCGCAGTCCAGAAGTGAGACCACAGGAGGGAGAGGAAGATGGTCAGGGGAAGGAGGAGGCAGCAGCTGCCCAGGGAGGACGTGCTTTCCACCACGAAGATGAGAAAATCTTTAGGGCAAAAAGGAAGCCAAGGAAAGGGAGATGCTTAAGGCTGGAATGGAAAAGATTACTCTGGGAAGACTGCCTAAGGAGAGGGATGCTGACTTCAGAGATGAGCTGGAGACGCCACATTTGCCCAGGAAGGAGGGTTCCCTCCCTCTGGGACTAACTGGAAGCTGGAGAGACGTAATAGGGCCTCATCCCATCCTCTAGGACACGAAGGGGTTGCCTGATGGGGGGTCAGGCACTCTCAGCAGAGGCCTGGGGGGTCCCAGGAGCCGCCAGAGGGACCACTGCAAAGGGGGCTGCTTTCACCTTTCACATACTGGGTTTCTGCCTGAGATTTCATATGCATAAGGCATTCTACAACTTGGCAAAATGCACAGATCCAGGTGGCCTCCAAGGTCCCTTCCAGCTCTCAAAGCCTATGGTTATTTAAAGAGCATAGAATCAGAAACAGACTCTGATGAAGAGACCCAATGACAGGAGTCACCCCAGACAACCTGTTGCCTCCTCACAGAGAGGCAGGGCTGGTGGTCTCAGGGACCCGAGGGGCAACGCGAGCCACTGTGGAGACTGATCATAAATGCGCGGTCAGCCTCACAGAACAATGTGACATGTTTTTTGGCAGGCTCTGTAGCCCAGAAGTGCTAAAAGCAGACAGTGGTGGGAGCCAGGGTGGAGCTGGGCCAGGCAGGCTCAGAGGAAGGCAGGTGGCACGGGTGTCTGCATGGTGTGGAGGGTGACACCGACAGGAGCGTGGGGCCAGGCTGAGAATGGAGCTCCGGGAAGTGTGGATGATGGGAAGATCCGGGAGGGCCAAGCTGGGTTCGGGGAAAGAGCAGGAGGAATGCCAGAGAAGGAGACTCTGCTCAGAGCCCTGGAGCACCGCTCTGTGATGGCAGGGGCCGGGGCTTACCCTTCTGGGAGTAGCTGTGGGTGGAGTCGCCGTGAGGGGTCAGAGGGGTTGAGCCAGATGTGTGTCAGCCCAGGTGGGGACTGCTGTGCCGTCCTTGGACGGCACAGACAAACTGGGGCCATTCAGGGAAATGCTATTTCACACAGTAGGCAGTAAACACATGGTGCTCATTATTCTAGGAAAGGTGAAAGGCTGAAAATATAAAGAGCTCCAAGAAGTTCAACTATGTGTTAAATAATGACAAATGCAAATTGAGTAACTAAGTGAAACAAAAGGAGTTTGGGGTTTGTCTCTAACTTTGAGCCTAATATCAACAAAGAAAATCAAGGTTTCCTAGAAGATTTGTCTTGGAGGCATGGGCAGAAAAAGCACCTCAAGTTTAATGCCCTCCAGATCCCACCCAAGGCAATTGCTCTGAAGGTCTCCTGTATGAATTCCTTTCCCCACCTCCCTGCTCTTCAAGATCCACAATATCCTAGCAATGGCACCTCACTAGGATGACAAGGGTGGAGGAAGCCAGAAGCCTTCGGAGCAAGCTCTGCATGCCCCCCTGGGGTTTGGAGAAGTGGAGTTCCCTGCTGTTCTGAGGACCCACTGGAACCTAACATGGCTAAAAATCAGCGTGAGGAGGCACGGGCCACCTGCCAAACAGCCCAGGAGTTCAGGGGCACCATGCCCCACAGCCCCCACCTGCTCCCACAGTGGGACAGACCCGCTTTGCAAACCCTGAGCTGGTGCTTACCTCCTAGGATGAAGAAGGCCACTCAGCAGTGGGGTGTCCCCATCCGCAGGAGCGGGGCCCGCCGCGGACTACCAGCAGCACAAGGGAGCGTAGCAGACTCAGGGCCCTTGGCGTCGCAGAGCTCTGGCCTCAGCTCCCTGGGCTGGGGCTCTCCTTGGTCTGCAGACACATGCCCCTTGAGCAAAACCACTGTCTCAAGAAGGGGTGCATAAAGAACATGCAGCTGAAAAAGGGATGAATGTTTCAGACCCACAGAGCCTAAAATTATGGCCAAGATCCCCTGAGAACAGCAACAACAAAAATCAGTCTTCAAGCACGGTGTCTGGGGTCTCCATCAGGACTTGTGGGTCAGCGGAGGGCATGGTCCATCTCCTCCTGAGAGTGCGCAAGAACCGTGCTTGAGCAGGAACCTCGTTTAAACAGTGCCCTGCCCCTGACCTCCCCTGTGTCCACTGCCCAGGTCATTCCTTGGGAGATATGAGCACCCAGATTTCAGTTTCCCCAAGTGGGAGTTTTAAAAAACCACCCGCCCACTCAGAGAGACAGGGAAGAGCATGTGGTCCGCACTGAAGGGCACAGAGATGTGTCTGAGAAGGCCAGGGGCCAGGCCCCATAGACAGAGTTACAGGCTCAAGGCCATGGTCACCCACTTTGGCTTGTTTTCACAATGAGGAGCATCAATTGCCCAAAAGCAAATCTGGGGAAGACCCTGGGGGTCCCAAGCCCCGCACAGCACTGCTGGAGCAGAGAACACCCAGATTCCCCACCACCCAATTAGCGGCTGGAAAACATTTGTTTCCCAATTAAACCGTGGCTCTAAATAAAAGCGCTGTCCTTAGCTCCCAGTACCCCTCCCACACGCTCTGTTAACGTGTGATTAACCGCTGCAGCCCTCGCAGGCAGGCTTGGGGGTGGGAAAGGTTATCAGCTAACAGTTCAGAGCAGTAAAGGCGTTTGGCTCAGATTGTCAGTGCCCCAGAGATGTAATTATCTCATGCATGATGGCTTTGCCACCTGTCACATCTTCTGCTTTAATTTTTTTAAATAAAAAATAACGAGAGGGGTTGTTTTCTTGCTATGCAACAGAGCTGGGACAACACAGGTTCGCAGCAGCGGCCTCCCCAGCTCCCCACGGCTGTGGGCCCTGACGTCTCTGTGTCTCCATCCCTTGTCTACCTCACTTGCATTCTGTGTCTTCTTGTGCGTCCACCTGGGTGTGGCCACCCCACCTGCAAGCTCTCCAGTACTCACTGGAGATCCTTTTCTGACACAATGCCTTCAATTTTTTTTCTCTCAAATGCTTATACTCTCTCCCTCTCTCTATGCACTCCCCTACCCTCTCCCCAACCTCCCTCTCCGTCTTCCCACCCCTCTCCCCCTCACACCCCTTCTCACAGCCTCTCCTGGACTCTCCTATATGAACTAGGCAGCCCCAAGACCTCCTTGAAGGTTCCACCTTTCAGGGGATGCCCCCATAAAATAGCCCTTGGGGTCAGCACCTGCCCTGTGCTCCCGTCCAAAGGTCCCCCGGTCTTCAAGGCCACATGTGACTGTGAGCATCTGGGTTTCTGCTCAGGACCCATGGCAGTTTCTGTGGGCCCAGATGGCTCCTCTTGCTTATCTTGCCTCTGTATGCAAGCACTGGCTGGACTCCTGCTCAGACAGCACAGTGCCTAGGCTGGCATGCTCCTGCCTGTGGCTTCTGGCTGCTGAGGCTTGGAGTCTGCAGGAGTGGCCTTCCTGCCAGCCATGGCTCTTCTCCAGGCCCAATACCACTGACACACCTGACCTCAGGGAACCTCTGGGCAGAGGATTATGGGCTGGGAACAGGGCACACTCTCTCTGCAGGGAGCAGTAGCTCCCCTTAAAGATACTAGGTGTGCAGTCATGTCAGCTGGGCCAGCTCTCAGTGTCCGCAGTGAAGCACACAAACACACCGGGAGGGGCTGACAACCCAGGTGCTCTCTCTGCAGAGCCCCTCCAGTTCCCAGCACACACCTGTGTGGCCCATGTGTGTCAGCCCGGGGACATCAAACCTCCCCGGGATTGCTAGATGTCTTTCAAATGGAAGGAAATGTATGTGTGTCATCTGGTAACATCTGCTTCTTCTCTTTCAGCCACCGGATCTCCAAATCGAAGTTCAGGTGAGTAAGATGCACAGTCCTCCTCTTCCCTGCGGCTCTGAGCTCGGTATTCAGCATCCTGTTGCAAAGACAAAGGTGACAGCCACCGGCAGGGCTGGAGAGTGAGGGGTGTTCCTATGGGGCAACGGCTCTCCTCCCCATGGCTGTCAAGAAGAGGCTTTAGCTCAGACCAGGCAATAAGTTGGGCTTGACAGCTATTCAGTTATCTTTCTCAGGCTTCTGGCAGCACCATCCCTAGGAGGTTCTGAGACCTAGCATGTCTCCCTCCCTTCTAGGGTAAAGTCCAGTTAAGATAAGTATACTGTGGATGCTCGCTACTGTTCTTGACTACTCTGTGTTTCTGGAACACAGTGAGGTTTGAACTTTGGGGATTATAGAAAGGACACGGGGTCAGCACACTGCCCTGCTCAGAACCCCCCATGGCATCATGGTCTTCGGCCCTGGGCTGCCTTCCAGCCTCAGCCCCCACACTCCCCTCACACGACCTTTGTCACACCAGTGGGATTTTCTGCAGTTACGGGAACTCTCCCTTTCCTCTCATATATCAAAGTCCTCTGCATGGAGCCTTTACTCCACCTCATCACCATGTCCCCAGCCTTTAACTGGAGAACTCAGACTGCTTAAGCTCAGCTGCGACACGTGGTGGCACCTTCTGCAAACCCCCAGGGTAGCGCCTCCCACCACGCCCCTGAGCTTCACCCACCCTCTACGCATGCTGCACTCCAGCTCCTGGCTTCCAGGTCTGGTTCGTCCAGCAGGCTGTGCGGGCCTCGAAGGTATTATTTCCAGGAAGATCAGCCAAGCGCCTGTCCGGTGGCAGGCTGCCCACACATGTGTAGAGTGGATGATAGGTGGGGGTGTGAGTTTTCTCCCACAGAGCTTGTACAAGCCAACAAGTACTGGTGTTTCTGCTTTACTATCCATCTACTCTTGCTTCCCTGGCCTCACCTACTGTGTAGCAGGAGCATGAGTGACACTGAACTTTAGTCCAGCTGCTAAATGGAGCCCTGTGCTGTATTTTTTTTAGTTTTTTTTTTATTAAGGTATTATTGATATGCACTCTTATGAAGGTTTCACATGAAAAAACAATGTGGTCACTACATTTACCCACATTATCAAGTCCCCACCCATACCCCAATGCAGTCACTGTCCATCAGCATAGTAAGATGACACAGATTCACTGTTTGCCTTCTCTGTGCTACACTGTTTTCCCCGTGATCCCCCACACCATGTGCACTAAACATAATACCCCACAACCCCCTTCTCCCTCCCACACCCCTCCCCTTTAGTAACCACTACTTCCTTCTTGGAGTCTCTGAGTCTGCTGCTATTTTGTTCCTTCAGTTTTGCTTCGTTGTTATACTCCACAAATGAGAGAAATCATTTGGCACTTGTCTTTCTACACCTGGCTTATTTCACTGAGCATAATATCCTCCAGCTCCATCCATGTTGTTGCAAATGGTAGGATTTGTTTCCTTCTTATGGCTGAATAATAGTCCATTGTGTATATGTACCATCTCTTCTTTATCCATTCATCTACCAATGGACACTTAGGTTGCTTCCATATCTTGGCTATTGTAAATAGTGCTGCAATAAACATAGGGGTGCATATGTCTTTTTGAATCTGAGAAGTTGTATTCTCTGGGTAAATTCCAAGGAGTGGGATTCCCGGGTCAAATGGCATTTCTATTTTTAGTTTTTTGAGGAACCTCCATACTGCTTTCCACAGTGGTTGAACTAGCTTACATTCCCCCCAGCAGTGTAGGAGGGTTCCCCTTCTCTGCATCCTTGCCAGCATTTGTTGTTCTTAGTCTTTTGGATGGTGGCCATCCTTACTGGTGTGAGGTGATATTGTGGTTTTAATTTGCATTTCCCTGATGATTAGTGATGTGGAGCATCTTTTCATGTGTCTGTTGGCCATCTGAATTTCTTCTTTGGAGAAGTGTCTGTTCATATCCTTTGCCCAATTTTTAATTGGGTTATTTGCTTTTTGGGTGTAGAGGCATGTAAGTTCTTTATATATTTTGGATGTCAACCCTTTGTCGGATATGTCATTTACAAATATATTCTCCCATACTGTAGGATGCCTTTTTGTTCTGTTGATGGTGTCCTTTGCTGTACAGAAACTTTTTAGTTTGATGTAGTCCCATGAGTTCATTTTTGCTTTTGTTTCCCTTGCTCGAGGAGATGTGTTCAGGAAGAAGTCGCTCATGCTTATATTCAGGAGATTTTTGCCTATGTTGTCTTCTAAGAGTTTTATGGTTTCATGACTTACATTCAGGTCCTTGATCCATTTCAAGTTTCCTTTTGTGTATGGGGTTAAACAATAATCCAGTTTCATTCTCTTGCATGTAACTGTCCAGTTTTGCCAACACCAGCTGTTGAAGAGGCTGTCGTTTCCCCATTGTATGTCCATGGCTCCTTTATCATATATTAATTGCCCATATATGGTTGGGTTTATATCAGGCCTCTCTAGTCTGTTCCATTGGTCTATGGGTCTGTTCTTGTGCCAATACCAAATTGTCTTGAGTACTGTGGCTTTGTAGTAGAGCTTGAAGTTGGGGAGCATAATACCCCCAGCTTTATTCTTCCTTCTCAGGATTGCTTTGGCTATTCAGGGTCTTTTGTGGTTCCATATGAATTTTAGAATGCTTTTCTCTAGTTCGTTGAAAAATTCTGTTGGCATTTTGATAGGAATTGCATTGAATCTGTAGATTGCTTTAGTCAGGATGGCCATTTTGACAATATTAATTCTTCCTATCCATGAGCACAGGATGTGTTTCCATTTATTGGTATCTTCTTTAATTTCTCTCATGAGTGTCTTGTATTTTAAATAGTCCCTCATGGTGAAATGTGGGGTCTCTATGTCCCCGTGCCCCAGCTCCTTCCCAGGATGGAATCTAGATGCTTGGGGGCAGGGGACTTCCCGGCCCTGGGAAGTAGCCTGGGCTTGATGAGGGCTGCCCCTGGTCACCTGAGTCCTCTGGGCACCTCTGCTGGGTGGTGGCTCATCTGGGCTTCTCTCTGCTGGTCCTGCTGAGGTGCAGCAGGTCCATCTGTCTTGGACACCCACCACGGGAGCCCCTGGGCCTCCATATTGGCATCTGATCTTGAGCTCCCCACCTCTGCTCTCTGACCCCCAAACTCTGTTGGGGCACTGCCCTTAGCACTTCCACACCTCACCTGAGTGCATGGACACATTAGGTCCCTCATGCTCGGCGAATGAGCACTACAGCAGTGTCCCCACCTCCCTGCCTCCCACACGGAGCTCTAGGCCAAAGGCGAACATTCTCCCAGGGGCCTGCACACCCCCACCACAGCCTCTAGAGGCTCCCCCAGCTGCTATGTCCCTGGTTTCTAAAGCAGCCTTCTCTAACCTCCTGGGGCTCGACTATTAAATGAGGACTTGTGTTTGACTTTCACCTCCACATCTGACACATTTTTCCTCCCATATTTCTCTGGAACTGGAAAAGGCAGGCTTCTCTCCCCTTCCTCTTTCTCTCAAGCCAAGACCTTCAGCTAAAAAATCTAGGGTCAAGTCTACCAGGCCCAGCTGTTATTACGTGATAGAAAAAAAACCTTTCTTTCTCAATAATGCTTGGATTTTACTGCTTTGGCTCTAGCATCTGAGGAAGGGGCAGGTACATATAGGGACTGAATGTATATTTGCTGAGTAAATGAATGAATGAGTGGTCTTGCCTCAGTGAGACAACAGGTGGGGCAAACAAAATACCTGATTTGACAGCCAAAGCGGAGAAAGCATTTGGTGCTTCCAACAGTTCAAGTAAGAGTGAAGGGATATAAGAATACATTTAAAGATATTTCCAAAATATCATTCTCATTACATGCAAATGAGTGAGTCACAAATGAACAAATGAATGAGTGAATAAATGAATAGAATGACATGCTCTGGAGGAGAGAAGAGGTATCACGTATTTGTATGGACTCTGCCTAGTGAGACATTTCCCAGGAGACTGGGAATGTTTTTCATCCAGTGATCTATGGTGTAACCTGTGCTTTCGAAAAAAAGACAAGGAACAGCAGTCCCCTAAACCCTGGATTCTGCTCAGCTATGAGACTTGGCTTAAGCAGCTATATACTTAACCTCCTGTAGACCAGCCATTTGACCTATGGGAAGGGTTACTATTCAAGATATAACAGAAATACAGAGGGAAGACTGTGTTCTCCAAAGGCTTATTACCAGTAGGCTGGCACTATCATTAATCCCACTTTCAGATGAGGCTGAGAGGCACAGGCCATATGGCTCACATAAGTCCTGGACCTGTCCTGGTGATAAGGTGCTGCCCAGGAATACCAAACCCAGTTTCCGCTTTTCTGTTGTATCTTGGGCAAGGGGTGGATGGCTCTACAGCACCACTGCTGAATAGAAATACAGCACAAACCATATGGGCACTTCTTTTTTTTTTTTTCTTTAACACTGATGCCTTTTATTTTATTTTATTTTATTTTTTATAATTTATTTTGGTGTCATTAATCTACAATTACATGTGCAATATTATGGTTATTAAACTACCCCCTTCATCAGGTCCCCCCCACCAACCCCATTACAGTCACTGTCCATCAGCATAGTGAGATGCTATAGAGTCACTACCTGTCTTCCCTGAGTTGTACTGCCCTCCCCGTGCCCCCCCCAACATTACGTCTGCTAATTGTAATGCCCCTTTTTCCCTCTTATCCCTCCCTTCCCACCCATCTTCCCCAGTCCCTTTCCTTTGGTAACTATTAGTCCATTCTTCGGTTCTGTGAGTCTGCTGCTGTTTCGTTCCTTCAGTTTTTTTTCTTTGTTCTTATACTCCACATAGGAGTGAAATCATTTGATACTTGTCTTTTTCGGCTTGGCTTATTTCACTGAGCATAATACCCTCTAGCTCCATCCATGTTGTTGCAAATGGTAGGATTTGTTTTCTTCTTATGGCTGAATAATATTCCATTGTGTATATGTACCACCTCTTCTTTATCCATTCATCTACTGATGGACACTTAGGTTGCTTCCATGTCTTGTCTATTGTAAATAGTGCTGCGATCAACATGGGGTGCATGTGTCTTTTTCAAATTGGGCTCCTGCATTCTTAGGGTAAATTCCTAGGAGTGGGATTCCTGGGTCAAATGTTATTTCTATTTTGAGTTTTTTGAGGAACCTCCATACTGCTTTCCACAATGGTTGAACTAATTTGCATTCCCACCAGCAGTGCAGGAGGGTGCCCTTTTCTCCACATCCTCGCCAACATTTGTTGTTGTTTGTGTTTTGGATGTTGGCCATCCTCACTGGTGTGAGGTGATATCTCATTGTGGTTTTAATTTGCATTTCTCTGATGATTAGCAATGTGGAGCATCTTTTCATGTGCCTGTTGGCCTTCTGAATTTCTTCTTTAGAGAAGTGTCTATTCATGTCCTCTGCCATTTCTTAATTGGATTATTTGCTTTTCGTTTGTTAAGGTGAGTGAGTTCTTTATATATTTTGGATGTCAACCCCTTATCAGATACGTCATTTATGAATATATTCTCCCATACTGTAGGATGTCTTTTTGTTCTACTGATGGTGTCCTTTGCTGTACAGAAGCTTTTCAGCTTGATATAGTCCCATTTGTTCATTTTTGCTTTTGTTTCCCTTGCCCGGGGAGATATGTTCATGAAGAAGTCGGTCATGTTTATGTCCAAGAGATTTTTGCCTATGTTTTTTTCAAAGAGTTTTATGGTTTCATGACTTACATTCAGGTCTTTGATCCACCTTGAGTTTACCTTTGTGTATGGGGTTATACAGTAGTCCAGTTTCATTCTCTTACATATAACTGTCCAGTTTTGCCAACATGAGCTGCTGAAGAGGCTGTCATCTCCCCATTGTGTATCCAAGGCTCCTTTATCAAATATTAATTGACTGTATATGTTTGGGTTAATGTTTGGATTTTCTATTCTGTTCCACTGGTCTGTGGGTCTGTTTTTGTGCCAATACCAAATTGTCTTGATTACTGTGGCTTTGTAGTAGAGCTTGAAGTCAGGGAGCGTAATTCCCCCTTTATTCCTCCTTCTCAGGATTGCTTTGGCTATTCGGGGTCTTTTGTGGTTCCATATGAATTTTAGAATTATTTGTTCCAGTTCATTGAAGAAAGCTTTTGGTAGTTTGATAGGGATTGTGTTGAATCTGTAGATTGCTTTAGGTAGTATAGCCATTTTGACAATATTTATTCTTCCTACCCACGAGCATGGAATGAATGTCCATTTGTTAGTGTCCTCTTTAATTTCTCTTAGGAGTGTCTTGTAGTTTTCAGAGTACAGGTCTTTCACTTCCTTCACTAGGTTTATTCCTAGGTATTTTATTCTTTTTGATGCAATTGTGAATGGAATTGTTTTTCTGATTTCTCTTTCTGTTAGTTCATCATTAGTGTATAGGAAAGCAACAGATTTCTGTGTGTTAATTTTGTATCCTGCAACTTTGCTGAATTCAGATATTAGTTCTAGTAGTTTTGGAGTGAAGTCTTTAGGGTGTTTTATATGCAGTATCATGTCATCTGCAAATAGGGACAATTTGACTTCTTCTTTACCAATCTGGATGCCTTGTATTTCTTTGTTTTGTCTGATTGCCATGGCTAGGACCTCCAGTACTATGTTGAATAACAGTGGAGAGAGTGGGCATCCCTGTCTTGTTCCCGATCTTAGATGAAAAGCTTTCAGCATCTCGCCACCAAGTATGATGTTAGCTGTGGGTTTGTCATATATGGCCTTTATTATGTTGAGGTACTTGCCCTCTATATCCATTTTGTTGAGAGTTTTAATCAGGAATGGATGCTGAATTTTGTCAAATGCTTTTTTGGCATCTATGGAGATGATCATGTGGTTTTTGTTCTTTTTTTTGTTGATGTGGTGGATGATGTTGATGGATTTTCGAATGTTGTACCATCCTTGCATCCCTGGGATGAATCCCACTTGATCATGGTGTATGATCCTCTTGATGTATTTTTGAATTCGGTTTGCTAATATTTTGTTGAGTATTTTTGCATCTACGTTCATCAGGGATATTGGTCTGTAATTTTCTTTTTTGGTGAGGTCTTTGCCCGGTTTTGGTATTAGAGTGATGCTGGCTTCATAGAATGAGTTTGGAAGTATTCCCTCCTCTTCTATTTTTTGGAAAACTTTAAGGAGAATGGGTGTTATTTCTTCTCTATATGTCTGGTAGAATTCAGAGGTGAATCCATCTGGTCCAGGGGTTTTGTTCTTGGGTAGTTTTTTGATTACCGATTCAATTTTGTTGCTGGTGATTGGTCTGTTTAGTTTTTCTGTTTCTTGCTTGGTCAGTCTTGGAAGGTTGTATTTTTCTAAGAAGTTGTCCATTTCTTCTAGGTTTTCCAGCTTGTTAGCATATAAATTCTCATAATATTCTCTTATAATTCTTTGTATTTCTGTGGGGTCTGTCGTTATTTTTCCTTTCTCATTTCTGATTCTGTTCATGTGTGTAGATTCTCTATTTCTGTTAATAAGTCTGGCTAGGGGTTTATCTATTTTGTTTATTTTTTCAAAGAACCAACTCTTGGTTTCTTTGTTTTTTTTCTATTGTTTTATTCTTCTCACTTTTATTTATTTCTTCTCTGATCTTTATTATGTCCCTCCTTCTGTTGACTTTGGGCCTCATTTGTTCTTCTTTTTCCAATTTCAGTAATTGTGTCTTTAGACTATTCATTTGGGAATGTTCTTCCTTCTTTAAATAGGCCTGGATTGCAATTTACTTCCCTCTTAGGACTGCCTTTGCTGCATCCCACAGAAGTTGTGGCTTTGTGTTGTTGTTGTCACTAGTCTCCATATATTCTTTGATTTCTGTTTTGATTTGGTAGTTAACCCATTGATTAATTAGGAGAATGTTGTTAAGTCTGCATGTGTTTGTGAGCCTTTTTGATTTCTTTCTAAAATTTATGTCTAGTTTTATACCTTTGTAATCTGAGAAGTTGGTTGGTAGGATTTCAATATTTTTTAATTTACTGAGGTTCTTTTTGTGGTCTAGTATGTGGTCAATTCTGGAAAATGTTCCATGTGCACTTGAGAAGAATGTGTATCCAGTTGCTTTTGGGTGCAGAGTTCTGTAGATGTTTGTTAGGTCCATCTGTTCTAGTGGGTTGTTCAGTGCCTCTGTGTCTTTACTTATTCTGTGTCTGGTTGATCTGTCCTTTGGAGTGAGTGGTGTGTTGAAGTCACCTAAAATGAATGCACTGCTGTCTATTTCCTCCTTTAATTCTGTTAGTATTTGTTTCACATATGCCGGCGCTCCCGTGTTGGGTGCATATATATTTATAATGGTTATATCTTCTTGTTGGATTGACCCCTTTATCATTATGTAATGTCCTTCTTTATCTCTTGCTACTTTCTTCGTTTTGAAGTCTATTTTGTCTGATACAAGTACTGCAACACCTGCTTTTTTCTCCTTGTTGTTTGCATATGTGCACTTCTTAAACTTTTCTAGTAGCTACGTTGAAAAGTGACAAGAAATAGGTGTAATAAATCTTAATAAAATTTATGTAACCCAACATATCTAAAATATAATTTCAACATGTAATTAATATAAAATTATTAATGAGATATTTTACATTCTTTTTTTGTACTATGGCTTTTAAACCCAAGTATATATTTTACGCTTACTGCACATCTCCATTTAGACTGGCCACATTCCAGGTGCTCAGTTCCAAGTGGCCAGTGGCTACTGCACCAGACAGTGTGGCCCTAAAGGGTCTGAGCACATATGAAGTGGCAGCTGCTGCGTCTATACTCCACAGCCCACTGATGGCGTCTATTAGGGAATAGCCAAGGCTGGCAATGGATTTGCAAATGCTATCAAAATTATTAAAGTGGACCTGGAGCAATTTATGCCTTCTGCTAAGGTTTCCACTCCGGATGCAAGAAAAATGTGTGCTGGCGCTTTCTGTCCTGTCTGACTAGGGCGGCCAACACTGAACAAGAAAACACAAGAGGAAAACAGGAATACAGGGAAAAATGGACAGAGAATTTTTGCAACTCAGAAATAACCTTGTAAACAGTGAAGGGCCTGTTTTATACCAAAGCAATATAAAATTTGAGTTAAAAAAAATCAAAGTATTCCTGATCATTTTTTCAATTTAACAATGACAAATAATAGAATTTTAACTTTAAATTGGCTTATTCAAATTGAAAGACTGAGTGATACAAAGTCACCTTTTATTCAAAAGGAATATTAGAACAGATCTTTTAGGGAAAATTTGGTAAATTAATGAACTTGTAATATTAGGGCTATATTAGGGTTTTCCCTTGTTAAACCACCTTTCCACTTCAAGGAATTAGTTACAATGAGGAATTTTGAAACATTTGGGGCCCAGCATTGAGAGTACGACTTAAACAGTTAGGGAACAAATATGCACAGGAAGCCTCGTGCAACTTGAAGGCATTAATCAGATAACCTGTGGGGCTTTCCAGATCTCAGCTATGCAGAGTTCTGAAGTGACCCTCATAGGGCTGTAAAATTTGGGAGGACTGTCTTGCCCCATCTTCAGTGAAATGTGCGTCCAACGTTCTCTTTACTTCTGTCATCCCATAAGCAACAGGGCACATATCCAAATTAGCCCCCAAACTCTAATAATCCATTTTTAAATTACTCATGTATAAAAGAATTTATTTTAATGATTTTTCTGTGTTGCTCATTCTCAGTTCCGTTACAGAAAAAATAGGGACTTACTCTAGCCTCTGGAAAGAGCCTGAAGTGTCCAGCATTCTAGTGTCTTCTAATTTAGAGGCCTGTCGCACCCTTTGTGCCCAGCTGGCTTTCAGGGGCACTGCCCTCTCCTCGGACCCCACCCTGGGTCACACAAGGCTGGGGGCTCCCAGGCCTTGTCTTGACAAGAGGTAGTGTATCTCTGTAGAGTTTGTCTCTGCGGCTCTACTGACCGGCCAGCCAAACGTTCTTACCACGTAGGAGGGGCTGCATGAACACTGTGGACCCTTTCCCTCAAATATCTTATGATCTCATAGAAGAGGCAAGAACCATACAGAAAAAGGGAACTGACAATATAAGGAGGTGGAAAGTCATTTCCCTGGCGGGCTGGATACCCTTTGGTGTGCTCCGTGGCTCCTCTTACAAAGCCCTCCTGGCACAAAGTGCACTCTGATTGCTTGTTTAGGGATCTGTCTCACCCATACGAGTTTTATGCAGCCCAAGATTGTATCTGTCCTCTTACCTGTTGAATAGCCAGCCCTAAGCCCATGGTAGGGGTTTAATAAAGATTTCCTGATGCATAACTAAAATTAGTACTGCAGACAATAAGTGTGACGGCAGTTCTGAGTCTGAGAAGACTAGAAAAGTTCACAGAGAAGCAGGGACTGAGCTGAGCCGTCAAGGGTGGGCAGGACCTGGAAGGGGAGGTCCTGGCAGCTGGGCGGCAGTCCATGCAGGTGGAAAGGCAAGAGCAGGCCCAGGACCAGGAACAGACGAGGTGGATCTGGGGCTGAGTGAGTAGAGATTTCCCATGAAATGCAATGATATAGAGGTTTGAAGAAGTAGATGGGACACATTCTCATCCACCCTTCTCTCCTATGTCTACATATGGGAAGTTCTGTTTCTAGAGCAAATGACTCTTCCAGTTAGTATGGAGGGAACATGAAGAGCAGGCAAATTTCTCCTCCCTATTTTATCATTTAATTTCTATGTCCTTCATGCATATGTAAACATGCAAATAAATTTACACATTCTAATAAACCATTACATTTATTATACAGTAGGAAGTGTTGCCAGGAAACCAGTTGTCAAGCAAAGCTATATTTTGAAGAGTGGGAGGTGTATAATTATCTTTAAATACTTCCTCTGGATAGTAATTATCCCCACCCCCACCCAGCCCCAGTCCGCGTGACTTTCCTGAGCGGCTGTGCCCAGGAGCAGCCCCACCTAACAGAGACTTCCCCGTCTCGGGCAGCTACTCCTTCAGGGATTCGGGCAGCAGGTTACAGGCCTGGCGCATAGCACCCTGCATCGTCTACCCCCAAACTGGGGGAGAGAGGAGTTTAAGCAAGCTGGTGTTAACTGGCTCCAGGCAGCGCCTGTATGCTGTGAGTGCGCAAACTCGGTGCCTGCGGCTTCTGAGCAGCAGTTTCCAGTGACTCCTGCAGCATGAGCCTGTGTCTATTGACAACAACCTTGAAACTACAGTGTAAGCTATTTAAGATCAGATAGGAGTTTGTCCTGAAAATTAATTTTTTAGGAAAAAATAGTCTTACCACATTCTCTACAATATTAATAACCACAGTAGCAGGCAAGAAGCAGGGCCCTGCCCTGGCAAGGTGAGGCCCGGCGAGCTCCCCAGGTGGCCCCTCCCTGAGGCCCACCTGGGTCCCCTTGTCACATCCGTTTGCCCTCTCTTCACCCCCTGCCCTCACTCCTACCCCAGGAGGTATGTGTGGGGGATGTAAGCCTCCCCACCTGCATTTAGAAACCATAACTTTCTGACCCCAAGGCATTTCTTCTCTGTGGAGTGAATTCCCCCAGACAGCAGGCGTGCCCCTACGGAGGTCTGGCCCTCACTCGAGCTGGCATTCAAGAACTCACAGTGACATAGGGGTCCAATCAGAGCGCTGCCCGCTTAGTCCCTCCCTCCCTGTCCTGCAAGCCAAAATTAAGCTCTCCCTGCCACCCGGAGGAAACGATACCCTGCTTGGATGTCCCCTCACTTTTCTAATCTTACAATCAGCATTAACAAAGGTTTGGTGACAGGATTCTCCACAGACGGTGGGCAGAAAAATGGCAGAGTGGAAATAGCGATGAAGTCAAGATACTCCCAAAGGCCGTTTGGGGCTAGGTGGCAGGTGGGTCCCTGGAAACCTTGAATATAGGTGTGAGTACGACTATTCATGGACAGGTGCTCGCAGATGCTGCTGTTTCTCCCCTGCCCCGAAACAGCGGCTCTGTCTTCACCCGCCTGGTGGGTGTCTCCACATAGACGCCGGCAGCGCCTCCTCGCACCGCCCCAGCTGCGCGCCCCCCCGCGGCCTCGCTGCCCAGAGCCCTGCCTCTCCTTGTGTGCGCCTGTCTATTCCAGATCGCCCCAGCCGGACTCTCAGCTGTCCCTTCCCACCTTTCTGGCTTACCCTGCACGCCCAGTCACGCTCACAGGCCTGTTGATTCTGCCTCCAAACCTGGGTCAACTCAGGGCCCTCTTTGCATTGGTGGAGCTGAGGCCTTTGCCATCGCCAGCCGCGGTGCTGGGGAGCTGTCCTCAGGCTGTCCCTGCCTAGGCCTTGCTGAGCGGCTGTTTTTCTTAGTTGTCTGGTTTCCTAAGCCCACCGTGTCTCCCCTGCCCAGCACGGCCTCTGCACCTCCCGCCCCAGCACCTCACCAGCAGCGCCTGCCTTCTCTCCTTGGCACGGCATGAGCACTTATTAAAGGTCTGGTCAGTAGAGTTCCAATATAGCTATGTATTTCCTCTGAATCACGAGGGGGAAAAGGGGGACCCGCAATAAGCCCTTCTGCCGAGGAACTATGAAGGGCGAGTGGTTCCATGGGATCACCTAGCTGAAAGGCTCTCAACCACGGTTACACACTAGAACCACCTGGGGAACTTTAAAAAAATACCAATGGTATTTCTGGTATAAAAAAAACACCCAGTCCCCAGAGAATCAGATTTAATTGGTTTGGGGTTGGGGCCTGGGTGCTAGTGAGGTTTTGGGGTTGTTTTTTTTTAAGCGTCCTCAGGTAATGCTGTTTTCAGCCGGGTTTGAGAGTCACTGGCCAGGTCCCTCACCAGAAGCGCAAGGAAGCCCCGTAGGGCCCCTGGCGGAGCTGCGGGGGTTGGGGGGCTCTGGCTGCATGGCCGTGTGCCCAGAGGTGTGTGAGTGTGTGGGTGTGTGGGTCTGCTCATTTTTCAGGGCAGAGGACTAAACATTCATCAGATTGTCCAAAGATTCTATAACCCCCAGAAAGCAAAGAACCTCTGGTCCAGACTGACCTTCCCCTTGATGAAGGGGCAGCATGGAGTAAGGGGTGAGAGCGAGGGTGGACTCTGCCCCAAGCAACAGTGGCCACGGCGCTTAGATTTCTCCTCCTGCAGCGGGATGATGGCCTACTTGCCGACTTGTGTAAACAATTAAGGAGAGAAGGAGTGAAAGGGGCCTCATGCAGGACCAGGCGGACGTGAGGTCTCCTTAATGCTAACCATTGCTGGCCCTAATGTAGCTTCGTGACTTGAAATACCATTTCTAACAATGCAGTTGTTAGAAAATAAAAATAACTCCAACTTTTTGAGCACCTTCAGTTCATGGCAGATGCATCCTATGGTATTTTATCAATCCCGTGGCCACCCCGTGAGGTTGGCTTCCCCCATTTTACAAATGAGAGAACCAGAGCTGGGAAAGGAGCCGGCACATGCCCAAGGCCGCACACTGAGGGGTGGAGCCGGTCCCCTTGCGGGAGGCTGTGTCCCCGCCACCAGGCAGCACTGCCTTGGGGAGGCCAGGCGGTTCAGGACAGAGGGGAAGCCGCTGTGGCACCTCCGCCCTGGAAGGAATCTACACCTCGCAGCCGCCGCACCCCCTCCTCTCCTTGTTCCCTTCCAGCCGCTACTGGCGCCGGTGGAACCGATTCTGCAGGAGAAAGTGCCGCGCGGCAGTCAAGTCCAACATCTTCTACTGGCTCGTGATCTTCCTGGTGTTCCTCAACACACTCACCATCGCCTCGGAGCACTACAACCAGCCCCACTGGCTCACGGAGGTCCAAGGTGAGAGCAGGGCTGGCCCTCCGGGGCCGTCTGGCTGACTCTGCCGGATGTGCGGCCAGGGACTGCCTCGGCAGAAGGGTGATGAGCCAGAGGCCATGGCTCCTGGCAGGCACCGGGCCGGGGACACCACAGGCCTGGAAGCTTGCAGTTCCTGCAGCAAGTGCAAAAGCTTGGCATAAACAGCTGGGGCTCACCCTGCTGGGCCCACACCACCCATCCGCCCTGTGGTCACTGTGGGGTCCAGGTGACAAGGACAGCTGCAGCTTGTTTGGCTGTCAGATCCCTATCTGCCAACCTCCCAGAAAGGTTGGCAATACTTCAGGCCTCCCGGTGGGCCTGCCAGACATGGGAGCCCAAGGTGCCCACAAAGCCGGCGAGAGTACACTAGTGGCCTGGGCACTGGGAGCCATCCTCTGAGGGTAGTCAGCACCCCCTTCCTGCAGCCCTGGAGGAGGGTCTCCCAGCCAGCACCTCAGCACCTCTGCAGGGAGCCCGGCCGCCCCAGGGCCGCACTGCAGAACCCTGGGCTGTGGTCGGTCTGCCAGCAGAGAAGGCTGCCTCGGGGCTGGGCTCCCCACTTCAGCTGATCGGCTTGGGCAGATCACTCACCTCTCTGAACCTCACTGCGCATCTCTGAAAACTGGTTGTGATAACATATACCTACCTCCCTGGCCAGATGCAGGGGGGTGATGCATGCAAACCTTCAATGCGCGGTAGGCTCTCTGTACATGTCTATGGTGACTGTGACTAGATGGCCCTTTCCCAGCAGTGGCCCAGTAACTGTCTCTGCTGGTGGGAGGCGTCCTGGCGGGGAGGGAATTGAGGGTTACTTCCCATGCGATCATTACTGTCTTCTCCTCCTCCTCCCACCCCGTGTCCGGAACCGGCCAGACACGGCCAACAAGGCCCTGCTGGCCCTTTTCACGGCGGAGATGCTGCTGAAGATGTACAGCCTGGGCCTGCAGGCCTACTTCGTGTCCCTGTTCAACCGCTTCGACTGCTTCATCGTGTGCGGCGGCATCCTGGAGACCATCCTGGTGGAGACCAAGATCATGTCTCCCTTGGGCATCTCTGTGCTGAGATGTGTCCGGCTACTGAGGATATTTAAAATCACAAGGTATTTGGTTCCTCATTTCCCTTTGGGTAGGGGATTTGGGGAGAAGTTCTTCCAGAAGGCAGGGGTTG
This sequence comes from Smutsia gigantea, assembly GCA_032199065.1. Lineage (NCBI taxonomy): Eukaryota > Metazoa > Chordata > Mammalia > Pholidota > Manidae > Smutsia > Smutsia gigantea. The sequence continues at coordinate 6,546 of JAVSCE010013973.1, read as the reverse complement.
GAAAGGCCTGCATGGGAGAGTAGCTGCTGTTTCTTGAAGGGCCTGTCTCAGCTCATATACAACAGAAGGGAGATTTTATTCATTAGATGGCATATCATTTAGAAATTTGTTTGACTGCTAGCGCCAGATTTTTGACTCAGTGACATAAGCAAATCTGGGATTTGTTCAGTCACATGGAAGTAGTCCAGAGGTGGGCAGCCCACATGGCTTCAAGAGGCCTCAGGAGCCTTCTTCTGACCTTTGCTTCACCAGCCATAGGCCTGCCTGCTACTCCCAAGGTCACAAGGTGGCCTCCAGCAATTGAGCCTTATGTTTGAATAGAGGCAAGAAGAAAAGAAAGGGTGAGGGGCCAAAGGGGACCATCCTGGCTGAGCCGGCCTTCCAGAGCTCCCCTAGAAACCACACCAAAGGCTGTCCTGCTGGGCACCCCAACTGTTAGGCTGAGAGGCGTGGTCTTTTAGCTGGGTGTGTGCTGCTCCAAATTCAGTTAAGATGCCTGCACTGGAGAAGGAGGGTGTACACAGTGCCACAGATGGCCCTCATCCCACTCCTCCGGCCCCACATTCACCCCTTCACCTGCCCGCCTGGCCACCCCCTAGATGCTGCAGATGTCCTCCCTCTCCAGGCCCTGGGTGCATTCACAAGAAGGCCAGGTGGAGCGGCAGTGGGGTACCGACAGCCTTCTCCAGGGCACGATTCTCACCTTTGCTGTGACCCACTTTGGGTGGTGAAGTCAGTTTATTGGATCACAACCATAAGCTTTAAATAGCTCTGTTGAGATAGAATTCACATACCCCTATAAAGTGTACAGTTCAGTGGTTTTTTATGTATTCAGAGTTTTGCGACCATCACAGCAATCCAGTTTTAGAAATTTTCACGACCCCAGAAAGAAACCCCACCCTGTGGTCATTCCCCTGCTTCCCTCCCAGTGGCAGTCACTGATTTATTTTCTATTGATATAGGTTTGCCTATTCTGGACAATTTATACAATATGTGGTGCTTTGTGACTGGTTCTTTCACTCAGCCTATTTGTTTCAAGGTTCACAAAGTGGGATGTAGCAGCACTTAATTCCTTTTTATGGCTGAGTAATATTCCATTGCGTGGAGATACATATATTGCATTTTGTTTATTCATTCATCAGTTGATGGATATTTGGTTTATTTTCATCCTTTGGCTACTAATGCTGCTACGAACACTCATGTTCAAGTTTTTGTATGGATGCATGTTTTCATTTCCTTTGAAAATATCCCCAGGGATGGAATTTCTAGATAATTTGATAACTCTACATTTAAGATTTTGAGGAACTATCAAACTGTTTTCCAAAGAGACTGGGCCATTTTACATTCCCACCAATGATGTATAAGCTTCCAATTTCTCCACAATCTCATTTTTAGTGAAAGAATGAAGTAGAAAAGGAAAACATCAGAGGGTCTCATACAAATGTAAGCCCTCTTCCATAAAAATCTTTGTGATCTGTATCTGAGTTGCAGTATAATGTATGCTTCCCACTGCAGATTACGGTCAACCTAAGAGGGACATATCGGGAATACCTGGAGGGGAGGGGTTCTGACTGTGCCCCCTCTGCTGAGGTACACACCCCCTCTCCTTAAGAATCTCTGCTTTGGGAGCCCAACTGACAACAGGAGCATGAAACCATCAGTCGCATTGTGTTGGGAAAGTGGGGACTAGGTTGTTGTCTTCCATTCCAGGACCTGGAGTCAAGCATGCCCTGCTCAGTGTTTGGAACTTGGCGAGTGAGTCATCAGGGGGCTGCAAGGCATCCCTAGGTGTTACTGTCTCTTTCCCGTTCTCTGAGCAACTGTCCAGCACCGCATCCTCGTGGTGCCGCTGAGGGTCGAGAGAAAAGAGGCGTTTCAAGTATTCACTCAGTGCCAGGCCTCGGAGACATGCAGCAACCACAGCACTTATTATTAATCTAATTAGTGTTGCTATTAGGAGAAGGGAGAAGGGGAACACACCCATGGGGACTACGCCTGCACACTCCTCACTTTTATTTGTTGATCTACCATGTACATACCATGTGGGACACAGAAAAAAGGTGTATGGTATGAACTGAACCCAGGAGAAATTTACAGTCCGGCTGGGGAGTTTGTCCATATGTCACAATTAAAAGAAAATCTAAGACACAATATAATGAGCTGGGAAAATGGGGAACTGAGAACCAGGAGAGAGTTCTGGGGAAGGCTGATATCAGATAATGGACTCAAAGGATGTGCAGATTTTAAATCCACAAGTTTAATGCCCCTGAGCAAAAAAAAAAAGGTCTTTGCCCCCAGCCAAAAAAAAAAAAGTTCTTCCTGAATGTCCTGAATATCCTGGCATTTAGGAAATCCTTGGTTTATACTAAAGTGGCACAGATACAGTAGCAATCATCGTTAACATGCCTCAATACTTACTTTGCGCCAGATAGTGTGACCCAGACGTTTACACGCATCTGCTCGACTGACCCTCATGATTGCCTGAAAGAGAGGGGGAGGATGGGGCACTGTTACCATTGTTCTCATTTTGCAGATGAGAAAACCGTGGCTTAGACACTTCAGTCACTTGCCCAAGGTCACCCAAACTGCTCAGGGGTAGTGCTGGGATCCAAGGCAAGTCTGGGCTCCTGTGACCACAAACTGCAGAGCTGATAGCCGAAGCATCTTGTCTGTGTCCCTGGGACAGGATGGAAGGGATTCTTACATACTGATGCTCGTTACATGACTGCTGACCCCACTTCCTCCTGGGGTCTGGCGAGAGCTGTTTCTAACTTGGAGTTTTCAGTGCCTCCTGAATAACTCTCAGAAGTCCATGTGTTTGGGGTTTTGCTTTGTGTTTCTGCTTTACATTCCTGTAGAAAAGAATTCTCACTCCTAGATATTGTCATGGCATCTTGAAGAGATTTGACATTTGATTTTTTTATCAATGATTTATTTCTAATCTGAAACTATTTCCAGAAACCATTTTTAAAAATCTGTCTTTATCAGAGTTTCCCGTAGTCCCTCCCCCAGAAGGATTAGTAGTTTTCTCAGCTCTTCATAAAGTCTATAAAAAGAATAATTTCATTAGTTAATTGGAAGTTACTTTGGCAAAGGCCATCATCTTCCCATTTGCAAGTCTCCAAACTCTCTGCGGGCTTTTGAAAAACAACAAAAAGTCTAACTTTGTGGGGAGTGCCAGGCCCCCTCTGAGCTGTCTTCAGTCCACTCCATGACCAAGCAAATGCCTAACATGCGGGCTGGAGCGGACATCGTGGTTCCTTGAGATGGGGGATGTGTGTAGGGTCCTACCATCAGACAAGTATGCTTCCCCTTCTTCTAAAATCTCTTGGAGGATACTGTGTGCTGCTCACTATTATTCACATGTTGAAAAGTCTTTTTTACAATTTGTTCTGAGCAAGTGACCGGGATTCTCACCTGAAGTCATTATGAGAGCTTAAAGGACTCCCCCTCCTCTAGAGATTTTGACGAGCAACTCCTGGAGAGCTCTGTGCTGGGTGGTCCAATGGCTTCACTTTGAGAAACACTGGCCTAATTTCCTGCTGCTGTCCTTTGTCCACTTTCCAATTTGTCCATTGTCTTAAAATTTGAACCTCCATATATAACTGAAGACCTTGACTCTTTCATCTCTACTCTCGTCTCTAGACTGTGCCCCTAACCATTTAAGATTATACTTTTGATAGTTCTTGTCTGAGAAAGTACATGATGATAAAGAGTTACTATGAATTCAGCAAAGCTTTCACATTAGTTTGAATTTTATTAATTACTACACCCTGTACACATTTGAAAAGGGGTAAAGCACATGCAAGACAGTGCTTTATCTAGAGTGCTGGCTGCACAGACAGATCAATGGATCCCTTCTTCTAATCCCAAGCTTCCCTTGCCTCACCCAAGGCCTACAGGCTAACAGCTGGGAATACCAACCTATACCAGCAGTTCTCGACCATGACACCCCACCGGTGCGTCTGGAAAGATGAGCAGTGTGAAACAAGTAATCTGAGGCTACTCGGAGCTGAAATGCCCAAGTTTTTGAATAGTTTCCTTTTCAAAAAATAAATTCCGTATTGCTCCTCTGACATCCTCACTGTTGGCCACTTGCACTCCAAGTGCTTTTATGAATGGGCAAGAATGGGGCGGATTCACCACTCAGCCGTGCTGCCCGAAGGAAGGGAAGCCTCTGGTATAGGACCAGTATGAATAGGGCCTATAATGACAACGAATCATCATAGAGTGCTTACATTTTTTGTTTTGTCAAGCTCTGAGAATGCCCTAGGGAGTAGACCTTGTATATGAATATCTTCCATCCTTTATGTCTCCTGAAAAAGAAGAGAGGAGCCCTGCCCTGGACCATTAGGCAGCTGTGTGCTGCACGTTCATAGCACCAGGAGTGGGAAACGACAGGGTGGAAGAGGAGAGGAAAGACAAGATTCCAGCCTCTGCAAGAGCAGAGAGGCATACACGTGGCCAGTCTTTGTGATTTGGGGTAAATTACCCACGAGAGTGGGCCTTCCGCTACATGACGGACTGGTCCTCTCTCCTGCTCTGAGGCTTTCTGGCTTAAATGTTGCCGAGTTTCAGTGTTGAGTTTGTCTCTTTGTCAGCCCAGCCTGACATACTGTTTTATGGGGAGGAAGTAGGGCTTCGGGTAGATTAAATCTAGGTGTAATTCCAATTTACTAATTGCATCTCATTTTTTATACAATTGGCTTTTAGAAGCACTAAAATCCCTCCAGCCCTTGCTGTTTCCCTCTTAAACCTGAAATCCCTTCCCGTCTCCTACCACTCCTCCCTGGGGCTCCCTTCCCAGGCCCTGAAATGTGGGGCAGGCTGACTCAGCACAGATTCATGGGCTCCCTAGAGCCCCAGGTAGGAGCTTTCTGCAAATCCTCCAGGCCCTCCGTGTCTCCATTTCCCAGGCAGAGTCTGGCCATGAATCAAATCCCCACCCCTTTTCCCCTCCCCACTGCTTGCCAGCCACCACTCTTCTCAGGGCCCCATGGAGACTCTGAGCTCATTAAGGACCATTATTAAAGAGATATATTTGGCATCTGCCCAGTTGCCAGGCCAGGGTCTGCAGAGAAGGCAGCTCACAGGAGCCTACACCCTGGCTGTCATGAAGGGTGGTTGTTTTCTGGGATGTCACCGGGGGTCAGGAAGACACAGTAAGGATGACTTGAATGTGCTCCCTCTCTAAGCCTGAGACATCAGGCGCAGAGGCCAACTAGGGGGTACTGAGTGACTTCATGGTCCAGAAGCTCAGGGGAGCACCCTTCAAGGCCATTCAAGGTCCCGGCCAGACTGCCTCACTAGCTTAACCAGGGTCCATTCCACCAGCATGTTCTGTTCTCAGTGTGACCAAAGCCTCTGATGCAAACCAGGAAGAAAAGACCTTTGAACTTGTTATCTAAGACAGTTTGACTCTGACGTCAAACACATGAAATGTGCCTTCCAGCCCTGCCAGGACAGAGGGGGCAGGGCAGGGACCAGCAGGAATTGAGCCCATAGGTGTGGCCTTGGGGCCTGGCTGTCCCAGACCCTGACCAGGACAGTGTAGAACTCTCTGGCTTCTCCTGGGCCAACATATGCTGAACCTCCCATCGCACTAACCCCCCAGGCTCCAGTATATCTTACAGAACCAGGGCTCACCTTCACTGAAGCACCAGTCCTTGGACACCCAACCCGAGTGACTTGTGACTGGTGCACGGAGAGGAGCGGGCAGGGCTGAGCATCCTCACTGCACACACTCCACCTGCTCCCCAGGTTATCTTACACGGCCTGCAGCCCTCCTCTCTCCCTGCGCTCCCACCCACCCTTGGGAATGGTGTATAGAAACCCTACACCACACCGATTCACCACATGAAATGTGCTTTATAAGCAACAATAACAGACCTGTGCCACCAATACTAAGGGGCTTTTTTTTATCCTTCAGGGCAAGAACAGTTGGGACAGGTATAAATTTAGCTTTGATACTCTCTAGAACAGAGAGTAAGCGGGGTGAAGCATTCGCAAAGCACCCAAAGCTGTTGGTCCTGCTGTTTGGAAGATCTTTTATTCACAGCAGGTTCGAAGGTCTGCTCTGTACCTGGGATGAAAGGACCCGGCCCTGAGCTATTTGAAGCAAAGGTTCACAAGATGAAAGTTTCACGTCAAGCAAGGTTCAGGCCTTTTTATTCTCAAAGAGAAAGGAGAATTTCACAGGGCCCAAACCAGAGATGGACTGAAAGCAGGAGAGCGATAGATGGAGACAAAAGATGGCTGTAACAGAAGCAAGGGAGGCAGAGAGGAAAGGCAATAAAGTGAGGCCATGGTCAGCAAGCAGTAGACTTTAGGTACCAAAGAAATGGATCAGGTAAAGCCCTAGTATGCACACTACTTTAAAGGGAAAGCAGGGGGCTGGGCTGGACGGGGGATGGCATGCTCAAAGACACTCTCTGGAGTGAATGACTCCGAGCCACAGAACTGAAAGGGAGTTGTTCCCAAGGAGGGCCGTGCAGAAGCGGTGTGAGGACGGAAACTTGGAAGCTGGCATGTGCTTTGGGCTGCAGT